>JAOXJM010000010.1:3522745-3540887 GCA_026413425.1 Tringa solitaria | reverse complement strand
TGGCATTCTTCCTCCCCAGGTGCAGGACCCTACACTTGCCTTTATTGAACCTCATGAGGTTCTTCTGTGCCCAGCTCTCCAGCCTGTCCAGGTCACGCTGGATGGAAGCACAGCCCTCAGGAGTGTCAGCCAGTCCTCCCAGTTTGGTATCATCAGCGAACTTGCTGAGAGTACACTCTGTCCAGTATTTCAGAGCCTCCTAACGAGGTGTCCCAGGCACCAGAAGACCAGTTGAGAGGATGCCCAACCCCATTCCCGGGTCAATAAAACCCCTGCAGCTGGGAAATAAAGGCTGTGGCTGTAACTGCTGTTCCTGGGAGGGAAGGGGAAAGGGAGGGAACCAGAGATTCAGGGAAATGATGCCCAAAGAGCCAGGGGAAGCATTTTTGTGTGACCCCTTGGTACTATTTAATTTGCACTTCAGGTCCCAGAAATGCCTGGGAGGTTTTTGGTGTGTTCTGGTGGGTTTCTTCTCTTTTGGCTGGTAAGTACCCATTTTAATCCCAGACCTTTAATCCAGCTCTCGACCTTTCAGTCAGTTAATTACTTATTGTTGTTAGATCAAATGCACTGGGGAAATGTATAAATTTGAAGAGGTTGGGATCACCCTGGGTGCTAAAATAGTGGTATGTGGTTTTGTTTTTTTTTCCAAATGCTGGAAGTGTTATTTAAAACTGAGATTCCTTCTAATCCAAGTTCTAAAAATTGGTAATGAAAGTAAAGAAAATTGGCTTAACTTTCAATTAAGCATTAAGAAGGTACATGTAAGTGTTCAGAGCACTTCATGGTCTGCTTTTTCTTATCTTCTTAATTTCTTTTTTTAAAGAAAGTACAAATACAAACTGGGAAGAAACCACCTGAGCACTGGGGATGCTGGTTCTGAAGCAAAGTGTTCTGTTGTGATTCAATAGGAAGGAGGAAAATAAACTCGAACTCCAGAACATTTGGGTGTTTAAGAGCACTTTGTTAAATTTAATACCTTGTGTTTTTTTACATTTCTAGCAGTTACTGTAAACATGATGTTGTTTTTGGCAGAGAGGCTGGAATGTCTGCCTTTAAGCTGGAAAATGGGGTGCCCCAAGATACTTGGGCCTTGGTGCAAGACAGAATTACTGGGTTATGGTGTCACTTGTAGCCTAAAACTGCCTTTTTCTGTACCAGCCTTGGGAAGAAAACAAGCTTTAACTACAAAAAAACATATTTTCCTCTGTGGAGAACAACTGTGGGCAGTTGAAGTCTTTTATCCTGATCAACAAACACTGTTTGCTTGGTGGGTTGGGTTGTTATTTTGGAGGGATTCCATTGAAAGTGTAAACTCCGTTTCTCCTTCAGGTTGAAGGAGTCACCCTTGGGAACCTGCAGCACCTGAACTATGTCACCTGACAGAATTAACACTAGCTATTAATTGGCGTTGATTGCCACATTGCCAATTAACAAACATGCATGAGTGACCTTGATTAGGTGTGGAGTTCTGACCTGCTTTAGTGCTGCAAATCCTTACCACTGAGCTCTGTACTGTGGTGCAGTTGTCACTTCTACCTTGATGCCACCAGCCCAAGGTGTGGCAGGAAGATGTCTGGTGTGTGATGTAAAGGGTGGCCCGTCCTTTTGTCCAGGACCCTGCAGTCTGTCTGTCTGTGTACAAACATCTGTGTGAGCAAAAGCCGACAGGCCTTCGGCGTAGAAGGAAATGTTGTTGTGAAACAGTTGAAATATCTGGTGGTTCTTTCTTGCAGGTTCTGTTGGGAGACGCCATGGGGAGCCACCTCAGCAGGCAGATCTGCTGCGTGACCTGTGGGACGTGTAAGAACCAGGAGACGGAGGATGGAAACGAAGAGAGCAGTGAGACCAAGCCCATTCTGCAGCCCTCGAGGGAACCATCGGTGTTTGTTGATACGCAGCCGTCCCCACCAGCCCTGCAAGTCTCTAAAGCAGGCTCTGAAGAGGTGCAGGACTATCACCCCCCAGCTGGCCCTGCGGAGGAGAGGAGGGAGCCCTGCTCTGCCGCAGATCCCATGGGAATGACTACGGAATGGGAAGCAGCCTGGGACTCCACAGACTTCTTGGTGGCCCCTGAAGATGGGCAGACCGAAGGAGAAGTTAAAATCCCAGCTCAATTAGACAACCAGCAAAAAAGAGAGCCAGTGGGTAATGCGGTAGAGAAAATAAAGCCTGTCCCTGGTGCTTCTGAGGCCCAGCCTGTCACACAGGCAGCTCGGGCCCCCAGCCCTGATGCAGAGGAGGAGGCTGGCAGCGAGGGCAGCCCGTGTGCTGGGATAACTCTCCAAGCAAGAAATATTCTCAACTTGATAGAAATCACAAGCGAAACTGCAGCTGGCCAAGGCTGTGAGATCAAGCCTCCTGCAGAGATGGAAGAGGGTCTCGCAGGAAGGAACTTGCCTCTCTGCGCCGCGCGGGTGGCGGAGGAGACAGAGACCTACCTTTCTGCTGAGCATGTGGAGGAGATGGGTGTGGTGAAGCTTCCTGAAATAAGCCCTCGATGCAGTGAGAGGGCTGAGCTTACGTGTCTGGTAGAGAAGACATCTCTGCTGATGGTGCAGGATATGCAGGGGGAGGCAGTGGAGCCTTTGGAAGCTGTAGCGAACGTTCTGGCTGAGTCGTGCTCTACTTTGTCAGCGCCTTGGGAGTCCCTGGATCCGGAAGGGGAATCTCTAGCGCTGGCAGATCAGCTGCTTGACTTCCTCCAGCAAGAGACCCGTGCCGGTGTGCCAGCTGCACAGGAGATGGAGAACCTACACAAGGTTTCAAGCCAGTCAAGCGACGGGGTCCTCGGTGACCTGGAGAATGAAGAGAGCAGGGAACGTGATGCAGAAACTGCAGCAGCTGAGGCAGAGCCACAGCATGGGGTCACGCAACAAACAGGAGAGCTTCCAGAAGAACCGCTACCTTGTGCTCAGATACCTCTAAAGCAAGAAGCCGAGGTCCCAAATGTGGCACTCCCACTGCCCAAAGCACTTGGGAGCAGCGGAGAAACAGAGGTTGAACATGTTGAAGCTTGAGAGACCCGAGGACCAACTGACTTGGTGCCCAGGATGGGGTTCAGTGGCCAGGACCGTGTACCTGCCTTTAGGAATTTCAGCTACAAGAAGCAACTCACTCAAGCTGTTGAACTTGGGTTTTTGCAAAAGATATCCTGGGCTTTAGAGTTATGTCTTCCTAGGCAGATATGGGAAATGTGCTGCAGAGCTTTCCAGATATTCTCCTGAATTACAGCTTAAACATAGTTCTGGTTCTTACTACTTTCAGTAGCTGTCTTTTTTCAGGAGATGGTACCTTACTGGGAGAGAACTGATTCACTTAAACTGTGATTTCACTAGAGTAATGTTGGGCACTGCACTCCCCCAGTGTGGTACAGGGTGATGTGAGGTTTCATCTCTTATTTTAAGAGTCTGGGAACAGAGCAGACAAATGCTCCTGTAATCCAGTCAGATGTTTTCTGTGGGGTTAACAGCCACTTCCCTTCCTACCTCGAAATCATCAAATATCTGACCTACCTCCCTGTATACTTCTCTTGTACAAGTGACAGTCCCTGGTTTACTGTCAATATTGAACAAATACTTTCAGAGGAAGGTGATGAAATGCTGATTCTCGTTTGTCCTTTGTATCTTTTTGTAATAATGTTCCTGTAGTCTGTACTGCTTATGCAGAGGTTAAAGGGAAAAAAAAAAACCAAAAAAACACTCCATAATGTAGTCTTGATCAGAATACAAGAAGTCGGTGTATTGCGGCTTAAATCTACTGACTTTTAATGTTCCTAACTTTATACTACCAATAAAATATTTTAAGATCATGGCGAAACCTCATAGTGAATATGTTTTAATTGTTGGGCGTTAACAAGAGTGCAGAATGTGTCTGAAACTATGTTGTACTTTTCTCTCTATACTTCAAAGGATAATATTTATTTTTTTAAACACTTAAAAGTCCATCCTTCCGACTTAGTCTGACAAAGCATCCTGTGTGTTAAACCTGCCAAACAAATCCTTCTTCACTTGTGAGTCCATAAGCTACGAAGAAAGAGGTCCTGGCAATGCTTTCTGTTCAATAAAAGCTACTCTAAGTCAGTAAACCATTTTTGTTCCTGGGGCGGGCTGTCTCTACACTGATATTAAAAAATGGGCTCTTTGGGCCTAAAAGCAGGAGGGCAACTTAAATAAATGCTTCTGCCAAGTTACTGAAGACTCCTCTTTTGAAACTTGCCTGTCTTATTTGATTTGTTGTGCCAAAAGTCCCCCAGCTCTCGCTGTTAATGCCTGTGTTTAAGGGCTGCTTTGCAGGGAACTGGGCAAGTTAAGGGCTAGTCCTTTTCCCAGTAACAAAGCTTCCTTTCAGGCAGGTGAGAGGCTTGAGTAAGCAACCCTGAGAGAAATCAGACAATCGAATTTATAAATTTGTTAGGCAGGGATATAGGAAGCGGTGGTGCCACAGGAAATATTTCTTAACCATTTGACATCTTGGGCACGTGGTTCCTCAGCCTGGAAACAAGGGGAAGGCACAAACTCTCCAGTAAAGCTCCCATTAGGCAGAAACTTTTTCCTGTTTCCACCTGGAAAAGCCTGGGCATCCCAGCTCGGTGTTGGGAAGCCCTTCTCATGCACTGAAGATGAAATTCTTCCAACGGGGCCTGTCGTTCTCTCGTGCTGTCAGTTGTGTGATGGATGAGAGAAGCCCCTGGGCAGATCCTCCAAGGGCTCTCCATGCCACACTCAATGTATGGAGCGGCCCTGCCCTGTGCGTTGGGAGGAAGAGACAGCTCCTGGAAGAGGGAGCAGCTTCAACTCTGTGCGATAAAACAACCTGAACCACAAAGACTGATGTCCCAAAGTGACGGCAGAATGAGCTTATAAGCAATGATGGCATCTAAAAGGCTCTGTAAGGGTCCTGCTTTAGAGCATTCCATCACCCAATGCGATTCCCAGCTGACATCTCAGCCCAGCTCTTTGTAAGGGCTATGATTTTATTTATTATTTGTCAAAAAAATGTAGTGTGTATTTTCACAACAGCCCTTTTAAATATATCAAAGTGGCAGAGATCAGAAAAGGCTTTTGGAACAGATAATCAAGAGAGAGGATGTGATCGCTCTGACAGTGAGATTTTCCTTCCTCCTATCTGTGCGTTGCGTTTCCATCTTCTGCAGCGTTTCGTGAGCAAGAGATTTTCCAGATTGTTTCAGATGGGTGTAAACTGGACAGCTATTAGAATGTCTCCATTTCTCACAATGATAGGAGGGTTAAGAAATAGTAAACTTTGAATCTCAGGAATATTCCAACCACCCGGCGATGAGCTGATGACTAAGCATCTTCCTATTGACCAGAGCATTTGCAGGAGTCATTCTTTTCTCAGTTATAATCCACAAATTAACTCCAGCCCAATAGGAAATATAGAAAAAGGGGCTTTGGAAAAGCTGCTGTAAAAAAAAACCAACCCTGTGAAAGGCTTACGGCCAGTGTAAGTCCGCAGTTGATGTAGCTGAACCAGATTTGGCATCAAAAAATATAGGTTCAAGGGGGGTTTATGTAAAAAAAAAAAAAAGCCACTTGGAATCCAACTACTTTGGTATTTCTGGTTTTTGTTCAGATCCATTGCTGTTGGCAGCGGATATTTAGGATCTGCCTTTACGCTCCTGCCTCCGGGATTAGTTTGTTTTTAATGGATATTTGCTTTTGTGTTTTGCCCGTGTGACCTATTTACCGTTACAACTGGCTTCCAGTCAGTCAACACAACCGGGGAGATACAGCCCTGTCAACGCCAACGGAGGGCGATCAGCTGGGGCTGGAGACATTAAAATAATCTGCAAGCGCTAAAAATTGGCTAATTGCAGGACTCACCCGGCTGCAGACAGCACAAAAGAGGAAAGGAGGATGATTTTTCACCCCTAAGTGCTCAATATAAAATAATACAGGAGGCTACAATTTCGGTAGCATCGTTTGTAAATGAAAGGACTATTCACACACAGCCTGCGGGAGGGCTGTTACTCTGCATCACAAGTTATAAATAGTGGTCAGTCCTCCTTGTCCATGACTGCACCTTATTAATCTTTAGCTTTATTTTAAGTAGTAAATGCCAATTATCAAATGACCACAATCACGTATCAAGTGCACTCCGGAAGCACAGCCATATGCTCTTTCCAAAAGCTATGAAATGGCTGGGAAAAAAGAGAAAATAGAGTGGAAAGTGGAAGGGAACTTCCCAACCTGCTGGGAACCAACGTTGGGAGTCAAAGGGGGAAGAGATTGTGTGTGACCCCCCCTCCCTCCTATTTAAGAGCAGACTGGGGTGGGCTTAGTCTTGTAGGTGCTGGGTGTTTGGTGAGCCCTGTGGAGTTGTGCTGGTAAGAGGGGATATGGGGCTTGGGTGATGGTGTGGGTTTGTGCAGTCTGTGAGTCTATATCAGGTGGGTTGCTCTTTGATTTTTAAGGTATGGGTTCTTTTTTTTAATTTATGCTCACTCTCTGGGTCTCTTTGAATGTTAAGTAATTTAATTGTTGTTATTTGTGTAACTGTTTAAGGCAGACCTTGCTATGCAGCTCTCCAGAATGAGTTTTGTGCTGGGAGAAGGATGTTCTTTTGCTTTCTCATTTGCTCTGTGCATCTCGCACTCTTCTCTTTGTGGTCTTATTAGGGAGCAAACCATGGTGTGTCTTGTGGATTTTAAGTTAATGTTTGATTTTTTTTCTGCCTGCCTTTCTTTTCTTTTTGCCCCCATCTCTCACTGGTAGTCTAAACGCTGCTTTGACTGGAGCCTAACGAACTGGGCACCAGTCTGTAAAGTAACAGAATCCTATCGGTGCTGCAGCTGTCCTGCTGAAGTGATTTACAGGTGGTCTCTGTTCCCTTTTTCCTCAGACTGTTATTTCTGTGCCCCCCCTTGCCCCAGCCATGTACAATTCCACCTGTGTTGGGTTCATTTCTGTGATCTCTGACAATGCTCTGCAGCTACAACTATGTGAGAACTGGACACCTAACTCCCCCAAACAGACCTGGGCTACTAAATACCAATGTCTTGCAGGTGTGAAGCGACTTCTTTGTTAAGAGACGGAGCTCCCTACTCATCTTCAGGCAGTCTCCAGCTCGTAGCAGGGTTGCAACCTCTCCAGAAGAAGGCAGTAGTTGAATTGCTCTTGTCATCTCTTGCAATGGGAGGTATTTTTGGGAAGAACAAGAGGCTCTGTGTGTTTCCCAAGAGAGTTGTTTTTTATAAGGCCAAAAGAAAAGAGCCAGTGGGGACCCTACGTATGTTCTGTGATGCCTCAACGTGGACCGGGGAGAACCATTTTCATTCAGCACGTATAGGAAGGACTCCAAAAGGCCCTGAAGCTTCTGCTGCGAAATTGGCGTTGGATGCTCCTGGGGGTGAATCTGCTGCCCAGGCTCAGTGGGAGACAGGAGAGCAGGCTGCATCCCGAAGTGCACAACGTACCAAGGCCCGGCTCTCTGTGAATGCCAGAGATACACTAGATGTTGAGGTGTCACAGGACTCTGAAGCCAAACCTAACACAGAGGTGACGCAGCACCAGGAACTTGCTGAACAGACAAAAGAAGCAGCCCAGGCTGCCAGGAGAAGCCCCCAAGAGAGCAGAAAGACTGAAGCTGTTCTGCATCCTGCTGGCAGCTGTGTATCCAAGGAGCAACTCGGCTGTGAGGATCGTGAGGTGACATCTCTTACACAGAGCACAGTGATGGCTGAAGTCCACGTGTCTGCAGATGTCCAAGGTGGACCTGGCAAGGTTCAGTCCGCTTCAGCGGAGCCTGAGCTGCCGACTGGTGCAGAGCAAGAGGCTGGAGCTGCGTGTGCTTCAGAGGAACCTTGTGCTGGAAAGAGTCACCAGGAAGAGCCTGTGCAGAAGGCAGCTGCCTCCCCAGCTGCTTTGTGTCCCATGGAGGAGTCGGATCTGCCCTTGAAGGCTACGGAGACAAGAGAGGACATTACAAATGTGCAGAGATCTGCAGAAGAGCAGGCAGTAGAAGAGAAAGTACCCTGTGCTGCTGAAGCCCCACCTGATCTCCAGCTGGAACAAGGTACAGAGGTTCCTGTTACTGAAGATAAGCAAGAAAATGCTTTTGAACCAGAGCAAGCCAAAGAAATGGCTGAGGTCTGTGACGATGGGCAGACATCAGAAGAGCCCCCACGCTGCCTGGCAGAAACCCAGGATAAGGAGAAGATTCAAGCAAGCAATGGTGAGGAAACCAGAGAAGCACTGAAAAAGCACATGGAATCTGGTGCAGCAGCCATGGAGCTGACTGAGGGTTTGCCCGCAGCCAAGTGAAGAACCTGCTGCCTTCATCCTGCAAGGGACTAAGATGTAAATGGGTGCTTGTCCTCTAAAGGACTGGGAAAGCAGGGTGTTGGTAGAGCCTTATCTGAAAAGTGATACTAAACTTAAAGCTTTAACTTAAAATACTGTCTTCTGCAAGTGGCACCAACTCCCTTCTCTCCTGGGGGAGGGGGTATGGGCTTGAGCTAAGTGTGTCTTGGTACAAAAAGTGTATTTATGTAGATGACTTGCCTTTCTTTTCCAAGTGTACATATACCCTCACTTCATAATTATCTCCTGTGACTGCACAGGGTTATGTTTTCTCTGACAAACAAGCCAGGTTAATTACACTTGCCTGTACACCCCACTGACTGTCACTACTATTCGAAACTCTGTTGTAATGCTCTGTGGGCAATGGAGTCTGTGTTGCAATTGGAATCAATAAATGGGTGCATTTTAGCACTTGTTACTAAAAAATGTTGTTTTATTAATGGCCACCTGCCTTATGGTTTGTGTTTGTTGAAAAGCAGTGAACTACCTGGGACAGGAGGCCTATGGAAGTGGCTGCCTCCAGACCGTAACCCACAAGAGATGCTTCTGGTGGTTGTTTATCTGCAATACATGAATTTCAGGCCACTACACATACAGTGCTGGTCTCTAATTACACAGCTCCTAAATAGAGGGGAGCCTTCCTGTCAGTCCTGACTAGTTGAGAACTGTCACTGAATTTACAAATGATGTGCGGAGGGACCCAGAAAAATCATACAGCCTAATTCTTTTCTCATGGGGATTTAAAAGTGAAATAATGACTTGTACTAAACAGCTGGAAAACTACAATGAGAAGGAGAGTAAGATTCTCCCTAAGGAAACCATTTCCAGCTTGTGTTCTCGCATGCTTCCTATGGTAACAGTGTTCATAGGAGGGAAAAAAAAATAGTTAAAGGCAAGACAGGACATGAGGATTTTGATAGCTATGCATCTATTTAAAGGATGATTGGTTTTACTGTCTTTATGTGCTTAATCACATCAGGAAGATAGAAGACCCTGAAAAAGATTTCCTTTGAATCAAAGGAGCAAGCTGCCATGTTGCAAGCCTATTGTTTTAAGCCAGGCTGCCTTAATATATTTCCCCTTAAGACCAAATCCAAATGCAGACCCTGTTCATAGGCACGTCTCTTCCCCTGTCACTTAAAATAACACCCAGCATATTCCTTCCTCTTGGCTGTTACTCAAACAAACCCAAAGGCACCTCCATCAGTTGATTCTGTTGACAAGCTGCCCCAGGTTGGGTTGCCTGTAACAAAGCTGCTGTTAGTCTGGAGGAGCGTCTATACCCTCCTTGCACAGAATTTGATTTAACAATTAGTGGGTGGGCAGGCTCCTCCTTAGCAATGTTAGGAGAGCTTGGAGGCCTGAGGAAATCACAGAAAAAGAAACGTTCCTAGCAAAGAGCAACAGAAGCTTCTGTGTATCCTTCTGCCTCTATCTTAGATGTTCAGAGCAGCAAGTGTCGTTAATTGCCAAGGATTTTCAAAAGGTTGGTGTTATCATCTGCTTGCTGTTTTTACAGTTGCTGGGATAACCCAAGGGGTGTCTGACAGAAATGCAGAAGGCAGTGAAGTATTCAAGAAGAGAATCAAGCTTAAGTGGAGAGAAAGGGACACACGTTCTTCTTATACTGGCAAAGTGCTAAATGCCAGAAAGGAAGAAATTATCAGGGATAGATTAAGGCAAAAAGTAGATAGAAGTTTGTTTGCGTTTATTGATGGCAAAGGATCATGGAAGTGGTGACAATCACATCGAAGGATTCTCAGGGTGACGTTCAGCCACCTGGTTTGGGCAGGCATTTCTTGGAGCAAATATCTCTATCTGGTTTCTAGCAGAAAGATATTTTTGCGTTCTCACATTAAAGAATCATTTATTTTCAAAATAGGCTTGCCTTTGTATTTTGTGCTTGTGATCTAGTTAATTTTGCATCTCACTTCTCATCAGGAAACCATGTTTAGAGGGATTCAGCAGCTCTTATTCCCCCTGGGACTGGTGCTAGCACGTGAGATTGAAGGTATGGGGCTGATCTAGAGTTGCAATAATATGTAGAATTACATGACGCTGCTGCTGTCACACTCAAACAGGTGACAGGATCAGTTTTCATCCCAAACAGTATCAAGCAGAATAATCCTGCAGGCTCTAGTTTCACAAACATTATCCCAAAATACAAGCCTACTTCTGACGGATGCTGTACGGCTGTTAACCTGTCGGTGGACATCACGTGGCACTGTGCTGCGCTCCAGTTGTACTTGAATTTTAGTACTTATTTAGCAAATCTGGGAAACAAACCTACGATCGGAATCTCCGACATTCTGCTCATGCTCTGAAAAAGGAGTAATCCTGTCTGCCTTCCTCGGGAAAACCCCGGCAGGAGGGAATAACCTCCCATCAGATCTAATACTGTGGGAATTTGGGGAAATAAGTTTGCGATGCCCTCGCTTAATTTACAACTGACTGTTTGCAGTGTAAGATATTCCTTGGTGAATGAGAGCAATAGCTGCGATTCCTCTTACACCATACCTATTCCAGTCCTGATGCTTTCCTTGATCATAATTTTTGGGGGTTTTAGATGTGCCCCTGGTACCGTAAAGCCAAGCTTCGCTCTCAGGATGTCCTGGTTTGCGTTGTCCTGGTTTAACCTACCCAAAATGACAGGGGAAGATTTTGCTTTGGCAATTCTAATGGCTTTAATTGCATATGTCAGAGGAGACTCTACCTCATTTCTGATATTTGCCTTGACTCTAATGTCAAAACTAATGTTTTTGCCCTTTTCATCTTGTAAAGTATTTGGGTAAAATGCTTAAAATTGATATCTCTGGCCTCAGAATGAAAGCTACTTGTCTCCTGATGATTTCTTTACAAATCTATTAATGCTGCCTGGGTTCCCTGTATTCAAACTCTGCTGAAAGTAAAGACACAAGGTTAAACTTTCAAACGTGACTCCTGTGAGAATAGAATTTAAGTTATGAAAGCACTTCAATGCTTTCAAACTGCTGTTCCTACCCTTAGAAGAGGGAAAGCTCGTTCTGTTAACAGCTGAACAGTTGTACCGACAGCGCGGCACGTCTGTGAGCACTACGTGGGCACTAAAACCTCCCTGTCACCCATGAGGGAACGCAAGTTACACCTGCTGCTGCTGTTTGTCTCACCTCTTCAGGCAAGTCCTAATTGGGGGATTTATTACTAATGCAGCGGTGCGAATGTAAGTCAGCTCTGTTCCCAGGCTCTAGGCTGCCCTCTTAAGATGATAAGCAGCAAATTCAATCGCCTATGAATCACTGCAAATAAGCATAAAGCAATGTTAACAGTTCACATAACTGTCTTGTGGATAGTATGGATTGGAATGTAATTTTTAGCTTTCTGAAAATCTCAGCTTCTGATCTAAGCTGAGAATCTCTGCGTTTAACTTATGTATAAGGCTTTCTGTCATTCAGCAGGCAACCTTGAAAATACAACCCGGCCACAGAAACCGACACGGAAAGTATAACCCAGGGATTTTTAGGAGCCAAACATCTGCTCGTGCTGTAAGGAACTCCAGTATATTTTTCTCTTCCTTTTGAAGCACCTTTGTAAAAAGCCATCACCATCTTAATCAAGGTAAGCCTCTTTCTCCTGAATTCTTTAAACTGCTTACACAACCAAGTAAAAAGCTCTGAAAACAGCTCATTAAAAAAAACAACACTTCCCTTATCCGAGGCTGCAACTATTAGTCAATATTTTTGCTCAATACAAACCATTTTTGTTTCACCTTAGATATTGTATCCCTTCCTGCCTTTCAGAACCAAAATATTTTCCTTGCTTCCTGACATACCTCCCTCTCCGTAACACGGAAGAAGCTCAGATTTAAAGCCACAAAATCTGCCAGTGATCCTACACCCAAACCCAACCACGACGTGAAAGCTGGAAAAGTTCTGAAACAAAAGCCAGTCGAAACACCCTTCCTGAGAGAAAATATGATCCCAAAGCTTCAACCGGCTCTGCCTCCTTCGCTCCTACGCGTGCAAGCAGCAACACCTCACAGCAGATGAAAAGTGCCCGAGATCTGCTGTTCCTGTGCTTCAGGAAGATGTTACACACCGAAGCTACACACTATTTCTCCCAAAGCCTAGTGTGTAGCTGTTGCTCAGTCTATGATATTGTTGTCATTGTCACTTTGCAGATGCACCCTACCACGTTTCCCTTCAGCTCCATACAGCCACTTTGGGGGGGAAAAAGAAGATAGCATCTAAATGCACAGAACCCTATGATGTAAATCATAAAAGAATGTTTCATGATGTTTTCTAAACATGGAGCATGAACAATTCCCCACCTTTATTTGTAGGCAGCAGAGATGATGTAAGGGAATGATAATTCACTCATTAGATTTGGATGGGAAGGAATTCAGTGTTCCTGCCCTATTTCTGGTCCCTCTGCTCTGTTACAAGCTCGTGCTGGGACCAGTTTGGGGCTCTTCCTTTGCAAGTGAGCGAGGGCACTGTGTGACACAAGTCGGGGGGTTTGGTATTTTTCTTTTGAGAAGGAAGGATATTTGCTCTTAATTTTGGGGGTCTTATTTGACTTTTTTAGTGAGATGGGGCTCTGTCTTTAGGTCTTGGCAAAACTAGTAATGCTTTCTTCTTCCTGAGATGGCCTTGAACAGAATTCTGCCGGTGGCGAGAGCGTGGGGCTGACAGCAAAGCACAGAAACGTTCACGGTACGAAACGACCAGATGAGGAAAGAGAAACAATTTTACTACATATAAAAAAAATAACTAGTGTGTTTGTACTTAGGGTAATGAGTATCTCCATCTTTATGCCCTTCTCTATAAATAAAACCTCTCTTCAGACAACAGCAGTAGAAACTGTCAGTTGTCATATTTTGAAGCGCTGCTGTAGTGATGATAATGTCTAACAAACGTAAATATACCAGAGAATAAACTATTATATTCCTCTCCTCGAATTACTCTGTCCTACCAAACCCACATGAAACGTTTCCCTACTCATTGATGCAAAATCATTGCCGTTGATACAGCAACCTCTTACTCTGAAAAGTGAATCTGACAAAACATCAGACCTCTTTCTAGCTTTGGTACCAAAGAGGATCTCTCCCGCCTTTTCATATTGTGGTTTTTCTCCCACAGCAGAGGCACCCGGGTTACTCTTTCCTGCTTTTCCGTTCTTACAAGTATGTAGTTTTAAGTGATTAAGTTCATGCAGTTTTGTAAGTGAGTGCCTAACAGGCATGGAATCGCACATTTTACAGATTCTACCCATAAAAGCAGCTCTAACAGTGCAGCAAAACTGCTCTGGATCCATTAGCTTCACTGTAAAAACTGTAATCCCTAAATTATAGATCTGTTTTTCTGTAGTTCCTCTCTATTTTAGGCTGTGATGGTTAAGCTTTCTGCAGAACCATCTGTAATCATATCATGTTGTGTGGCAGCTCTGTTTTACTTTAAATATTTAGCTATAAAAAGTGGCCCAGGATTTGTAGTGAAAAAAGCATTTTAAGGAACTAATGACCTGGGACTTGTGGGGAAATGGTTGGGTGTCACCGTTTACCCTATTTAATAGCAAGACCTTATCACCCTGAATAAGAAACAAAGGCTGAGAAGTTGTGCTGCTGGAAACGGTTTAAGTAATGTTCACTTTGTAGTCTCTCTGCCAGAAAAAGGGTATTTCTATCACTATTTAATCATATTAAGTTGCATTTGGCTCTTTCTAGCAATGACAGTTAATCTGCATGACATAGATTCCAGAAGAAATTAATAGACAGATCCCTACATGGGTCACTCCCTTTTCGACACAGTTTTCTTCTGCTCTTTCTCTGCAAAGTATTTAATCCATTTTCTAACGATGCTGCGGTTTTAAAATGGCCCTCTAGAAACACAACTTGAAGTAAATTTTTCTCTGCATTCAATATACTCAAATAATGTCCCTTATTATTCCCTTATTCAAACATTCAAATACTGTCCCTTATTTTGAGTTTGAAGTGATGGCGTTGCTGTGGGTTCTACAAGCTGAGTAAATGACTCATAAAATAATGGCCTCAGGGTCTGAAATCCACCTGTTTCTCATCTCTCAGTAAGGAGACATTTTGCCTTTCCTTTCTCCCCCTTCCATATCCTACCAGGCCTACGAACGCCTACCCTGGCTAAATGTGAACTTCTTTTTACAATTAATAAATGGTCTGGGAAATAAGAGGAGACCTAAATAGTATTTACTTTGGTAATATAAACTAATAACTGTAAAGTGCAGCATTGGCCGAGAGTCATGGCGAGTAACTGACTTCCTAAATGCTCTTAGTGATATCAAAAGACTGAAAAAGACTGTCCCTTGGACCAAGACTGACTTAAAACCAATAAATCCTGCAACTTATGTCCAGCCCACTCTGAAATGAAATGTGTATCTGATCTTCCTTTTAGGGGGGCACTTTCCCCGTCAAAATAGAAATGAGATGGTAACAGTGCTTCGGCACAGGAGGACCCAAGGTCTCATTCTTGTTCGTGCTCTGGATGTAGATAACAGTGAATCCACATTTCGAAGCTTTGGGACAGTCTGGGGAAATGGAAAGAAATTTTCACATTTCACAAGTTTTAAACACTTCCTTATCTGCACGCTCCTCAGAAAACTGGGCCAGAGAAGCAAATGTGGGCTTGGGTGGGGATCCTAATGAACTTCTAACTATTTCACAGGTGTGATGGTTGGCCCAGGAGTGGTTTATCAGCTCAGTAATAAAGAGGAAGCTCTGTGTCTGCTCCTAATTAAAGGCTCCTCTCTTTCTCACTCAGTATCCTAAAGCCTCAAGGGTCTCTGGAGAAGGCTGCTAGAGAGATTATTCCTGTACGTCTTCATCATGGGGAATGAAATCAGTCACAATAAGTACTGGTGTAGAAAGTCCAGGAACTTTGAAAGGCTGGAAACTGTGCAAGACAATGCAGGAGCTGATCTTCCAAATGCCCCAGGGGCTGTGTTGTGGAGCTGTGAGAATCGTCCTTCAGAGGAGACAGAAGATGTTGCTACAGAGATGCAGGACCAAGATGTAGAAAGAGAAAGTGAAATATCCTCATCCTCTCTGTCTGTGGCACAGATTATGGTGAGGAGCACAGAGCTACAAGACCTTGGTGAGGCGCAGTCTTCTGCAGAACAGAGAGAGGAGTCTGAAAATGAGCCCGCTATGATGGTGAGTCCAGAGAGACCAGCTTGTGCTCCAGCTCAGGACAGACCTGCAGCAGCCCAGCAAGCCGGAGGAGATACAGGAGGGACAACAACTGACTTGCCTCTGCAGACAGCTATGGAGATAGGAGCCGGAGACGCAGAAGATGCAGTGAGGGACCAGCCAACAGTGGAAAGCAACTCGGCGATCCGCAGGAGACCAAGGGACAAGCTGTGCAAGCCGAGCCCTCTCTGCAGGTGGCTGAAGAGACTCAAGTCCCCGGCAGTAAAAGCTAAAGCCAAGCCTGATGTAACTACTATCCAAGAGTGACGCTTCCTGTGGGCTGCAAAAGGACTATCAAGCGCAGTACCCTCAAGAAAAGGACTGATAAGGAAAGTGTGACTTGTATAGAGTAAGAGGAAAATATTTTTTTGTCCTTGTTAAACTGTATGTCTGCTGTATGGGCTGTCTTACAGGCTGGGGGGTAGTACAGAGGGCATTCTCTCTGGAAACGGAAGAAAGGGGGGATTAAATGTCTCTGCTCCCTTAGGAAGCAGCTTGGGAGATCTGTTTGGCTCATCTTTCTCTGCTGCTCGCTGGGGGTTTGTCTGTAATAACTTCCCTTTGTGGAAACTCTGCAAAGGTGCAAAATGTACAAATTTGTATCTTCCTAGCGCTTCCTACCATTACTTGACTTCCTTTCCCCTGCTTTTAATAACTTGCTCTGCCTGATAGAGCAAGGTAAGTGCATTAGTATTATCAAGCTGAATAAATACGTTGTAAAAACACTAGACGTTTATACAAGAATAATGGTAATAGTGGGTGGTGTGTGGGAGTGTTGGTAAACAAGGGGCTCTTGTTTTGTTATTTGGAGCAATTGCTTTGTGTATATTTCTGTATTTGTAAGTCAATAAAAGCCAGTTTCATTGCCTCAAATGAAGTGTAGACTACAGCTGAGAGGGGGATAAGGGAGGGAGGGGAAATGGGCTGCCTTGACCCACCTGCAACTGCAGGGAATGCTACTGAGAACTGAGGGGGCTCCCTGCAGGGCAGGAGAAGCAAGAAAACTCTGCTCTGGCCACCATGTGGCTACCTGCTGAAGAGAGAGGCAAGTACAGCCTAAGGAAAAGGAACTAAGACTGCAGAATGGCCATTAATTTAGCTGTGTGCCAGCTCCTATATGTGTCTCAGAACTCAGCCAAGCATACCTGCACTAAGGAAAAGCACCCCAGAATGCTAAACCTTGCTCTGATCAGGAAAACAGCCCATAACCAAAATCTCCTCGGGGTGAAATAAAGGGTGAGCTGACTTGTAGGCAAAGAGAAGGAGTGGGCTGTGCTACAAGCATCCCAGTGTATTAGAGAATCCCAGCCTGCCCTGGAGAAGCAGGGAGGGAGAGCTGGGCTGCCAGGAAAGCTAATGAGCCAACAGCCTCAGCTTGTGAAACTATCAACCTCCTCCAAACTGCAGCCCTCCCCTGGCTGCTAATGAACAAACCACTCCTTTTAGGCACTGATGAGAACTTTCACCCTATTCCCACCTGGACCATGATGAATGGAAGGAGGAAACTCCCCATTTTTGTCTTTCTCTTTCAGCTCTTTCCTTTCCTGAAGCCACAGTTTAGCATTCTACCTTGGTGTTTCTCTTATTGCAAGGTGCATCCCCAGCTCAGGTGAGGTGAGAAGGGACAACAACTGCATCAGTGTTCTCCCTAACATCATGTTTAACAAGATTAGGGTGCTTCTCCAGCAACAGGATTAAAACTGAAAAAAAAAATAGTTAGAGCACCTCTCTTTCCATACCTCTACCTTAATCAAAAGCAGATAGATGTGGGAGTGAAGAAATAAGTAGGGAAACAGCTGTTTTTCACCATGTGCCCAGAAGCACCATCTGCTGCACTGCCTCTTCTCATGCAAAAACAATTCCTTGCTTGCTAATGACCTGTAATAAGGATAATACTTGCCTCGTGTCACCTCCAGGTCCCCAAAAACAATGTTATGGGAAGTTTGTAAAGCAAAGATCCCCCTCCAAAGACTCTCATATTTATAATTATAGGTATTAAAGTTATCCACTAGTGTCACAACTGCACTAAGCCCTTTGGAGGGTGAGATCTTGAATGGAAAGGATGCTTACCCAAACACAGAAGTCCAAAATCACTTCTCATGGAGGGGATCCCAAAATCACACCCCTCACACTCTGTGGCAAAGTTCCATCTATTGATTAGGCTTTTTTTTTTTTTTTTTAAGTCAGGTTCCATATAGTCATTGGAATTTATTTTTATTTTTTTTTATAAGGTAGATTCCACTTATTGTTGAAAATGTGTCTTTTGGAGGCGGGGGGCTGTTTCCGTATATGATTAGGTTTGGTTTGTTTTTTTAATGCAGATTCCATGTATTGTTCAATAGGGAATAGGACTCACTTTTTTTTTTTTAGGGCAGGGAGGTGAGGGTTTTCTTTTTTTTTTAAAGGCAGGTGCCACACATTATTGATTCGGTTTCTTTATTATGATTTTGTTAACCCAGGGAGGTGTCCTTCTCCCCACCCCCGTTTGTTTTTTCCCATGGCAGGTTCCATATAGTGATTAGGCAATTTTATTTTTTTTAAGGCAGGTTCCATATACTGATCAGTTGTCTTTTTTTTTTTAAGGAAGGGAGGTGAGCTTTTTACCCCCCTCTTTTTATTTTTT
>JAOXJM010000010.1:3510740-3522591 GCA_026413425.1 Tringa solitaria | reverse complement strand
TTTCCAAATAGTTTTTTGGCTTTTTTTTTTTTTTTTGAAGCAAGTTCTATGCATTGTTGAATAGGACTCTCTTATTTTTTTTATTTCCCCAAGGCAAAGAGGTGTCTCTTTTTTAAGGCACACAGGTATCTTTTTTTTTAAACCAATTTCCATATACTAATCAGTTGTCTTTTTGGTTATTTTTTTTTTTAAGGGAGAGAGGTGTCTTTCTTCTTTTTAATACAGCAGATTATTATTATATCTATTAATTGGGTTTCTTTTTTTTTAAGGCAGGGAGGCAGGTTACATACACTGATTATATATATATTTTTACTGTATTTATTATCTTTCTTTTTAAGGCAGGTTCCACATATTGTTGAATGGGTGTCTTTTTTTTAATTTATTTTTTTGGAAAGGCAGTGATGTGTGGTTTTTTTAAAGGCCGGTGCCACATATTGATTCAGTCTCTTTATTATGATTTTGTTAACACAGGGAGGTGTCCTTCTCCCCAGCCCTTTTTGTTTTTTCCCATGGCAGGTTCCATATAGTGATTAGGCTTTTTTTCTTAAAAGACAATGAAGGGTCTCCTTTTTTTAAAAGCAGAAAAGTATGTATTTTATTTTTCTTAAAGGCAGTTTCCATGTACTGAACAGGTGTCTTTTGTTTTGTAAAACCAGGTTGCATGTATTTCTTTTTCTTTTGTATTTTTTAGGCAGGGAGGTGTCTTTAATAAAGGTAGGTGCCATGTATTATTGATTAGGTGGGTTTTTTTAAGGCAGAGGTGTGTTTTTCTTTTGTTTTCAAGTCATGTCTCTTGTTTGTTTTTACAGGCTGGTTTCAATGTATTGTTGATTAGGTTTCTTCCCCCTGCCCCAAGGCAGGGAGGTGTCATTTTTTTTTATTTATTTTATTTTGTTAAGGCAGAGAATTGTTTTGGTTTTGATTATTATTTTTTTTAAGGCAGGTTCCATATATTGATTCATTCTTTTTTTTTGTTTTGGTTTTATGTTTTGGTTGGGTTTTTTTAGGCAGAAGAATGTTTGGGGCTTTTTTAAGGCAGGTTTCATATCTTTATTGAGTGGAAACCCTGAACAAGGGAGCAGTGAATCATAAGGAATTTGGAAGTCAGGGAAATAAACCAGCTTAGAATGTGTGTCATATTTTCTGAGCGTGGAAACAGAGGATTTGAAGTGTTGAGCTGTGCTTCCGAGGTGGACTTTCTACTGCCAAGCAGAGGATTCTGCTTTCAGAGCAACTCAGCTGACTCCTTTCATCCCACTTACTTTTGCCACTGCCTCTACAGCACAACCAGTAACACTTTCAGAGCCCATCCATTATAGTTCATTAATAATTCAGGAGGAACCCTGTTTTTTATTTTGCAAATGTGATTCAACACTCAATATATACAAAGGAGATCACATAACAACAGCCTGTGGTTTCCCCAGTTATCAAGTAAGGGACTTTGTAAACTCTGAAGAGATTTACCAGAGTAGAATAAATTACCAGAATGCTATCCAGTATCCAGTGTCTGTGTGAACTGGATATTTGGATGACACGGTCCTGTTTGTTCTCCTGCCGCTGATCTGCACTGTGGGTAAACTCTTTTTCTGTTTCCTTCCCAGCTTTTGAATAATTTGCCCAAATACACTGTAACCTGCTCACAGCAGAAGAGTGCGCTTGGTGTAACTGAGCTCTGAATTCAGCAGGTAGTTGTGTGCAAGACTCTCTGATATAAAATTAGAAATACAGGGGATCAGTCTGTGCCAGCATTACTGCTCTCATTCATTAGGTTGTCACATTTTCCCACACTGGGGAAGTTTTGAAAGCCTTTCTTTTAACTGAAAGTCTTCACAATCAATCTCACTGCACAATCCAACACAACAGTTCAGTGCTGTAGCTCTGGGTATGTCTGAATAGCGTATAGTGAAAAAATCATTAGGTGGAACTCACTGTGAGGAGGTAGCAAAGATGCTAAAGGTGGCTACCGAGCTCTATTCCAGACCAGCCTGAAGTTGCAGAGATTTTTATGCAGGATTGAAGAGTGCGGAACAGCTTTCCCTGTGTGCTGTTATGAAAATGATGGCTTTGCTGCTTCTTCTTCTTCTTCCTCTTCTTCATTTACTGAGAAGGGCATTTCCTGTAGGTCTTTGTTTCTCTGTCGATTCTTCAAATATAAGTTGATTGTTTATTTTTAAGGGGATGCATTGGAAAAGAGCTATTTGCTGCTGTACTTAGTGCTTCCTGTAGAGATCCATCTGGAAAAGGAGGTTTATAAATAGGGGTGCTCTGTTTTATACTTGCTGGTAATAGTTTTTTAAAAATACGCTCTCTGTCAAAAGAAGCAACACCAATGATGGAATATCACAGCTAGAGCTCCACAGTAATAAGGAAAAGCTTTGATTCTAGAACATCTGTGAAAACCTAAAACTTGAGGCTTTGGTAAACTGCTGTAAAATCCGGTATCTTCTGATAGAAAGATAATGTCATTACTTCTTTTCTGGGCAAATCACAGCAAATCAGCTTTGACAAATTAACCAGCAAATCTAAGGGCTAACCTGGATCAGGTGCACTAGAAGAAGGTCTGAGGCAAATGCTTTAGCCTCTTAATATAAAGAAAATAATCCAGCATAAGTTTGTTCTCTGTCTGTTTACTACTCAACTGACCTGAAGCCAATAATGTGAGTACTCTCTGAGTACCTCTTGCATTCACCTGTATCTCCCAGTGGACAATCAAAAACCCAGTTGTGTTAAAGAACGCTCTTTGCTACAATTTGGATCAAAATATACCTGAAGTTGTCTGATTTTTAGAAACATCAGCTTTTATTTTATTTCCAGCATTAACATACTAAAAGAAAAGCAAGGCCACTATGTAGCTGTGGGAAAATATCCTACAATTAATGGCAAACTGTTGGAGGCTGAAGAGCTGTTCCACAGCAGGACTCCATTCCTGTGAATAGGCACCACCCCTTAAAATTAGTAGTAACAAAGAAACTGCATTTACAGTGCAAGAGCTATCTTACCAGCCTGCATGCATTTGTCCTGCCTAACGGCTGAAGCAAGATATTAAACTTTTTAAAATTCATCTGCCTAACTGTATGAAAATTTTCTGGTAGAAAGAAGACCCAGCACGATTCCTTTCTTCTGTGGGATCCTGGCACACAAGATAGCCATCTTGTTGCTTTGTGAACAGAATCTCTGAAAAAAATCCAATTACTGATGCTGCCTGCTTAAATCAGAAACTGTTTTAGAAATGCAGTAAATCAGCATGATGGTGACTGCAAAAAGCTAATAGTTATGAACACCATATCTATTTAACTGAGCTCTGCTGTAGTGCAACTGCAAAATACTTGATTTTTTTTTCCCCTTCAATTAGCCAACATATTCTAGCACTTGAAGGAATAAGCACCAGGCTTTTCCTGGTCTTCTTCTGAGAGAAGCAAAATTGAGGTGGAAATCTTAGCAAGAAGAAAGGAATCAATGCTGCTGAGAAACCCAAAGGGCAGGAGGCTGAAGCAGCCACCACTGAGCAGCAAGACTCCACTGAATAAAACAAGGAGCCAACTGCAGAGGGCACACAACCAAGAATGTGAGAAATGATGGGACCAGAAGAAAGAGGGAAAAGCCCAGGCAATTTTGGTCTGTCTGAGCACAGACACCAACTGCCAGAAAGATCTGGCACGGGACGCTGTTCAAATCTGGAATTTCAGGGCAATCGAACATAATAAGTCTCCTAAATGCTAACTGCTAGGCAAAAGACAGTTTTTATACCACCAGAAAGTAGTGAAGTTTATCCCAGAGCACAGCTAATGTGGAGTTTCTAAAGCACTAAGCAAAACACATGCAGCCATTCTCTAACAGATTTTCATAGTTACACCAGCCAACTGTACACAGTAACTTGCAATATGGGTCTACAAACTGGCAAAGAGAAAAGCTGCAGGGAAACACAAAAGGCCGTTTGTTTCACCTAGCTTCTCCTGCTTAGAGTCTTTTCCTTGTTCTCCTCAAGGTCCGTGTCCATCAGAGACCTCTGGCACAGCCAGCCAGGCAGAACACAGGCTTTATAAGAGAGCAGAAGAGTAATACTAGATTTTACACAATGCGAGAAAAAGCTAGAAAGGAAGAACAGAAACTGGAACTGAGGTGCTCTACACTACAAACTCAGTGAATAAACTCTTCGGTGTTCACAGCCACCAATAAGCAACCTCTTACGACTCCTGAAACACATATTTTAAGTGATTCCCCTTGACTTTATAAGAAACTCTGCTTTCAGGGTATGGCCCTAACCGAATATTACTGGTAAAGTAGACTGGAGTGCTGTTTTGGTTTAGTATTAACAAGTCACTCTAAAGGAAAATCAGTAACTGGCCACTACATCCGTGGTCAGGTAAGTGTGTGCCTGGGGCAATGGCCTAGACACTGAACACTCACAGATAAATTACAAACTATCCACATTTATATGCAACCCTTAATATTGGGCACGCAGGCTGAAAAAATGGGACACTGTGATCCTGACTATGCTTTTGGCAAGCCTTGGGTTTTGTTGTGCTTCTTAATCAAGGAAATAAACATTGAATTCTCACTGCAGCACTTGTGACTGCAAACAGAAAAGGCAAACTTCCTCAGCAAAGATTTGCTCTGCTGCGCCGGCACCGGCAAAACAGTTTCTTTTGCTTGTAGGTGCAGGTCCTTGTGGAATTCAGGGGAAAAGAATGAGGACAGGAACTAATCAAGAGTCTCATCTAAAAGAAGCCTTGCTCTACATTTCTGTGACTCCAGCCTGTATGACACCGCACCACCTCCTGGTGCGGAACTGAAGTCAAAACTTCATTACAGAATACATGTAAAGGGATGCGGTATCTCTACTAAATACTTCCCAACATGCACAAAACACAACCAAGTGGTAGCAGAAATGCTCATCCAGACAACGAGGGAGCTGCCAATTACAAGTTGCGCACAGTTAAGAGAACAGTAACACACCAACGGGCTTATCTTCTTCTGCCAAAGCTCCCAGTGAAACCAGGCTCTGCAAAGGAAATGCACTGGTATTATTTGCTTGTGATAGCCGTTGGCTGCCTCGGAGAAGTGGCACCAACTGTGCTGTCACAATAGATAGGATGATCTTAAGTCTGTTACATGGGCTGAAGAAGGTATTAATATCCAGCACTCGCTGAACCCCCGAGGAGCTGCTCTGCTGAGTCCCTGCTGCTGTGGCAGAAATTCCTGTAGCTTAACCCTGATCCCGCTGCCGAGCTTTAGCCAACTACCCCCCTTCTCTTGTATTTTGGGTTATGTAGGCTGTCGAGCCACTGCTACGGTCTCTTTTGGCATAAGCAGCTCTAATTCATACAATCCTCCTTGACTTGTGAGAACAGACAACGAATAGGGGTTGTTCCTTCAAAAAAAGCAGACGACGAGGAAATCTTCTGTGTATACGGAGTTTCCAAGACAGAGAATTATCAGTTGTACCTTTTACAGTGGATGGGACACTGAAAAGCTGAAGCAAATGATGTCTAGCACCCAGATACAAAAAAATCTTTTGACGCTTACTCATACCCATCAACTTATGATTTCTGTCTTCCTGGCTTAATTATACTGTTGGCTGAACGCGTGACTTGTAACTCTCTTCTTCTCTTCCCACAGACTAATTCTGGGACCTGACTTAGTTCAAAAGAACAAAGCTCCTCATCACTCTAAATGGAAGGCTCTCGACTTATCTCACTCGGACAGAAACTGTCTGGCGAAATGTTTCAAAAATGAAAAGGTACAAATCTTGACTTTCTGCACTCTTTCAGCTTTCCTGGTAGAAGAACGTTCCTACACACTGTGTGAAATCTAAGCAACGATGAAACATGCCATGAGATGTCAAAAGAGTACCAAGGGAACTTGTGGCTGTGTATGAAACAGCAGATGAAATATCTCTGCCCAGAATAAGCACCTCTTTGTAGGGGAACGGAAACAATAAGGAACATTCTTCAGTCTGCAGCCTGCTCCGTATCCTACTGGAGCAGCATATGTGCTCCTTCAAGGAGATGTGTGAGAAAAGGAGACCTGTCATTAACATCTACGGAAACCAGGGCATGGTGGTGTCTCTTTTCCCCTGGGTAGGGTTAAGCACCAGCATTTTGCAGCAGGCTCGATGAAAGAAAGCAAGCCCAGACTCCAAACAGCACGTTGGTGAGCTTCTATGATCTGATAATAAACCAGCAGGGATCCAAGTTCCTTTCTGTATTGCACAGTCCTTTAGTCAGATTAAGGCACTCCAACAGTCACCTATTATGTACAATTTAACAATTTATTTTTCATCTTGGCATGTTGTCCTCCTTAAGGATCTTTAAGTCCTTGAGCAAAACATACCAGCCCCAGCTGAGAGTGTGTTCTATGTGGATACATAGGCTGTGTCCTTCAGGGAATGGTGGGAAGAAGCTTCAGAAATCTACGGAGAGAGTCAGAAGCGCCAAGTTTATAAGACAGATGCTTCTGGAAAATTTCTGAATGAGCTGCACAGGGAGCAGGTGATGAGGGAATGCAGACAAGGCTGAGGGCCAGGTGTGCTAAGATGGTTCAGCCCTATCTCCTACGTAGGAACCTCAAGGTGCTTCTGATGTTGAGGTATTCTGCACGAACTGCTCACTCAGAAAATCTACCAAAGAGCAGGTCTGTGCTCCCAAGCTTTCTGAATCCAGTCCAACCACAGAACCATTTAGGTTGGAAAAGACCCGGATGATCGTCAAGTCCAACCGTAAACCATAAACCTTGCTTTCAGTGCAAGCCTATTTACTTAAACCTTACCATTTGCTCCAGGGAGAGAAAATGCAATGCTTTCAAAGGCACAGAGCAAATGCTTACGCAAAGCATATCCTGACAGCAAAATCCAGAAGGAAATCTAGGTGCCCTGATTGCCTGTATCTGACACCCAAGATAAGAAAATACTAATACTTACACTGTAAAGAGATTCCTAGTGAGAAGATCCATGATGGAACAGAGGTACTTCCCAAAGGTGACACCATAAATAAATGAGTTTTGATGAGTGAAATAGAACTCACCTCCCATACCCACCCATTCAATTTAATAGCTTTCCAAAGGCTGGAGTGTATTACA
Organism: Tringa solitaria; assembly: GCA_026413425.1. Lineage (NCBI taxonomy): Eukaryota > Metazoa > Chordata > Aves > Charadriiformes > Scolopacidae > Tringa > Tringa solitaria. Next base: position 3,515,514 of record JAOXJM010000010.1, on the reverse strand, counting down.
GGAGGACAGCTCTTCACAGATTTCCAGGAGAGAGAAAATCCTTGAAGAAACTGGCCTGCTTTTTCTCTGCAGGAGCACCTGGATGTAGTCAGCCCAAATTTGTAACAGAGGACACAGTGGAGATAAGTAAAACATAAAATGCAAATATGGAGTTTCTTTTAGGTTTACTGGTTTGCTGTGTGAGTCACACAAATAACATTCCAAAAACATGTGACTAACTCTCCAATGGTTCAATTGCTTCAAAAAGGTAGTGTTAAGTACCAGAGTAATTTAAGAGCTTTTTGAGGAAAATGCACTTATTCTGTGTTTACTTTGCACTGACCTGGCTCTGTCCCCTTGCACTGGATCTCCTCTGACAGGATGTGAACCTCTCCCCCCCTGCACCTGGTAATATCTCACAGACAAGACTTGCAAAAAACAAGCCTAAAATACTCCAGTTAAATTCTAAATAAATGCCCTGATTTCTCCTTCCTAATCTCAAGGAACATTGTTATGCGCTCGGCATTTCTTTCCAAACCGTGCCACCCATTTCAAATTTAAGCTTCTATCTCCTGAAAGACACATGGCCCAGATTTGTACTGCCTCGATTTTTCTTCCCATCTGTGATCACTTCTCTAATGGCATTTAACTCTTCCAGGCATTACTCAGCTACAGCTTGTGCTGTGCATCCCCCAAGACCTGAACGCCACAGCTTCCCCTGACTAAACTAAAATCTCTAACCCTATCAGTGAAAGTGAACAAAGACATAAACAAAGGTCATAAACTGAATTTATCTGACTTCTGATAAAACTTCTTCTGACAGGTTTGTTGGGCTTTTTTTAAGCGGCCAATTTTTGTTCCAGCAGTGAGACTGCTGCAGGCTTCTTGCCTGTTTACCTTGCCTATGGTGCACGCCTGTTAGAAATACATCACTTGCTGGCATCAAAACAGAAGGGTAAGCAGTAATTAATGGCATCTTCTATAAATTCCACCCCTTTCTCTTTCTCCTTTCTGCTGCTAAATATGCAAGAGATGACTGGAGGGGTGCTCTGACACTAAGAGGAAAGAGTATATCCATTACTTACCTCAATAAAATGGAACCTGAAAATGAAATAACTGTTTTCTGTCACCTCATTGGTTTACTTTACTCTTCTCCCTACAGGGAAAAGTTTACTCTTCTCCCCATTTTAATCAAGTGCTTTGTGCTTCTGAGTTTGATCTGACCTTTCTGATACTTCTGTCTCCCAGTAAGTGCTGAAGGAAAAAAAAACAACCCATCTCACACTCCTCTTACTCCCAGCCTTTCTTTGTTCTGGCTTTGTTTTAAAAATTAACTTTCATGTTTTCCTGGAGCTGAGAAAGCCATTACACAAAAGACCAAACCAATTTTTCTTTCCAGTATATGTGATTGTTTTCTACTTCCCTAAAAGGTTACTGTTTAAAATGAATAATGGGTAGGGGGGAAGAGGAGAAAGAAAGGTTCTTTTTCTGCTTGCCTTTCTCTCAGCTCACACAGCACGGTGATACTGCTGTTCCCCTGCACCGCTGGCGCTTGTGCAGCCCACAGAGCTGTCTGCCCCTGGGTGGTGGCCTCCAAAACAGATTCAGGCCTACTGATGGATCTGTTTACACAGGGAGTCATTTCATCCTCCTCTTTTCCTCTCTTAACTCCTCTTGATCAACATTTTTTTGCTGCCTCCGCCTCCAAGGCTTGCTATTTACTGCCAGCAGATTAGTTATCAAGTCCCCTGTAAAAACTAGCACCTATGAATCTACAACAGTTTCACCACTTAGTAATCTGTGCAAATATTCCTCCTGTTACCAATGCACCCATGGGTTTAAAGGAATGAAGTAAACAGACTGAGGGTAAGCTAAAGGAATAGCTAAAAAAGCCACTGAAAATGTAATAGTTCACACAAATTTAAGAAGAGCAGCATGAAATGTACCCGTCAGCAACGAAGGTTACCTACTGCTTGTGCTCATCACGTCACGACAGCAGCGGGAAGAGAACTCATTTCTTCTGGCTTCCAAAATCTGCCTCTGAGCTGGCAAACGATACGAGGTCTGCGGCACAGAGCAGCAGGAATCCGGCCAACAGGAGGGCAGCGATGGAAGGCAGGAAGCAACGCCGTATCCGAGCCTTATGGAAATAGCACCGTTCCATTTTGAAAAGCCATTGGATTACCCTGGAATAAATCCACGTTGGAAAACACTATTACTCCTTATTAAATCAAAACCTGCTGGCTTGTAGAAAAAATTAGTAGCGCTGTGAACTCTCCCGGGGGTTGAAAATATAACGGAGCTTGACATTACGGAAAGAGCTCTTGAGCCGCAGCACAACATAATTCTTTGCAAGAGGGAAGAAAGTAAAGAAATCTATGAAGTCGATGACTGGTTTAATCCAAAAACACATGGCTCAAAATCTCTATATAATTATCACAGTGCCTGGAGTTCCTGCTGGAGATGTTAGCCTAAAAAGAAATATTGACCCAACAGTGTAAGTTAACACATCCATCGTGTTTCAGGAAGATGTTAAATGTAATGCATTTAATTTAACAGGATAAACACCTTAACTTACGCAGTCTTCAGCTGGTGATCCCTAGCATTTATACTGAAAGTGGTAGTTTTGAAATTTACAAAGTCCACAGACAATCTTCCTCTGTAAACACACGGTTTATTCAACAACGCTCAGCAGTCCAGGCTTCTGGATGCTACAAAGTGGAGGCATGTCTTTTCAGGTACCCACTTCATTTTTCCCTCTTACTCCAGTTCCTCGTCCTGGAGTTTCATTTTACAGGTAAAACCATACAACCGCTGACTTCCAGGCAAAAGGTGTGTAAACCCACAGATTTCTCATAGTTATGCTGCAAACTCAGGTTTTCCTGAGGCTGTGGCTAAGTCCTTTCATAATTTTCCACTACCCAGCTGTGGACCCTCAAAACAACTTTCTGCTCCTCTTCTTTATTCTCTGCATGTCCTGGCTACGTGTACAAAAGCAACTGTGCACTCTCCAGAGATGGGTGAATGTATCCCAGAAATGTGAAGACTGTGGCTTTGAGAATTAATTTGCCACACTGGCTTCTAATTGTAAGGCAAACACGTCCCTAATTCATGGCATTCAGCTTTCTGCAAATGGCTCTGTCAGAAATCTAAATCTAAGCTGGAAGTTCAGCCGTGTATTTCTCTCACCTCATATTTTCCTGTTAATCTCTTCCTTCTCTCCACTTATCATCCATTCAGATTCATTCTCTCTTATTTTTATACTAAGAAAAATTCAGACAAAGTATCATCTAGTAGTCACAGAAGATCCAGGTAATAAAATATCTAGGCTCCTTTTTGTTCATCTATTGTTGCTGTTTACAGTAACTTCACCTTTGCATTCCTTAGTTCAGTCTGTGTAAATCAAAACCTCCTTAGGGCAAAGGCTGCATTCTGTGTGTGTTTATAATTATGAAGGCTTAGGAGAGAAGAAACCTGGACCTTGGTTAGGGCCTGTAGGCACTGCGGCGGTACCAAGGATGAATCCAGAGAGGCGGCCTGAATACATAAGGCTGTAAAAAAACCCCTCAAAGTATACTGCATGTCATGGTGGAAAAGTGAACAAGAGGGAAAAAAATGACCTCTGTGGATGGTGCAGCTGAGTTGCACTTCATTATATTGCACTGGTGTCACACGCAGAGTGTGATAAACTGTTGAGACAAAACAAATGAAACGCATGTCACAGGCAGTGTAAGGAAGTACATTGCTAAGGGTGCATTAAACTTTGATGGCTCCAGTTATACATTATACATGTGCAAGTCAGCAAAGCTGTACCGGTGGTAATTTTCCAAAGGAATCAGCTAATAGTGTTACAGTGCATGCTGGAACAGATTATTGCTCAGGTTGTTGCTGCTTTTTTCTGTTTTTCTTTTGCTTATTAGCGCACAAAATATGTAATGCTCCACACTCTTTTATGCCCCAGGGTATGGGCCAAAGAGCCAAGCAAAGGGGAACTGTAAGGAAGATTGATGGAGATACACTTTGCCTCTACAAACAGCAGAAAAGAGAAGAGGAGATTAAAACTGGAAGTGCCCTTACCTTTGAATCACCTCTGACTCTCAATCTTAAGCAAAAGTCCACTGCATAAATTATGCAAACTACACCACAAGAAGCACCAGCAATTTTAGGAGAGGCTTCAAAGCCTAAGGCCACAGGTGTTTAGAAATCATGCTGACAAACAGCATAAAACATCCTGATAGAGAAAGGCTGACAGCAAAGAAACCAGCTGGTATTTCTGTAGTTTTCTCCTTTGAAGCAGAACTCCAGCTGATTACATGGTTGGAATATGAAAAAAAAAAAAACCATGGTATGAGTTTTGTCCTCAACATACCATTAATGCTGAGAACAATCACTGCTGCACAGGGAAAGGCAGAAGGCCTAGAGAGTCAGGAGAGGGTAATAGCAAATCTCAGAGAATTTTATATTTTCATCCTCTTGATAGAAGAGCCTTGCACAAAGCGTCAACTAGTCCTGAGCTGACATGTGCTTTCCACCAGTAATTCTCCAGTACTCCAAAGATTCTTATGACATCGAGAAAACCAACAGGAGAGGACATGCACCTAGAAAACTTCAGATCCACAACAGTAAGTTAAAAGGCATCATCTGCCTCTATCATTTGCTGAAGAACTCTTAAACCTCATAAAATTCTCCAGGCTCCGAGAAAAAAGAGGTTCTGGCTCTCACTTGGGGTTTCTCTTCCCCTGGCGTGCTTTTGTTGCCTGTGTGAGTTCCTCTCTGTTTGAGGAGGTTTGAGGGC
>JAOXJM010000010.1:3456790-3499122 GCA_026413425.1 Tringa solitaria | reverse complement strand
GGGGGGGGGGAAGAGGAAAGCTAAATCAGTTGGTACTTAGGCTGGGCTCAAACACAGTATTGGAAATCACAGTGGCATACTGTCAACCTAAGTGCCTGAGGAAGAAAACGCCACATATTTCCCACATTTAAAACAGGAAAACCTCACTACAAGCACTTGTTAAGCAACACAAAAGTTACCGCTTTTAGGGAGCCACTCCTTCAATTTTAATTTTTTTTTTGTACAGACAATGCATAAGGAGAAACAAAAAAAAAGCAATGGGGGAAGGACAAATTCTCCCAAGAAATTCTCCACATTTAACTATAAAAAAGGGATTCCTCATAAGCATCATCCCAAGAACTACAGTTTCTGTAGCGTGAAGCTTATTATGGAGAGGCAGAATAAATTCAGTATGCATACAGGTCATGGTAAAGGTGTCAAAACAAATACAGCAACCATAGTGGAGGAGCTGAGAATGCCACAATGGAGTCTAATGAAAAGAGAGTAGAGGGACAGACAGTCGTACGTCCCAGAGGACGTTCATCCCACGGCAATTCAACTGTCACAAGCTGTGATTAAACACTAGTATGATATGGGTAGTGATAACAATCTTAGCCCACTTTCCTGCATCACTCTCAAAACCAGTTGTTAAATGCTAGTTTTATTCTGTTAAGTCCATGCAAGGTGATAGTATGTTAACCCTCTGCCTGTGTTCACCTCTGCCCAAAAGTGCATATTCACGTATGTTAGTCTTTAGTGGGCATGCACATGACTCTAGGTGTCTATACCTACTGTCAGCAAATGTCTGAAGACCAATATACCTCTCTTGAGTAGGTCAGTCAATGAACATATACATCAATGTGTGTCTCATGAATATTTGTTTTAAAGTGCAGTGTACCCATTTGAGTAAGCATTTGCTCATGAGTTTAAAACCTTATCTCTGCATGTCTTGCCCCTGTAAAAACACCTCCCTCAGAACATGTGCATACATATGCACATCTGAGTGTGTATGTGACAGGCATACACACTATCTGCATATCTAAACCACAACGTGCATGTGCATGAATGCGTCAAACGGCTTGTGGGTCTTCTGACAAGTGATGCTACAGGGCTCCTGCTGTAAGCTGTGTCATGATTTGAAGTAATAAAGCAATCAGCCCTCGTACTAGGGAAGAGCCAGGAGTTTTAGAATGATTGCACCTCTATCTAACAAATTCCCTCTGATACCTCCTTTTCTTCTGCTGCAAAATTATCACGGGCCTGGAGAGCTTATTAGCATGGGCTCTAAACTTCATCTGTAATGTGCTCACATCTCAATGTTGTAACAGGAAGCCAGGGAAATGCACGGAGGATGAAGATCTATATGCAGAGAAGCTTCAGGCATTGATGAGTGAAGCTTGATTAAAAAACAAACAATCCTCCCCACCCACTCGCCCCTTGGGAACTCTTCGTCTGTTAGGTACAGATGATTTTGCGATTTGGTAACATTGATACCTCTTTACCTATCAAATATCACAAACATGGTGTTAAATTAAAGCCTGATATTACATGTCAGAGATGCAAAATCCACACGCTCCAGTACAGTGTGAAATCTGCACAGAACACGATACAGTAGGTTGGAACAATATATTCCCAATTCACAATGAGAAACAGACAACTGATGCAATGCTTCACTTCCAAAGCGTAACGCACGTTCGTTATCGCCCATATGAGCGGGCAGGACGCTCTCTACTCCTTCTCAGCACTGCAGCAGTGCAATTTGCATCCAAACCTGGAAGAGCAGTTGTATTTCCAGAGATGCTTTTAAGAGGAGCCAGGAAAAACTGGGTCCTGACAGGAACCAGGTAACGGGTGGATAACGCACAAACCTATTTGCTAAACGCCACTTGAAAAATCACAGGCAGCATAATTGACTTTTACAGCTTGGATAATGTAGGTCACTGCGTTAGTGCAACAAGAAAATGAATGTATGTTGGAGTGCAAGACAGAAGGGAAGTAATTACAAAATATAGATTAAATAACCATCAGATAACAGGCATAATAATAAGAACAACTAGGGTGAAGATAGAGGAGAAACAATTTGTTAAACGGATTGCAGCAGGGTTCTAAGAAACCGCTGGTCTCAGATGCTAGGCTTTTCTTTTTTCTCCTTCATTGCAAACTCAATAGAATAAAGTATCCCTCCCCTTTTTGAAGCTGATATCCTACTTCTCATGGTATCAGCTTCCAGCCTGCTCAGCCTAGAGGGCTATTAAGTCAAAACCTGTTTATATTAACACACAGTTCTTGCAGAACTCTTGCAGAAACAGGAAGCCATAAAGTCTCCAACAAGTAAGAGGGATGATAGTCCAATCCTGCAAAGCCCTGAATTCTGACAAAGGTTTACTAAAAGCCTTGCATTCTTAGTGCTTCTGCAGTTTAGCCCAACAAAGTTAAAAAAAAAACAACACCACAACAACCAAAAAACATTTGCTCTCCCCCTGAACAAACAAGCAACTTCCAGAAATCCAAAACAAAGGAAAATATGGCCTAGGGGACTAGATAAGGATGCACATATGATTTTTTTTTTTTCCCCTCCACATTTAACAATTTCAGTCCAGCCTAGCTTAATAGTGCTCTGAACTTACCAGTAAGAGACAGCTGCTCAGTGAGCTCTGAAAGAAAGATTTGGACGACTGTCTGTCTTCCAGCAGTTAGGTGTTTTCACATCACATCGAATCACCGTCGCAACTACCACTCCTTTAGGGAGGGCACATGGCAGCAAAATACAGACACAGATCTAAACTTCTATTTGCTAGAAAAAGATCTGTGCAAACCTACAGTGAGTGACACCCGAGATGATCAAGGGTGAAGAGGACAAGGCAGAAGGGATATAACAAGGCTGCTGACTCGTGCTCCATCAGGAGCTTGTAGCAATGTTTAACTGACACTAACCTGCACTCCACGCTTTTGTCCATCTTGACTCTTGCAAATTCCCATCCATCAGGTGATGTGCAGATGACACCCAATGGCATTCTGATTGTCATTCTAATAAGGTCAGGGATGGAAGCTGGAAGAAAAGGTTGAAAGAGTCACTGCAAACTTAGTGGAAATGAAAATGCATAGTTTTCATATTGAGGAGGAACAAAATCCATCAGCTCAGTGACCCTTACACAGCTGCCTCTGAACCTAACTTTATGAGACCAAAGGAAGTTGCAAAATAGCCACATATAAATCTCTAGAAGCGGGAATACAGATGTACCTGTGAGGCTCATCCTATGTCCCCTAGAAAGGCACAGAACATCATGACAAGTAACAATGTAGATGACTACCAGCCAGCTCCTCTTTGTCGCACAAGCACAGAAAAGGCATAGCCAAGGGAAAAGGGGACACTAAAAAGGGCTCTGCAGAAGCACAGTCGAGGAAGAAACCTTTGATCCATTTGAATGCAAGAGAAGCTACAACCATCCCATTCATTGCTGAATTATACGAAGCACAGAATGTCCTTGCCTCACAAGAGCTGTTGAGTTTTAACGTTTTTCTCCTTAAGAAACTAAGAATTTAACATGGGCTTGTCATTTGCATTTGGTTGTGTGCTAGGACTGCTTAACACCCAAACACAGCATGGGGAGGGTCTAAGGAACAGCCCTCACTGTTTCTCAACCACTGTCTAAAATTGGGAATGGGAAAGAAGCTCATCTCCTAAGACCTGATTTTTGTCTTTTACCACAATGAGGGGCAGCATTGCCTCATCTGGCGATTTGCAACACAGGCCCTAATATATGTTCTCCTGAAGCGTTACTTCTGCTGTCTGCAGCTCGTAGCCTGTGGCTGCACTGGATCATCCTTGTCCTCTGTTACTCTATTCATTAATCAATGGCTCCTCTGAATGCGAATGAGTTCTGAAAGGAGCCAGGTGAAAGGAATGGCAATTTGCTCACAGCTTGATAATTACGCATTTTTCAAAATAAATTAAAGCCAGAGCTAACAGCAGCACACTGTTTTCAGAAGTCCTGCTTACACAGAGAAATTAATTGGAAAGTACATTGATTGGAGGGGCCGCTGAATTCCAGCATGGAATTTATTTCCCCATTGTTCCACGGCAGTTCCCAGACCGCTTACCAAACAGAACCTCTCACCTCTACTCAAACCGAGAGGGAGATAAAAGGAAGCATAAAAAACCTCTACTCATTTTAAACCATCTTTGGCGAAAACTCATTTCCTCACAGAATAAAGCAGTGTTTGGGAGGGAAAGGTATCACAGCCTTCCGTGAATCTTTGCTTTTGGGTTACCCAAGGCATCAAAGCTCCAAGCGCAGTTAAAACACGGCATATGGCAATGAGTAGTTTTACAATAGAAATGCTTCAAAATAGCTCTTTCACCCCGCGACACACCAATCAGGGGTTTGGGTGAACAATCAGCAGATAAACACCCTGTGGACAAATTCTCTATGTTCTTTACGTCTTAACGAAGACATTTCACAAACAAGCGAACTCATCCACTCCAGAACCACAGGCTCTCGGTTACTCGCTGTGGAAAGCTTTCTAAACCCCAGTCCAAACGCTCTGGCAACTCGCCACTCAATCTGCGGTACGGCAAAGAGGTAACTTCAGAGATTCCTCGGTCGCAACATACCACAGAGCACACTGCAAGGACTCCAATTTAGAAGAGAATCCCTTCCCCTGAGGATGCTAAACATACCAACTGACAGCAAGGTTAGGGCAGTCTTCTGAGCTATTACTACAGTAGATTAAGAGAAGATTGCTGTTTTCTTGTAGAACAAATCTCGGGTTGTTGTTTTGTTCTGTTTATTCTTTTGTTTTTGTACAACCCCGCTTGCTTTACCAGCTTGCACATGTTTAAAAGGGCAGCTCTGCATAATAAATTGCGTTTGTCTAATCAAATATTTTAGGAGATGAGATTAGTTTTAATTTGTTGTTCTCGCAATTCCTCCAACCAGGGCTTTCCAGATCTAATGCTGGCACAGTCAGGCAATTATTGTGAATAAGTAAAAGATGGAACCCACAAGAGAATTACACCTACTCAGATCCACTTCATAACATTTGTTACACTATGCAAAAAATAAGGTGGCAAGGAGACAATTGCTTCTTTCTTCCTAAGAGTAAGGCACTGGGGTGATCAGAAAAGACCAAGAAAAAGCTCCCAATCCAACTTGTTGATACCTTCAGCAATATCCATTGCTGCCAAAAGCAAGAGGGTTTATAATCCAGTTGTACTGTGAAACAAAAGACTAAAACCTGACCTCATTCTTACAGCAGCCCAAATTTGCTTATCTGAAATTCCTGGTTTGCTCCATTAGGAAACCATGGCTTCAAGCAGTTTCAATGGAGTCTGCATGCCACTACACCTGAGATTTTGATTTATATCTATCCTATATATCTATCTTTAAATTTCATCTTTCCACACATGATGGTAGTGTTTGAGTTGAAAAAAAAAACCCAAAATAAAACAAAACGAAAACAGAGTAATGGCAGTTACCCTTCTCTTTATTCAACACCAGGCTGAAATGGGTTATATTTTGTTCCAGCTGAAATTGCTTCTCTCTTGGCTAAGCTAGGAGACATTTGTATGAATTATTCCCGAGATCCTTGTGATCCACGCTCAGGAAAGAGGGGTATGAATTGGCAAGATGGGAACAGCTGGAGCCCACTTCTCATTGCCTAAGCAAGACCTCTTCGTAATAAAAACTAAAATAATACCAACCCCATCATCATCTGAAAGCAGAAGCCGCATTCTGAAGTATCATCTGTATTAACCCTTCCTAGATAGTTATCTTATGAATAAGCAATGTGTTATTTTAATATACAGTAGGGCAGGTGGCTGGGACACAGACTGCAGCGGCGTCAGGCCAGAGTGCTTTTCTGGTCAGCTTTACATCTTTCCTCTGCTACGCACGATACTGCTGTGTAGAAAAAAGCTATAGAGCAATACGGCAGGGATTGTAAAAGGCAGGTTTCAGAAAGCTTTTATAGCCCTCTAAACGACACCTACATTTCAACCAAAGCATAGTTTTAACCTCACCTACATCAATAATTCATATCAAGGCTCTGCACACTTCAGGAGTAAAACACGACCAAACTCAATGACAGTTCGATGATTAATGCTGTGGGAACTGTCTTCAACTCTGAACTTGTTCACTGCTGTACATATAGTCCCCTGCATTACAGAACATATAAATTCCCTATAGACCCCAACACCCTTCATCGGTAGTCACTCAACACAATGTCATTAATTCCTTATCAATTTACCAGCTCAACACCATTCATCAATTCTTACGTTAATGATAAAGCTTCTCCTCAGTGTCATCACGCCCAGCAAAACGACAGATCTAATGGATCAGAGATACCTGAGCTATCACAGAGCTGGCACATTTCAAAGTTCTTTCAAGGGAAAAAAAAACAACACAACAACCAGATGCCCAAACAAATGCTGAGGGGGAAAAAAGCCAAGCAGGTCGCGTATTAATGTTGATAACAAACTTTAAGCTGCCTAAAGTCAATTGAACCTCACAGGTCACATTTCTTAAAAGCTTCCAATTTAAACCAAGTTACAAAGGTTTTTTTTAATTCTTATTTTTACATTTGCACCGCTTCCATTTTTTCAAGGGATCAACCGAGGACATGTGGAAAAACCTTTCTTTCTTTGTCTTCCCCTGCACCAGACAAACTGTATCAATTGGTATGCGGGGTATGAGCCAGCCTGTAGGACTTTCTATTCATTCCCCGATTAACTTGTTTCAGTTGTGCCAACTTGGATTTTGCTGCCGGAGCCATGAAGAAAACTGTGCTGAGGGACTGTATGCTTCAGAAAGGAAAGGCACAGACCTCACATCTTCCAAAAGTACAAAGAAACACCTAAGTAACATTTACCTGTAACTTCAAGACACGCTAACTTTTTATTTATGGATCTGAAGCACAAGTCGTATATCCAAAATATATGCTTCCATTTCAGAAGTAGCTGAATCCTTCTCAAGGCAATGTGTAAGATTTACGCTTGCTATATTTAATAGGGCTATTAAACATGTGAAGAAGGTGGGCTTGGTGATTGGAAGTAACAGACTTTTTCATTCCTCACCCCTTTGCAATTCCTTGGAGTGGGCTGAAATTATTTACAGCAACCTTTCATTCGCACTGATGTAGAACAGCACCGCTGGCGCTTTTTGAGCTTTGCAGAAATACAGCCACAGGGTGGAGTAGCGCCCATGGACAGACCCATCCATTAGTATGGCTAATTAGTATTATTGCGGAAAGTGCCCTGAATACAGAGGTCTAGACACTCCCCAGGAAAGCCTCGGTCCTACTCCCAGAAATGATGCCTGAGATGGTCCTTATTCCCAGTTACTGTGCATAATTACAACTCAGCACTTGTTATTTATGTTATTAATACTTGCACCTATTCAGGAAGCCACCCACCCACACTATATCACTTCCTAAGAAATACAGCCACCTCAGAAGGAAGGAACTCGGCACCTCGTATGAAATACAGAGCAGAACTATGCAACTGCTGGAGACAAGGAAAGAGGAGGATGCTGTACAGAGACAATAAATAAAATACCTCTGTACTAGCAGAGATCACCACTCGTGTCAGCCAAATACCCCAGCCATGGAAGTGAAGGGAAAGGCACCCCTTACCTTTGGTGAGGGCTGCACTACAATTCTAAGTGTATTAGCCCTTGAAAAAACAACTGATCACGTGAATGGATGCAGCTGCAGAGCACAGCAAGAGCAAAAGGGTCAGCGTGTCTGAGCCACATCTCTGCAAACCCCGTGAAAAGTGCCAGCAGAGGCTTGTCCCTGGGTGCCTGGGAGGGCTGCCCAGTGCCGTGCGGTGCCATGCCACAGGAGAGCCCTGGAGGTTTGCGACTCCTTGGCAGACCTCTGCAGGTCTTGCTTCATTAACTCCTCGGGGCTGCTGCACTGCAGAGATAGGCAGAGTACCAATGATTTCTTTCTGAAAAATTCATTTAAACAGCAGAGCTGGGTGGGACTGGGGAGGCAGCAGCCAATTAAGAAACCATCAAACTTCTTCTTAAAAACCTCCCTCACTAATGTTCCCCCCTCCTGCCTCCAGCCAACATGGTAATTGTGTCTAATTTCTAAATTTTCATGCAGTTGCTGCATTTGCCTCCCCTTAATGAGATGTAAATGTGTTGCCAGTTTGTGGATTTGTTTAATTGCAGGGTAGCTAAACTGTGATTGGCCAGAAGGTTCATTTTTAAATTTATTTATTTAGCACACATGCAAGGCATTTTTAAGATTCTTTACTCCAGTTAAAAGAGGGAGAGGAACATATTCTATTTTCCTGTTATGTTCAGGGTTCTGTCGCAAAGAAACCATCTGGTTTTCCAAGTGTTTGCTAGTGAACTTAAAAGACTTCTTCCACATTCCAAGTGTTTGAAATAACTCTGAATACCTCCTGTTTGATCCAGGTTCCCAAGCTGGACTCTGATGCTCAGGGATCTTTGGTTCTCAACAGGCACAAGAAACACACTCAAAGCATTTTAAGTCTCTTTGCTACACAACAATATGCTCCTTCACTGGGCTTTTCCTCACCCACCTCCCATAAAGGCTTTTAAAAGAAAGGATGAAAGATTCAGGTCCTAACCTGGGTAAGAACAGAGTCATCATTACCTAGTTTAACTCCAAAGAAGATTCACTAAAGCTTGAAGAACATACTAACTGATTTTAGTACCTTTAACTTACACCCACTTCAGAGTTCACTCAAATACAGGAGAGCAGTAAGTAATCTCCTAAATCTCAACAAAACTTTGAGGTGTAGATAAAACCCTAATTTGCCCTGCAAAACCTTTACTACCAAGAATGATGATCTAGAAAAGGCCTGATTTGATTTGTAGATCTCAAAACATCTGGAAGTGAGAAAATAATCTTCTACAAACTGTGTCCACAATGATGTAAGCCAACTTTCACAGGGCCAACTTTCAAACCAGACCCACACAGTAAAAGCACAAAGTTCTGGTTTTGCTGCTTTGTAATCCAGAGATCAGCTCTTCCATTCTGCTGCTACTTAAAACAATCAGTCTGCTGAAAAACTATAGCTTTTTCAATACTAAGACCATTGTGTAAGTAATATATTGATTTTCAGAATTTCTTTAACATTAGACATCTTAGCGCTTAGCACAACAGATTCCAATTACCACCATCTATAAGTCCCAATGCCCAGTCTCAAGCAGTTAAGGGTCCCTTTCCCATTCTCATGTCCTACAGGACTATCTGAAGATACATCTTGCCCCCAAAGTACTACTCCTGTAGGAGTAGCAGACCTATGCAGACTTATATTAAGACCCATATGTTTCTTCTTGGGTTACAGGGTCCAAACAACAACCCTGGACCAGAAACACTTAGCACACTCAGGAAAGGTTCATTCCCTGGCAAATCTGTCTAGGAGACACTGCAAACATCTGATTGCTACTGAAGGATATTGCTGTGTAAGTGGTAAATATCTCGCTGTACCAGTCACTTCTGTGTATCCTAGAGAAAAGAATGGAAGTTGATTTCAGCTCCTTTTGCCTGTTATTCCATCATAAACAGATAGCTACAAAGGTAATCAGCATGTCCCAGGGCCAAGGGCATCACTTCTCTCAGCCATTGTCAGTAACGGCCAATAACACAAGCCAGCAAAGTAAAGGGAAGTGACAGCAGGGAAATAATTTAGCCTTTAACTGACACGTTATCCAGTTAAAAGCCATTTACCTTCTGCTGTTCGGTGTGTCATTGCTCATTTTAGTTTTGAAGTGACATCTCCCCAAGTATCATTAACATGCCAGCAGTGAAAGGGAATTTATAGAGTATGCACCCTGGAGAATTATAGCCTGGGTGGTTGTGGTGAAGGAAAATACCTTGTGGACTCTTTGTTTATCCTTACAGCTCCCACCCCATCCAATTCAGAGCATCCAGAAATCAAAGTATTGGGCAACCCCACTGTCATCACCTTTTCCCCGCGGCACAGTATGACCTGATAACGCATTTCAGCAGTAATTATTGTCTAGGCAGATCCCCTAACAATCAACAAAATGCAGCATTTAAATTCCTCTTTCTAGAAGAAGAAGGGGTCTACTCTACAACACTGGCAGGCCAATAGCACTTAGAGGACCACGGTAACAGCTTACCAGGTAAAACTCAAGAACTATAAAGCTGAGGGAAATTTTCTGCCAAAAACACTGGAAGTTTTTTCCCAGGACCAGATTCCTGCAGTTACAAAAACATTAGATGAAACTGGATGAACACACAGCACGTGAATGAGAGTTCAGTTCACAAACACTTCCTGTATTTGATGCAATATACAGAGAGAAGACCTAAGACTACTATTTCCCTTCCAATCATCTGAGTTAACCATAAAGAGCAATGGATTTCAAGCTACTAGACAAACTGTGGCTTCTTAAAATGATCAAGTCAGGTTAAGGATAAAATACACCATTTATCACAGGCCAAGGAGTTGCAGTAAAAGCCAAGTCACCTTGGAAGCCAGATTTAGTAAGGCTATCAGCCTCCATACCTAGAAGTTCAAATTTCACATGGCAATCAAATAACAGTCTGCTTCCACAACAGTCAGGTCTGGTAGGATTCAAACCACACCAATAGGCAACTTCCACAGGAAACTGCACCTCTAGTTGCTAAGCAAGAGTAGGGCAAATAGTCACTAATTGAATTCACAGTTGCCCTTTACTCAGATACATTCAGATGACAGATGAATTTGCATTAGTTTAATGTGAATCACCACGGATAATGGAAAACAATACTTATGCTAATGAGAGAACACAGCAAAAGCTTTGCAAATGAGATGCCATTTGTTCACTAGCCGGGGTGCAGCTGATTAGAAATAGCACCAAGATTGATAGCTCCATCCATCCCCACTTTTAGTGTGCCCCCTCCAAAGGGCATCCCCATAGCACGCTGACTTCCCCAGTGCTTCTTGGACAGCCCGAGGACACAACCTACTAGGGGAGAAGCACCCCAAACCAGAATATGACACTTCATGTGCAGACAAAAACATGAGCTAGGCCAGGACACTGAAAAAGAGCACTTAGCTGAGGTAAAAACCCAGAGTCTACCACCATACTCACACCTAAAAGCATACCTACACCTTCCCAAGAAGGCACACGTGTTCTTCCACCGCCGGTGCCCCTTTTATTCAGCTCTCGGCCTGCCCACGCACCGACCAGCACCGCCATATATCAGAGGCCGCCATTTTCCGCTGCAAACATGGCGGACGCGTTGTCGCGCGTGCCGGAAGGGGGGCGCCATACACCTGCGCAGGGCGGTGAGTGGGCGGGGCGAGCGGCTGCGCGGGGGGTGGGCGGGAAGCGCGTGCTGGCGGTGATGGCGACGGAGTGTGTGGGGAGCTGTTGGGCCTGGGTGTTTCCGTGAGTTGAGGGGCCGAGAATGGCTTTGTTTGGGAGCTTCTCTTTCTCGTGGCATCCTCAGGGCAGTGGTTCCGCACCGTATTGGGAAGGGTGAGGTGGTGCCTTCGGAAAAAAAAAAGCCTAAGCCGGAAAATCACCTTCGGTTTTGGGTGTTTCTGTCCTGCGGTGATGCGGCACAGAGCTGCTCCTCTCAGCCTTCGTTTTCCGTCAAAAGCCTTCAGCCCCGAGAAGAAGAGCAAGGGAGGCTTTTTTCCTGCTGGGTGACAGCGCAGAGGTGGAGGAAGGAGCTGCCAAGGACCCCGGTAAGAGTGCTGGGATCTGAGGTGGGACACAGAGGCCTGAGGTGGGAGATGAGGCTCTGAAATGGGATATGGAGGCCTGAGGTGGGACACGAGGCTCTGACTTGAGACACGGAAGCCTGAGGTAGGACACAGAGGCCCTGGTGGGGAACATAGAGGCCTGAGGTAGGCACATGCCTGACCTGTGGCCTGCTGTGATTGGGGAGGCCTTTGGTAGCTGTGGTGCTAGAGGAGACGTGCCAGTCAATTTCAGGAAATATTACTGTTTGTTAACTTGCTGCGCTGTCCCATGGTACTGTTTGATATATACAAGCCTGTGACCAGAAGGGCTTGAGACAGAAATGTACTGTTCCTGCTTCAGGCGTGTTTGCAGCAATGTGAGTGAGCGAGGTCTGTTGTTTCTCGCTCCTACTGAGCAAAGACCCAGTCTTCAAGTCGTTTTGTGAATAAGTTGTTTGATGCTATCTGAAATGTGTAGATGGAGGATTGTCTGTATGAGTGACCAGAAAACAGCTTGTGTGCAAGGGGAACTTGTGCAAGGTTTGTCCTGTTAGGCAGTGGTTGGTATATGGTTTTTAAAGACTGAGAGAAGGGATAGCCTCATGAATTTACATAGAAAACCTGGAAAACGCTGCTTGGTATTTGCTGGATATCTTGATGCCTTGTGCTGGAATAGGGTTGGCACCCCCGGAAACATGAGGGAAACAGGAAAGAGGTGTAGAGCGACTCTATTAGCAAAGTTGTGAGTGGATGTAGCAACAAATGCAAAGTGAATA
Organism: Tringa solitaria; assembly: GCA_026413425.1. Classification (NCBI taxonomy): domain Eukaryota; kingdom Metazoa; phylum Chordata; class Aves; order Charadriiformes; family Scolopacidae; genus Tringa; species Tringa solitaria. Next base: position 3,486,687 of record JAOXJM010000010.1, on the reverse strand, counting down.
CACTGTTGGTGCGAAGGTGTGGGCTGAATAGGCAGAGCCAGCAGGCTACTTGTAGGCAAAAATTGTAGTACATGGGCAAAGCTTTGTGGAATAACCATGCTGTGGCAGGATATGATTCAGAGGCGCTGGCACAGCTGTAGAGGGAGGTATAACCTTTCATACTACTGAATTGTAATCGTGTTGAATTGTATGATAGGAGTTTACTCCGCTCCTGCCTATGTGAGCTCTGCAAATTTGTTAGTTCCTTAATTTTCACACCCATTAAGAAAGATTTAATATACTTATGTTTTTAGGAAGGGAAAAAGGAAGCGGGTGTATAATGGTATTGCTGGCTTGGCTTACTGTACCCGGCACTGTACTTTCATCATTTCTTGCACAGTTATTACCTTTGGCTTTTAATATATTATTATATAAATATTCATCATATACGAAAGCACACTGACCCAGAACAGTGGAAATCATAATCTCCTGGAGGAGGACTGGAGGTAGGGTGCCACACTGTCTTGGGATTTCCTTGAATATTTGCATTTAATTCCTGAGATTTCTAAAGCAAGTGAATAGCTCCAGACACAGGGTGGTACAGGGGAAGAATCTGTTCTTCTGCTAGTTGTTATTCCAGCAGGGCAAAGATCTGAATAAATGAGTGCTTGAGAAATGTCTGAACTAAGGAGACTTACTCCACTGAAAGATGCTGACCCGACTCTTTTTAAGTAATGTAGCTGCATGTTTCCAGAGGTGGAGGGGATAACTGCTCAGCAGGGGAGGATGCTGCTGGGAGGGTTTGTCCTGTTTTGTCCCTTTTTTTCCTCCTTTCCGTTCCTTTCAACAGTGTTTCCTCCTGTGATCCATCACAGAGGGTTAGGCAAATCGTGATACTTAATGCAAGCATGTGGAACAGCTTTTCTGGCTTCTACTCTCTGATCTCTTGTCTCGCAGTAATAGAGTCCGGCTGGCATTGTGACCTTGTGTGGAGCATTTGGCAACTTTTCTGATGTTGATCGTTTGCGGGTAAATTGTTCTTCTAGCTTTGTTTTGGCAGAGGCAGTAGTTTTGGAGGAATGGAGTGGCATTTGTGAAAGCTGCTCACTGGTATTCAGACCAAATGATGAAAATATATAGCCCTTTCCTTTGGAGTTCTCTCAGCATCCTCAGACCCACCACTGAAATTCTTGCTGCTGCTTGGAGACTGTGAGCAGCTGCGAGGACATACCTCATTCATGAGTTATTGCATTTGTTCTGTCTTGCATCTACTGCAAACAGCTGTACCAGAATCCAAATCAGAAATGCTAAACTTTAATTCAGTTCAGGGACCACTGAGTGAAACACAGCCTTAGCCATCACAAGAGCTTCTACTATTTAATTTGCTGAGTCCAAATTCTGAAGAGAAACTTCAGTGTCTCACTCTCGTGCTCTTTCATAGAGTATCTTCTTGGCAGGTGGGCAGAGCTTTTTCTCCTGAACCCCTTTACCCGTTCTTCTTCCAAGGAAAAGTTGTACTAGAATTGAATTTGCATTAATCTGAACACGCAGTGCCTAGGACTCTCCTGGGTCCTTGCTCTCTGTTGAACCCATTTTTATTCATCCGTCAAAAAGTATTAATTCTCCCTTTTGCATTGCTCTCTGCCTGGATTTTTTTTTCATTATCTTTTAAAGCACTGAGGAACCCCATCCCCTTCTGCTCAAGCCACAAGATGATAAAGCTGTTTTTCCCTCCAGCTCTTTTCAATGCATCATTTAGCAGACCTCCTCTAATGTGTTCTGAAAAGCCTCTCTTATCCCAGGTGGAGGGCGGGGAGGAGGATCTGTAGGCTGGTGGGACTATGGAGTTGAAATCCATCTAGGTTTAAATAGCTCAAGGTCAGCTCAGGATGGAAAGGACAACAGCAGATTTCTGGAGACTTCATTCAATGAATTGTTGATTGGAAAAGCTCTTTCAGATCCCTGTGGAGCAGAATCTGGAAGAAATGTGTTTTCCAAAAGGAGGACAGCAGGTTAGTTGTTAATGATTTCAATAAAGCAAGAGAAGGCACATTAGGAGGTTGGCCATAAGGGTAAAAAAGGAGGCTGGTGTATTGCTCATTAGTGGTTTGCTAAAATTAACTCCATTACCGTGTTTGCTTTCATTGCAAACCTTCCATTTAATTGCAATTACTACTGAACTGCAAAGAAGAGACCCTGATTCGTGCTACAGGTCGTTGGTATCAGAAGAGAGCCCAGAGCTGAGATGTGTGAAGTGCTGTTTTAGGGGCTGTCTCAGAGGTGTAGTTGAGCCTGGTCAGCCTGGTTTTGCTATGCTGATAACTTGAGAGGAAAGTGGGGATTTACTGTTGTTCCTTTCTAAAGGTATCATATGTATTTTTTCATAAGTATGGGCAGGAAGTTTGAATTAATATTAAAAAAAAAAAAAGAGGACCTAATCCAAAGGGTGGTGAAATCAGTGACAGCTGTGTTCCACTTTTCTTTCAGCCTTGGATTTAAGCCCAAACCCCTACAAATTTAGTTTTTCTGTAAGAAAAAAGTGGAGTTTTTTTACCTTTTCCCTCTCTGTGTTCTTGTATTTCCTTTGATGTTCCTTTTCTCTTTCACGAGCTATTGATTCTCATTGTGTCTTTTATTTACTGCCAGTTCTCTCATTATGTCAGGAATCCTATACTGAAATGCTGTTCTGTTTTCTGCATACACCATCGTGTTTCCTGCATTCACAACCTTTAAATAAAGAGAAGGCTTTGCGGCTCTCTGTGAAGGTGGCTGCCAGTTGGCTGGTTAGTGTTTGAGTTTATAATGCAGAATGAAAAAAAGGGAATAGCTGGAACACTGTTCCAGCACTGGAACATTTTGCTTTCATCATACAGATAACCAGTCCATTCAGAAAATGATGACAGGGACAGTTATCACTAAAGACATGTTGGGCAGCTTATTTCTTTCCAGGGAAATCCACGAGGGTTTCAAGAGTCTGTCCACAGTGTGAAGACAGGGAGAGAGTTCGACCTCTGTTCTTAAGGGCTTCTCTGAAACCTCCAAGGAGATCTGCTGTTCATTTCAGCAAGTTCAGAACAGAGACAGGCTAAATAACACATGTGTAGATCTGAACCTGTGGCTTCATGGTGTGAGGTTACTGCAAGCCTGCCATTGCCTGCAGCCTCCAGTTTGTCCTCCTTCGCCAGTCACATGAAAGTGTAGGTCCATGTGGTGGCAGCTTTTTATGGAAACAGGAGCCAGTTTTGGAAGGAGAGCAAAGGAAGACGAGGCGATGAAAACTCTTTGGTGGAAGTAGGTCAGTCTTTAATGCTATGGCCTGTCTCTTTGGGCTCCTTAGGAGCAGTTATAGCTGCAGTTTGAGATGGAGATTGCAGTACGAACTGAAAGCAGATGTTCTCTGAATGCAGTTAGCTGCTGGCAATAAAATGCTAAGTGTTTGGAAAATGCAGTAATTCAGTCATGTGATTTTTATTTCTGTACTTTGGTCACTGACCCTACAATGGCACTGAAAAATGGGAGTAGATTGTATTTAGGAAGAAAATGGAAGATGGCTGTCAAAACAATAAATAAAATGAAGTGGCTAAGCCCATTTTAATTAAAACTCAGGGTGAAGTAGTTATCTCATTCTTGTAGATGGTTCCAAAGCTCTGCTTCTCACTTTATTTCGATCTTTTGTGTCTGTGGATCTGATGGAGATAAAGTTAATTCATAGAGTGATACAAATACGAAGCTACGTCTAGTAAAATACTATGTAATCAGCGGAATGGCTGCCAGGAATTATGCTGGTGCTCTCACCAATTAGTGCTAACGTGTGGGATAGTCATAAATATAACATGACTTGTGGGATTTTGACTACCTGAATGTACAGGAATATGCTCAGGTAGCGTGGAGCCAGGATAGCATTAGAAATGCCTTGCCAGTTCTCTGCCATAGGTTCTGGAGAGGCATTGATCAATTGGTGTAGCTTGGTAGAAAACCTGAGGAATGGGACAGGAGTGAATGACCATAAGTGAGTCTTCCATCTCTGCTTAGCCAGAGGCAGAAATATCAGAGTAAAAATACTCTGCTTTTAGCTCTAACCTTGTCAAACCATAGCTACCCATTTTTGATCTTGAAAGCTCAGCTTATCTAGCTTGTGCCCTGATAACACCGGGCATTTTCTCCCTGTGCTCCTAGGGCTCTGCAAATGAGCCACAAATGAGCTTTCGACCTAGAGTCTTGTTTGTGGCAAGTGGATATAGGGTGCGTGGGAGAGGTAGGGCCAGGATTCAGTGCTGGTTTGGTAAAGGGCACTGGAGCTTGCTGTGCAGCTTTTTTCTAACCATGCAACAGGTTTGCCTTGCTGTGCATTGGTTTCCCTTGCAAAAAAAAAAAAAAGTAATAAATGGAGCTGTGTAAATAATCAGTGTTTATATTCAACAATGTGCTGAAAAGCAGAAAACACACTTTTGGGGAAAGAAGCATTTGTTACTTTCCCACGGGGTGGAGGGAAAACGAAGAAGGAAATAATGTGTTTCAGGTTGAATGAAACATTGATTTGTTTTGGAGGAAGAGGGAGGGAAAGAGGTTATCCATTCTATTACAATTTGGCATATTTTTAAAATGAAAGATCTTGGTGATGGAAAAAAGAAAGGGTTAGTTTAAAAAAGAAAAATGCCAAAAATATGTTTCAGTTTTTCTAATTTGTTTTCTTTGGTTGAAAGAATTTCTAAATTTGTGTCACATGTTTTAGTCCCTCTGCATATGTCTAGCAATAAAGCCTTCACTAGGACCACCTCCCCTTGTCAATTTAGAGTGTTTTCTCCAGGGACAGTGGTTATTTAGTGCCAGCAGAGGTTATTTAGGTAATTTCTGTGTGTATACAACATGAAGAGACACTGAGGTTTCACAGTGCTAGCACAGACTCAGCCAGAATCAAAAGATATAAACAATATCTGTCCACAATGCATTTGTCCCTGGGAGACCTGATAGTTGCTGGAGCTGACAATGGCTGTATCGTTATTAATGCTGAAGGGGACTCTGTTATGTTGTTATGCAGGTCCAGATACCACTTATTTTTTGTGCTTTCTGGATGCTGCTCTTGAAGGACAAGTAGCTTTTGAAGCAGACCAAGGTTAGATCTGGCGACCTTTACTGATGCTTTTTCCTTGTTTTTGCCCTCTCCTGCTCCTTTTCTTGGCGTTGGTTCTGTGTTGGAGGCATATTGTGGGTTGAGCAAATCTCTGGGTAATTCTTTCTCAGCTGAGGAAGGATAAGCAAGAGGCCCACAGGTGTCAGGAGTGTGAGATTGGCTGGGAGATAGCATTGATTGGCTAAGACACTTGGAATTGTTTTCAGCAGCACTCAGACACCCAGGGAAAGAGCAGGAAGAAAAGCACACACTGGGTTTAAGTGGGGATCTCGTGCAGGAAATGAAACGCAAGGGGCCTGTATCAGAAACAGATAAATGAGCTGTTAAATCCTGCGGTCAGTAAGTAGTGAAGTAATCGGATTCAACTGCATTAAGTTCTGTTGCATCTCTGCGTGTTTGCTTATTCGTATGGATGAGATGGAGCAGGGGGATGGTGAAGGAAGCAGACTGCAGGCAGGACGGATGCCAACACAGGAATACGGTGAAGCAATGTGTGTGTTCGTGATTAGGGCTGGCAGTGCCCTGCATGAATCGCAGCAGAGACAGGACATATAAGGTACAATTATTGGCAAAACCAGTGGAGAAAGAGTAAGGAGCTATCAGCTGTTGCCCTCACTGATGCTCAGTGCTCTCTTGGCAGCGTCTTGAGTTGGAGGAGACTGCAGCATTGCCTGGGCACGCTAGGGTTTTATGGGGAGCTGAGGCTGCCTTGTGATGCTCCAGGTAGAGAAAGAAAAATGAGCCGCTTAGGAGAAAGTAAGAAGGACTCACAGCCAAGTTTGTAATTTGGAGTTTTCTGTAAATTTGGCGCTACTTCGTCTAGCGGGAGAGGATGAAGTAAGCAGATGATTTAAAAGTAACCCCCCCCAAAAAGTGTCATCTTTAATAACTGCAAATGAAAAGGGCAACAAAAGAGTGACCAGCAGCTTCTTAGCTGTTTTCATAACCTACATCCGGGTGCTCTGTAGCCCAGCTCGACCAACAAACTGCTTATGCTTTTTGCCACTAGTTTCCTGACTCTCTGAGTGTTACTGCAAATAAAGGTCTGCAGTCCAGAGCCAATTTAAAAAACAATACGCAATGACAAAGGTAGAATAATGCAAAGGAGGGAATGGGTCCTGTTAAAGAGAATTAACAGTTCATCAGGCTCGTCTCCAGTGAGCTCTGAGCCCTGCTTTGTGAAGCCCTGTAGAGGAAGGGGAAGAGAAAGCAAGTGGAGTGGAGCCTGTGCAGATCAGGAAGCGATGTGGGGAAGGATGAATATGCATTATGTGGGAGTGACAGGACAGAGGGATGAACATAAGAAGGCAAGTTCAGCTGGGGGAGTTGTACAGGGTCAGCACACAGAGAATGAAGATAAACATTCAGGGAGAGAGTGATATGGAAAGTGAATACACAACTGTGATTTGTAAGAAAGCTTGGGGGGGATATATCAACAAGGACTGAATATCCGCATGTGTTGGGGCTGAGCCTGCATTCTTTCACTCTCAGCCACCAAGCCCACCAGTAAGTAAAAGTTGGTGCCATCCTGTGCCCCAGAGTGAAATGAGTCAGGAGGTGGTGCTCATGTCCCCCAGAAGACTAGTTCTGCTAGGCCTTGTGGGTTTTGGCTTCAGGGTTAAATAAGCCCAGTGCAGTCTATGTCACTATGGAGATGACTGCTGAAGGGCAGGATTGGGTCAGAAAGGCACTGGGAGAGCAAAGAGCTGCTGTGACAGGTTCTGGCTAAAAAGAGTCTCTAAGACTCAAGCCTGGCAGTTCCCATCGTTGTTGCTGGTTTAAACAGATACATCTCGTGTGGGTGACCAGTCAGCCAGCAGGAGGGTGGTTAGAAGAGAGCGGTGTGCTGTGCTGAAGGACAGTTATCTAAGCATCAGCAGAGGAGCTAATCCAGCCCCTCTGGTACCAACTGGCTTTGATGTGGGTCTGAAATCAGCTCTTGCTGGGTCTCTGAAGCGAGACATTGCTTCAGCAGTGCAAACTGCTACTCCCTGCAGAAAATTAATAAGGAGACTTTGGATTTCACCCTGCATCTGACCTAAGCAGCTAAATAGGTTACACAAAGTTTTAAGAATCGCCCCAGTTTTCCTTTTAATAGGCAATTTTTCTGCTTAATTTGCAGAACAAGCAAAAAGCTATTATGTAAAATTTATCAGCAGCAATTGACTCTTATTAGAGATTGGGAGCAGGAGGCTTTGTCATAAGGGGGGAAGAATCCTCCGAATTTTCATTTACCAGCCTTAGTTTCCCGGTGTTTATGCTGACCAGTGCCCTGAACAAAATCAGACACTGAGCCATCAACGTTTCTTTTCTATTCTCACAAGAGCTCTTCTCACCTTCCTTCAACCTGGCTTTAGAAGTCCTTAAGCAGTCAGTAATCAGTTTTTTGAAGCACGTGATCCAGGCTGAATGAAGCACCTGTAAATTGCAGCGCTGTTATTACAGTGTTGAAGCAGTGAATGTTGCCGTGTTGAACAAACTCAACTCCAATAGAAATATTTTGTTTAAGAGCATTAAAGTGCGGTTGTGTGCATAGCTCCTTGCTGGCCAAACGAGTCGGGCACAAGATTGGGCCCATGGGACATAAGCAAGGTCAGCCTTTCAGTGCCACATGGATTCCAGCAGCTTGGGTCTGGAAACTCATTCCTGAGTTTAACACCTTTGCCAGAAGTGGTATAGTTACCCATACCCACAAGGCTGCCTTTTCTAACCACTTTTTTTCTCCCGAGTCCTGTGCTGTATATAGCAGACATAGAGCTGCTGCCCGTATTTCCTGGAGATCACAACACAGCGTGATGTGAAATTACTCGTGTTCTCTTCATGCTGCAGCAGCGTCTTTTGGCTGCAGCTGAAGACAGCTGTGACTTGCCTTGTGTAGGGGGACAGGTAAACTGCAATATACCTTCCTAGGAGAGGCATTAGGGAAGTGGAAATGATTACTGACATTGAAACATTCAGATAGGGATTTTTCCTTTCCTTTTCCCCCTACAGTAAATGTTAATTATACATGAAGGTTCATTACAGCAGAAGGGATTATAATTAATTTATATTTGAACTATAATAGATTTCACTACAAACTGCATTTCATTGCAACAAAGTGTATTATGACTGTTGTTTGCTGCCAGCAATTTACATAAACCGACCACAAAGCACTGCATCCATTAATCCTGCATTAAGGACAGCAGCAGGCAGATAAAACCATGGAAAAAAAAAAAAGCAAGTCTGTTTAACTTGTGAACAGAGACTTTGGACTTGTGGCAGAATCCAGGTATTCTAACCTGAGAAATGCATTGGACCACGTGAATTTGTAAGGTAACATTTGGATCTAAATCCATGTCTGAAATTGCCTAGAAATGAGAATTTATCCGTGTGTTCTATCTCTACTTTGAACTGCAGAAAAAATCAGAATGCATCTGAAAAAATAACCTAATGTAGGTCTTGGTGACCTGAGTCTCGCGCCAAAGCAGTATGAAGACAGTAGTGACCTGGGGGACAGGCAAGCAGGTTTTTATTCTTGACCAGATGGAAAACCATGTACTTTCCAATGCGTCTCTCTGCTTTTCCAACATTGCATACCTAGTTTTATGGATGGGAGTTTCTCCGAAGCAGGGATTTTGCTTGCAAAGATAGGCTGGAGCAACTCCCACAGCAGAGTTCCTGTCATAGTTTAAGTATTAATCCAAACGTACCAGACAGTATATTAAAAGCCTAAGATGGCAAGTTGATAACTTTTAATTGGTGCTTTCTAATTTATTACTGTTAACACACTAACCTCACAGCTCTCCCTCCTTGACATGTTTTTGTGATGTCTCAGTGATATCAGGTCCTGGAACCCTGGTTTCTTTGCCATCAGGCATACCCTGACACCTCACAGCCCTTCGCTAGGGAGTGTATCAGATTCTGCTGATGCTATCTGTTGCACTGCATGCTGTCACCTTCTGTCTCTGAACATAATATAACAAGCTTTCGTCTGCAGACAGGAGCTTCATCCCTGATGACCCGATCTCAGACTGTAGAAAAGGGCAAGACAACTTGTCAGGGACTTCAACAACAGCTCGACAGCTGTTGTAAACAGCCGAGAGGAAAGGTCAGAGGCAGCCCTCCTCTGCCACTGATGAATGTTTCCTCTCCTTCATTGCCAAGGTTGGGCCAAGCAACGTGAACTGCAGCAGAAAGGCCCATGGGAGAGAAGAGTCAGGAACAGGCAACGCAAATAATGTCAGTTTGCCCAACAAAGAATAGAATTTGAATTTTGGAACTGTGGCCAAACTTTGCAAAAGGCTGCAGCTGTCTCTCAAACTCATGAAACCATGAAAACCAGGGAAAGGATGAGGGTTATTTCAATTAATGGCCAGGTCACTGGTTACACCTTTGTAATTTATTTTTGGGATTCATTTGGTTGTTAGAATCAGTTCTCTGCAGGATTCCCACTTCTTTTCCTGCTTCTTTTGGAGGCATTACAGAAGAGCTTTGCCGGGGGAACACAAACCATGAATGTGGCTTCTGCCATCTTTGTAGGAGTTTGGTTGTCATCTCCCCAGGCCTCTATCCTTTTTGGGCATTCAGTGCATGACTGGTAATAGGGATTTTCAATGTCTGCCATTGCTGTGCCAATGCAGAGCAGTGCATATGTGCATGGTTGACCCTAGCGCATTATGACTGGGAGCAGCACTTCTTGGACTGTACTGGTAGCCTGCCATAGGAACCGGTGTCAGGCTCTGGAAATGCAAATCACCCTCACCTAGTGGAGTTCAGATGATGGAGGGAGTTACATGTCAGCACTTCTGTCTTCCACAGAGGGCTATTAAAAGCCATGCTGATATTGCAGCTGGGGTCTGTGTATGCGGCACATCTGGATGTACTCGAGCTATCTTTATGCTAGAGAGCTTGGGCACCAGAAAATCAAAACTGCAGCAGCACAGCCCTCAGTACAGTCAGCACAAGCGTGTCTGAGACCCTGGAAAATTAGCTGCTAGCTGAAGTGCTATTGTCCTTGGCTCCCATGCTCTTCAATCTACCTAGATTAAACAAGCCTGTGTCTCTGTCTTCTTGTGGCAGTGCTGAAGCACACTCTGCATTGGGGCATTCCTTGCCCAATTTGCACTTTCTTTGCTTTCTGGCTATGCTGAAGGCACTCATGGCCACTTCAGTGCTTGTTTCCAAGAGCTTTCTTACACAATTCATACTCATACTCTAGCTGTAAAATTAACAGACTGTTTTATTACACAGGCTTTATTATTCAGGAGGACCCATTCAAAGGCTAGGAGCAATTTTAATCCCAGCAGAATGACACCTTGGCAATAAAACAGATTTTGTTGGAGGTGTTTGCCGAGGAAGGAAGAGAAATCCTGAGCAGGCTACTCCAGCTCCATTTGACATAAGAAGGTGCAGGGTAGGGTGTCTTAATTTTGGAGCAGTGCAGAGCAACAGTGAGGCTGGTCCCTTCCAAGGAGATGCTGTGGGAAATAGAGAAATAAGGCACTGGTGGCAGCATTGCAATGCCTGCCATGTTGAGGAGAAGCCACTGCAGGGAGTGTAGTGACACTGCGTTTGTTAGAGACCTGGCACCATTTCCTTCCCATGCACCCCACAGTGCGAATCAGGGTGTAGTGAAAAATACCCACAGAAACGGCTTTTCTTGTGCTGTCTGAATGTGCACGTTGTTGTAAAATGAAAATTGCTGTAGTCTGAGGTAAGGGGGGGGGGGTTGGAAATGGCTCCCAGAAATTCCTTCTGTTGTGCAGTGAGACAGAAGTGTCAGTCCCACAATAGCAGGCTGAGTGGGGGTGAGTCTGCCCCCTTACTTGCCTCTGACTCAGCCTCTGAGATAAAAGGCCAGTGCCAGAAAGCACTCGGGGTGAAAATATTTCGGTTTGCTACTGCTTTGCAGTTGCCAGTCCCACTAATTTCTACTCTAATGTCACCAGCAGTGGCCCCATTAACGTTATTTATAATGTTTGTGCCATGGGCTTTTGTTGTGCTCAAGGCTCTGTTGCTGGTCTGCAAGGAAGGGAAGAGCAGCTTGAAATTTTTCAGTGACATATCTTTCATCCTGGAGTGTTTTCCACATTCTTCATGTCACACCTGGGCTGCCTGGATCTACCCCATCCTCCTGTCTGTGCCTTGGTTTGCTCCAGCAAACTGAGCCATCCTGGGGCTTATGTTAGTTATTTAGAACTTAGTTTAGAAAAATGCAGTAAGTCATGAGACCAAGCAAATCCGATAAAGATGCTTCAGGGGAAGGCAGCCTGCAAAGCCAGATGCAAATGCAGCCAACCAGAAACCAAAAATATATTAGCACTGAGAGAGCAGGCAATTATTCTCCTATCAGAGTTGCAGAATTTTCAGTGTGTATGACTTCAGTGCTACTTCAGGACACCCGGGCATCCGTTTTTTGGCTGAAAATGAGTAGAGCCATGATTGCTTCAAAGCCCATGTCTTACCCTGCGTGACACCCATGAGCTGCGATTAGCAGATGCATTTAAGAAGCACGTGCCAGCCTATGTCAGAAGGACCTTTGGAGCTGCTAACCTGAAGCAGTGAGAATCGTGAGTCAGGCTTTTTTATCTGATCCCGCTAATCCTAAAATTAAAAAAGGAAGGTGAAGAAGCAGCCAGGGCTGCAGTATTTACCTGCCGAGGTTTAAGTCTCCGGAGCTTGTGTCTGTAAGCTGTTCTGCCTGAAAGCTGAGCTTCTCAGGTAGTCTAATGACTCTGGGAGCTAAGGCTTTTTAGAAAAAGTGCCAAATATTGCCACAGTACATGTGTAGGCACTCTGCGGTCAAAAAGTATGTCCCAGAAGAGCTATTTCAGCACTTTCAGCTGATCTCCAGTATGAACTGTGCACTGGTGTCAGGGTAGAGGGGAGGGACCTGGGTAGATAACGTGTGTCTACAGAACAGGCCCTTGTATCTTTAAGGCATCCCATAAACCACATGGCCTGGAATCAGTCCCTGGGTGAAAAATTTTTTACAGCGAACTTGTGCCCTGTTCCTTATGCATTTCACATTTTCCTGCAATATTTCAGCTTGTAAGAAGCCACTCAATGTATTAATGATCAGGAAATAATAACGTTCTCAACCCGGGGCCAAGTATCCTCCGTCTCCCTGCCATCTGTAATAACAGCACGTTTAATGGATGTGTGCGAGACGGTCTCTTAGGAACCCTCAGGGAAGCGCAGAGCTACACCAAAAGCACAGTTGCTCAGCTATTGCTGGAGAATTTGACTCTTACCAATTTTTCAGCGCCAGTTTGGTGACTTTCCTGGTGACGTCAGTCTCTGTTACCTGCAGTAGTTTCCTGTCTGACTTGGGGGCTGATTTTCCTGTTGGCACAAGGGTATCTTGGGAGCCTCCTACGTTAGAGATTGATGGCAAGCAGTGAGAACCTCGTGGTTGCAGAGGCTCCCAGCAATTGCCACATGTGATGGAGGAGGCTGTCAATCAGCAGTCAGCAGCATCAGTGTTATGTTAAATCAAATATACCAGAGTGGCTGCCCGCGCTTGTAAATTGCCACTGGGTATCAATTACAGTTTGCCAGATAGCTCACTAACAGCCTTGCTCCATACTGCCCTTACTGCATTGTCTGTGCTCCGTGCCTTTTGTGGATTTGAAGGCGATGTATGATATTGCCTCCCAACCCAAGAGAAATCCCATTTTGAGGGACACTTTTCAGCATGATTGGTCACAACCATTAGACCTAACACATGGCTTGTTCTGCCATCTAATTCATCTTTAGTTCTTCAAGAGACCGGCACTAAAGAAAGCACAATTACTGGACTTGATCTAGGAATCGCAGACTAAAAGCTGATGGCCTTTGTTAAGTGGTATGAACATAATGGCCTCCACTAGGCATTAATCACTCTGAGACTTTGAACACAGGAACTCGGGCTATTTTTTGCAACCCTGTCAACTGTGAGCTATGTATCTTTGGGCAAGTCTTGTGTTTTCCCTGTGGTCCAAAAAGTCCCCCAGCTGAACAAAGTACGTAATAATAACAAAGTGCCTCTAAAGACTAGGTCATTGTTGAATGAATTCTTATGGCTTTTTTTTTTCTGACATTTTTGGATGCCAACTGGTATTTTAGTGCAAAGTGGTATTGATTATCATCATGCATATATAATACAGTAAGTTGTTATTAATTTTCTTAGTGCTTCTCTTCTCTGACGTGATCCTTATTAGGTACCTCGGGGGGCAGGTTAATAAAACTCTATTTACATTAAAAACTAAGGGAAGCGTTACCCTTACTACAATCCCTCTCACTGTCCTAGCAAAACCCATCAGTTTGTCACAAGGCTCTAAGGCACGGTACCAGCGTGTCTCCTGAATGTCAGGCTGGGACTCTGCGGTGATATATGTTTCCTTTCTTTTTCTTCTGCTGTATTTTGTATCTGCTAGTCTGACCTGGCATTGCTACCTATCATAGAGACAGGCTGCTTTTTCCCTGAGTAATCTCACAGTACTTATTTTTATGGGTATATTGAAGATAATGATCCTGCTTCTGAATGGGAGATAAGAGTGAGACAGAGACAGAGCTGCTGGCTTTTAAATCGCATGAAAAGCTTCAGATACTACAGCGATGAGGACCATATATGAAGACAGAGCGGTGTCATCACTGGTAAGAGAGTGAGCAATGTAGCAACTTTGATATGAACGGTGACCTTCTCAGCGTTGAGCATCTTGCGTTACGTTGCAGGAATCAGGCTTAAGACCCAGACTCACAAAGGTGACAAAGTGATGCTGAATTCAGCAGCATTTGAGCACCTAAATACCTTTGTAGATATGGACATAAATGCCTTATTTAATCTGAATTAACATGAGTGAAAAATCAAGCACTAGCGCAGTGGAACATGCTCTGTCTGCGGTTGTGTCTCCGCTTTCCACTGTAACTGCCATTGCCTGTTACGGGTTGCACATGTTGCCAGCCTTGCCCCAGGCAAGGTTAATGAATTGCAATTCCTGTGGTCTTCCTGGCTTCAGAGAGCCCTCCTGTATCTTGTTGAAGGATCATCACTGGGAAACTGTCGCAGGGCAATCTGGAGCCATCGCCTTTGATTGTCTCTCAGTGGTTGGCCCAATGCCACGATCAACAGACTTGCCACACGGTGATGCCAGCGTGGCGGGTGTCTCAGTCGCTTCTCAGCCCAACACACGGCAAAAGACTGAATGGAGCAGGGAAGCCAAAAATTGTCAGCTGGAAGTGGGGCAACGAGGGCAAGCGGGATACTGCCAAGCCTTAGTACCTATAAAGCTCAGGGTCTCAGAGGGAGACTATTACTAGAGATTTTCAGGTAGTTTATTTCCTCTTGCTTTTTGTTTCCGATATTTCCTGGTTCCTGTCTCCTGTAAGAACAAAGTTGGCAGAGCTGCTCTCTCCTCAACACACGGCTGGTCAGATTGGGTCTGAAATCTGGAGTCAGGAAGCAACCAGTGTAATTTCACTAGCATTTTACTTACCTTACGCCAGTTGTAGTGTGCAAAGGACTTGTTTTATGACTTTGCCTTCCTTCCCCATGCAGAGAGGGAGAAGCGTTCTCATTTAATATTAATCATCCCTCCATGGTTTCAGGCTGTTTCTGACAGCATATCAATTATTTAAACTAGTTTAAAAAAATTTCCAGGGTTAAAGAGATTAGTTTCTTGTTGATTTTGGTAATTCCTCCTGCTTTTGTGTTTCTGAGGTGGAGTACAACACAGCTACTGAGTTCCTATTTGCTCAGAGTTCACCCTGTCCGGGGGCAAAATGGAAATTTTGTTTCCATTTCTAATTGCCAGGTTCATGTCAGAGTGGTAAGCAGCTCCCACAAACTGGGTGTTAGTAAAGCAATTGAAGACCTTTTAGGTGGCGTTGTTAGGTAATATTAGTTGTACGTTTGTGTGTGCTGTTAGGATCTTTCTGCAGAATTTGACATTATGAAAGTAATTTTAAAAGAGACAACAATATTTGCAGTTTTCCTCTGTGATGGTTTGCTTTTCTCAGCTACATCGAGTGACCGGTCCCTTCCAGCAGCATACGGTTGAGGTGACTCCACTGTGAGATCAAAAGAACCTCGTGTGCTATTGTCACAAATTTAAACAATGTCTAAAGATCATCTGTTGTCTCCTGCATAGTGGGTCTTTGTTAGCAGCTCACATGCTCCAGCCTACAAGTTGAAATCAGGGCTGCAACTGGCACTTAAAAAAAATCTAGAAAAAAGGATTAAAAAGAATAATCAAGAAGCTTTAAACATCAAAAAGCAAACAGGTCTATGAAATATACATGAAAACACACTAAAACCTCAATCCCAGCATTATCTGTCTCCCAACCGATCATTAATTCATGTCTTTTTGTTACCAAGGAAAGTGAACTCCTTAAATGGGTTCTTTGACTTGGTCTTCCCTTTGCTAAGCAAAAGTCCCTGAACGGTCCTGGCTTCCTGTAACATCCCATAAAATGTACCTTGCCTTAATTAACTGGTCAGACAATCTTGCTTAACAAAGAGAGGACCTAGCGATCTTCCTATCTTAAAAAGTTTCTATAATTACAAATTAAGCAGGAAAAAACCCTTAGTAAGCTTTTCTCACCAAGTATTCACTGTTAGAAGGAATCAGATGGCCCATTATTTTTCTTCCCAACTGTTTCATGCTGCATGATAGACTTTATCAATCAGCCTAAGAAACCAATCTTCTCCCAGTCTCCAGCACAGTCGTCATCAATCACGTCTGTGAGCAGTGGCGCTGGAGCCTCATCACAACCTTCCTGTGCTAGCAAGCGTCACAGCTCGGAGAGAGAGGTGGAGATGTGCATTTCACATATCGATCAGTCTCTCCTGCAGTGAGAGGATGGTGGGAGGGGAGAAGAGAGAGAGATCACATGTGTAAAATGTTTTATTTTTCTTGTCAGTGTCTCTGACTAGAAACTGATAAGCTGCAGGAGCTGAGAGCGTGGAAGGAGTCTGGCATGAATGGTGTGTAGGAGGAAGGTCAGGAAGGGAGGAAAACAAAATGTCTTCTTGTTACTCTCATTATTTGTATTGTAGCGGTACTGCCAGGCTCTTAGATTGCACGCTCCGTCCACCTGCTGGGAACACATTTATAAAGGTCAGGATAGTTATCTTTGTTTTCCAAATGGAGAAACTGAGGAAAGTTTAACTTGTACAAGGCAAGCAGGCCCCAGACAGACGCAAGAAAGAGCTCGGTTTTCTCAAGCTGTAGAATAGCGCTCTGTCCCCCCGGTTGCGTTGCCTTCCCTTTGTAGAAGAGGGTGAATCTGAGATCAGGGTCTTGCTGGGCAGAGTATGGTACAAGCCACATAGGAAGAAAACAGATTTCCCAATGGTCTTTGCATTCTTTCCATTTCCTGAGTGCTCTCTATCATTGTAGGTCATCAGTTGTTATGTGGGTTTCCATCTCAAAGCTTTATTTTGTGCTTTGTATACACACACAAGATATGTGTTCCAGCTTCACATCACTGCAATGGGAACCCCAGAGAAGTGAGGTGCTTCTTCAAATGTATTTTTGAAAAACCAGAACAAATATAAAAATACTGATTTATTTTGTATGTATGTTTGACACTTCAGTGGTTTCACTCGAGTTGTTCTTAATTTACAGAGAAAGGTAAGGCTTGGTCTCCTGGGTCAAGTTTTCTACCCGTTCATACAAAGTGTATGTCTGTAAGTTAGGTCTGTAATGTCTGCAAGGGAGAGAGAGAACAGGGTGTGTTTCTTTCTGCCCTGTAACACTGATTCCCCTTCCAGCACTGAAGGAGTTTATTCACTTGAGGTTTCTTTAAGCCATTCTTAGACAATTTAATCTCTGAGTGTTTCTAGTTGTCTGCATTAACTACTTGAGGAAATCAGGCTAAGGCTGCAGAGCCAATTGAAATGTGGCTCCCTGTCAGGTTTAAGGAGGTTGAGAATTGTGAAGCATGCATTTACCGTCAGCGTCACCATGCTGTACTCTGCAACTGTCCCTGACCCGGCTGATGCAAGATGTTTGCGTGGAGCTATGATGGATGTCGTGTTAGGATTTGAGTTTTGCTTCAGGAACTTTCCGGAGACTGAATGAAGCCTGCAGCTAACCAGCTGCCCGTATTTGTAAAGCATAAATGATAGACAACTCGGAGCTGGAATACAGGCTTTAGATGATGAGATAGTTATAGGCTTCAGTCTTTGTCCCTCTGAGTCACAGATGCTACGTTAGGTCAATACAAAAGGTTTGCGTGCATACCTCTGTATTTAAGTTATGTGTATCACACGTGTCTTGAGCTGGAAATCCATTTTTGATGGATTTATCAGTCTTTTCCAAACTTGTGCTTTGAGCAGTCTTATGTGCAATAAAAAACCAAGATATTTCATAAGTTTGGGGGGGGTTTTTTGTGCATTGGTCAAATACTTGACACTTCTTACCCAGCTGTTTGTTTCCCGTCTGTGTTAGTTTGGATTCCTCCTGATATCAATTCTGCAAAACCACAGCAAAGCCCATCCCTTCAGTCATTAGGCTTCTTAAGTACAAAGAACATTTATTTTGTCCAAAATCAGCTGTGGAATTAGCAGCTACGGTGCACAGGCTTCCCAGCTCCTGATTCCCCAGGGACCTGTGTACCATGCTCTTTGATCCACGTCCCATTCCTTCATCATCTAAGCAGAATAAGCTTTCTGTGGGACCAGTGAAAAGCGACATTAAGAATAAAGTGCCCAGGAAGGGGATGGATGGAGATACAATGGTAATTAAGCTGGCAAAGAAAGTTATATGGAATCAAATCACCTCACACTTCCATGCCTTTCTGTCCTTTAAAAAAAAAAAATACTGTGGATGTCGGTTTACCCTAATTGGCTCTTCATTCTGGCAAGCCACAGAGAGATCAGCTTCTTTTTCACTGCCTTTGTGTCCCTGCTTCCCGTCCTAACCTAGTGTAGTCTTCTGTGAAATTGTTTTCTCTGCAGAGACGGAGTTGCCTCGTCTCTTGTAATTCCACTAGAATAATCCTTGGCTCTGTGCTAGAAGAGAGCTGAGCGTAGTCACTGAAGGGAACGCTGGGGAAACACAAGCATCTGTACTCGTACACCTTAGTGCTGGGGGAATTCAGGCAACTCGGAAAACATGGAAGATTTGCAAATATCTCTCTCTTCCCTGTAATGCTTGCTCGGTGGTGAAGTAGCAAAGGCTCAGGGAGCAGCCAGCCAGGAGGGTGTGCCAAGTGAGCAGAAATAGCGGGGCGCTGAAGGCAGATGCAGGGGGAACAAACGCTTTGCACAGGACCTCACCACATAAAGAGGAGGGTGGTTTGCAGGCAGAGCACGTAGAGACCTGGGACCACTTAGCGTCAGGCTGAACACAAGGCCAGACTCTCAGCACCGTAACTCCACTGACCTTACCGCAATTAGTACAAGAGGTTTTGTCCCAAAGTGCTTATGATCTCAAGTGATGAAAATAATAACCTGAGACTTACCTGTGTAACTCTGTGCCACAAGAGGGAAAGTCCTAGTCGTAATTACTTAGCTAAATAAGGGATCCTCATCAACATCCTGTGACCATGGTAAGCGTTGCCCTCTTTTTACACAGAGATATGCAGAGGTAAAGCATGGTTCCTTTAATACATCTTACAATTCCCAACTCACCATCTGAAGCCCTAACCATGAGGTGCCAAACCAAAAGGAGGCACAGCTATTAAATGTGTGTGATTTAAAGCCAGAAGGGAACGCTGTGGTAGGCCTCCTTCATACAACTGAGTAATTCTTTTCCCTTGCTAGATAAATGATGACAATAATACTGAGCTTAACAATTCCCAGTTACACTAGAGAGCATCTTTTTTTGAGAGTTAGCCAATAGCGATTTTCAGATCTTATCGACATAGCCTACAGTTCCAGCCGTATCACACAGGAGTCCTGGCAGACGGTTCGGTGTTCTGTGTGGAGAGAAAAGGACTTCTTTCAGAGTCTATTGTCACCGTATCAGTATCACGCCTCAGGTTATCAGCCAGCATCCAAATGGCAGCGCTGAGGAAGATGCTTATCCTATGGTCTGATTATTCAGTAATTTCCTGTTATTATTCTCTTGTATTTGCTTCTGAATCCTGGCCGTTGCCAGTAAGAAGATTTGAGGGAGATAGGCTTGCTCTGTTAGTACGGCAGTGCCCACGTTCCTAGCTTGGTTGTGACCCGTGACACACTGAACTTTAATAAAGTCTGGGTGGTAGTTGAAAATTTTCCGTGGTTGTATCAGCCAGAGTAAATTTAAATCTGAAATCGATTTGCAGACATGGCTTTGACATGGTTCAAGACAGAAGGATGTAGAGCAGGAACCCGGGAGTAGGGAGACAGCAATTGCCGTGTAATTATGGGGTCTGTCACTTAACGTTTTTATGTGATGGGTGTCCTAAAAGAGGAGAGGTTGTCATTTGCGTTATGGATATGCTAATTTGTCATGCTGACACACAACAGAATCCCAACTCATACAGCCATTGTAACTAATTAAACAGACAAACCAGTCAACAGACATGGCAGATGGGGAATTTTAATGTGAAGCTTTAATATATAGAGTGACCTTGTGATGGTGCTTAGTTTAGTTTTGTTTAATACCAGAGTCTTAGCAGGAAATTAACTTAAAAAGCACATAAAGTACAACAAGGCAGTAAGGACAATTTTGCCAGGGTTCCGCAGCAGCTTTCTTCCAGAGGGATCCCAAAGCATGTTATCCGCTGTCTAGATTCACTTGATGAAAATGAGAATGTGTTAAAATGCAACCTGGGTACCAGTGTGCTTGACCAGCGCTTGCTCTCTGCTGAGGTCAGTCCAGTTTCTGTTTTAGTTTAGGCATTGAAGATAAACTCTTTCTTTCTTTATCCGTCTATCTGCTTGGTCTCTGTCTTGTTCATGGGAGGTGTGCTGTACAGCGATTAAAGTAATATGAGGAAGACTTTCGTACAGCACTCAATTGTTATTTTTATTTTACCTCTTTGTTTCCAAGCAGCAGGTACAGGATGCAATAGGGTGAGGATTTACTTCTCTGCTTTGTTGCTTTAAATGTGGCGAACTGGGCAATCCATTTCCTTTCTCTGTCATTCATAAAGCCATCTGGGTACATCAGCTGTGATGGATCATTTCAATATTATGCCTTCTACCCTGGAAATGGAACTTTCCCTCCCCTTTTAGATAAAAGCTGCTAATACTTGAGTCCCCATTCTAGTCAACCAAGCCATCAGACATAAGGCTCCCTGACAGCGTATTTGTGTCACAAACATGTGACACTGCTCCTTGCTTCGCTAGCCCAGGCAATAAATATTGTGGAGCCAGTACAAGAAATGAGAAGGGGGATTTACAGTGCGTAGCATCATATGGCTTGTAGGCTGGGTTCATCCCTGGGTTAGTGCTGTTCAATTCCGAGGAATTATCCCAAGCAGTGAATCTGCTCCAATGGCAGACATGCAAGACTGGAATTCCAGCCCCGTTTCTTTAACTCGCTCTTGTCCAAAATACACATGAGGCAGCTTAGCACGGGGTGCTGGGGATATATACTGAGCTTGGTTAATCCATTGCAGAGGCTGGGGAGAATGCTGAGACTGGGATTTGGCTTCAGCTCAGGCGCTATCAAGCTTCCAACTTCCAGAGGGATTCAGGTACCAGCTAGGATGAGAACATTGTCACAGATGATACGGAAAGGATTTACAAAGGTAAAGGCTGAGGGAAATTGAGGGAAGGTCCCCAGCAAAGTTTAGTGAGCGGACAGAGTAATTTCTTTGTTGAGAAATTCAATTTAAGTTATTTTAAAATAAACTTATTCTACTTGCAAACCTCTTTGAAATTTAACTGAACTTTTAAAACTCGGTTAGTCATTAGATAGCTCAACAAAATGCTCTTTGAGGTCTTGGAGCAGTCAGACAGGCAACACTTCTGTGACACATAAGGACTAGGAATAGAAAATAGTTTTGTTGATGTTGTAAGTCATTACATCCCTCCGCAGAGAATCTCTTTGGGTTGAAGAAGTAATGAAACTGGAAGGGGTTAAATGTTCAAACTTTCTAATCAGCCCAGGCTTCAGAACAAAGGGTTTGCTGTATGAACTGCTCTCCTTTTTTAGTCAAGTTTTGGTTTCTTTACAGTCATTCTTACAATCTTGCAGTGCACATAAAAAGCAGTAAAGGCATTTAAGGTCTGTGAGTGTTTTTTATACAGGATGAAAGGTGTTCATGCATACAGCAGCTGTGCAGTAAGCTCCCAGCGGAATCCCAGGCTACATGGAATTTACCCATTAGATTTCATTTTGAAGAACATCCGTTTGTACGTAAATCACTGAAATTTATCAGATTGTCAGTTTTGCTTGTTTAGAGGAAAATTAAACCTTACCACGTTTGCAATGCCTGGCAATTAGGACATACAATCTTACAGTGACAAACAAACCCCCCCTCCAGTAACATGAAACCATGTGCACTTGAAATGGGGGTTTCCTGGAATCAAAATTCAAAGGCAGCCCTGGCTGAGGGAGGTGTACGGAACGAACAGGGAGTGAAAAGAAAATGACAGCTATCATATCTGTCTGAATACCTCTGTGGCCTCTGTTACCATAGCATCTGAGCTCTTCCGAACCACTAACCAATTTTGACTGCACAACCCTCCCGTTCCGGGGTAGAAGCAGTTCCACTACTTTAAATTCATTCTTCCTATGGAGAGTTAAATGGAGAGGAGTGAAGAGGAGGGAGAGAAGTATGGAGAGGCCAAATAAATCAGCACCATTTACAAAAAGGTTGAAAATTAAAAGAGAGGGAGGGGAAAGAGGCAAGTGTTCACAGTAAAACGAAAAATGAAGAAGTGCCATGATAAAAATGATACAGTGTCCAGGCAGCCCGGTCCCCAACCTTGAAAACCCCATGAGTAAAACATTGCTCAGGGAAGATGAATTCTTTCAGTTAACCTTGTTCACAGCAACATCTTTGCAGGTCAGAAAATTATTACTTTCTCACTTGCCAGCTCTCAAACGGGTTCCTGAATATTTCTGCATATGGATGGGTAGATTGGATTGGCTTAGGCTGAACTGAATTGGCAGACTGATTCCCTAAATCTAGAAATATTGTGCAGTATCATTCTTTTTCAATAAGAATATTACGAGGAAAAAATCCTCCCTGAAACAAACAAAGAGGCCTCAATATGTTGCCATCAGACTGTTTTTTAGCCATTGACCAGGCAGAAATAGCTGCACTGCAGCAGAAGTGCCTGGAAAAATTATGAGGACTTCAGCAAAACTGCAAAAGCTATAGGAGGAAGATGCTCCTGAGTGCCTGCTCCAATCCCTTCTGAACAGTTTCATGCACCTTCCTCCTTTGTAGCTCAACCTTGAATGTACTTTCAGCTCTGCATTGCAACTATGTGGTATGGAAATACTCATCTTCCACTTGTCTACTTTTATTTGGTAGCTGAGGTCTTTTGGCTGTGGGGCTGGATGCTTAGGTTCTCAGGAAAGCTTTTGAGGGGCTCTTTGCACCCTCTAAGCCATGAATTTGCTTCCAAAAGGCTAGTGGTTTAGCCCAGGAAAAATAGCAAATTCTCCTAATGCCCTGTCACTTCTCACATCCCCAGGCAAAAAAGATATGGGGGATAATAGAGTGCCATGTTTGTCTAATGGACTTATTACTACTTACCAATGCAATTTCATCAGGAAAAGTAGGTAAAAATTGATAAAGAGATAGAGAACAGAGCACCACAGCTTGGTGTTTATTGACAACCTTTTCCCACTGGATCCTTTTGATCCTGAGGCAAACATGAGAGCCAGAATGTCCTTAGGCAAGTGCTTTTAGGCAGATCCACAGCAGCATATGGAGGAATAAGGACTCCTATCTACTCTGAACGCTGAGCGTTCATTTAGGATAATAATGTCAGCTGATCAGACCTTGCAGGTCACAGATCCTTACATTTCACTGAACTGGCTTTAAAAGGGGACCAGTTATTCAGGTTTGGAAAAACTACATGGATCCTTGCCCCAGCAAAAAGAATAGAGGCAAAAGAAACTGGTGTGCCACTAGTGTCCAAGGTGCTAGGGAAAAAATTGACGAGAAAAGCCTGTGTAAAGGCAACAAGAGGAATGAGAAATTCTCTCTGATCCTCTCAGGATCAGTTTCTTTAGCTGAGGAACATGGTAATAGATTGCAGAACCATATCAGATCATTGGGAATAAAGCTAGATAGAGAAGCAGAAGCATATGGCTATGAAAAAGCTTGCTTTGAGAAATGGAAAATAGGCCTTTTCTGTTTTTAATAATGTGTCAACCTTTGTATAAACTGGCCCAGAGCCCAAAGAAATGGACTGTTGCTTCCATTTACAAGAAGACAAGGTCTGGCCTTCTGATAGCTCTATAAATAAATGCTCCATTATCTCTTACAAATATCTTTCCAATATGTTATCTGAACGTAGGTTTATTCATTCACAGATTTGGTCATCTTTTAAAGCAGAAGCTAGTCTCTTACTTTTATCCAGGAATTTCAAAGTGCTCCACACATATCAGTGATTTCAGCTTGTTAAATGTTACCGAGAAGGAAGCTGAGGCATGGAAAAAATGAAATATATGTATCCAAATTCATGCTGTGAGTCAGAAACAGAGCCAGGAATAGACCTGCAGTGAGCATACCAGAAACGATGAAAGGTCAGGACAAAACCCAGGACTCACTAGTTAGATGAAGCTGCTTCTTTACAAGGCAAGATGCTCACCAGAGTTAGGATTCACTGTGTGCGTGAAGAAAAGCTGATAAAACGGGTATTCTTATATTGTTTACACTGTTCTTGTCTATACTTTTCTCTAATTTCCTAGTCGATATGTTTGTGTCTTTTCCTTTATCAGAAGAAGTTGTGTAGGGTTCTGTAGTAAGTATTTTGCTGGTGGCTTTGAAACACTGTGTTAATTTTAAACTTGCAAGATCTGTCATTCAAATGAAGGAAGGGGATGCCTCACCTGGTCCTTTCACTTTATTTTTCTTGCAGAGGTTTATGTCACGGATAAGCATATTACATAAGAGTTACTGCTTGATGCAATTCATGTTAGTTCATTAAGCACCAGATATGATTAACATGAACACTTCTTTAATCAACCAAAGATGCTCTTACAGATACTTAAAAGCCCTGTGCACTTCTAGATGTTCTTTTCTCCATATTGCTGCCCAAATTGGTGGGAGAGCAGACAGTTCACAGTCTCTACACACCAGCACAGAGCAATGTGGAGCCATGGTAGCAGTTTCTGTACTGGATCAGAGGAATTGCTAAAGAATCTGCTTCTTCCCTGCAAAGAATTCCTTAACCTTTGCGCTTAAACCATGTATTTGGGCTGATATGCACCAGGAAGGAATTATTCCCTTAAGTGAGGTAGAAAGAACTGTGTGATGCTTAAGCAAGATGCGGAAGGTCAGATTACCAAAGCCTCTGTTCTACCCAGCAAACCCAGAAAGAAACAAAATGGTTTTTATTATCATCTTCTTTCTTGATTCCCTCTGCCTTCAAGCCAGTTTGACATAACAGTTACTGTTTCCATCGTTAGCTCCATAAAGATATGAACAGACATGGTCTTTTCTTGCATCTTACCTTGTACATACTTTGGTACTCCTTGTTATTTACACAAAGAACGACTGTCTCCTCACCATTTTGTTCTTCTTTTCCTGAGCTTGGACTAGCTGAGGCCAACTGCATCTGCCCCTGGCTGCAGTGGCTCAAGAGTGTGGCTTTGTGTCCTTGCTGGAATGAGAGTTAGTTGGCGTCTCTTTGCCCTGTCTGGTGTTATCAGAGCATAGAGCAGGCTAAACAAAGAGACACAGACGCTGCTTACAATTCACTTTGGCTACTCACTGCAGTCTGGTGATTCTCCATTACATCTCTGCTCATTATGAATACAGATAACAGACTATCATGAGCTGAGTAGCCTTATCCCGAAGAGATAAAACTAATCTGTGTGCTTAGATCAGCAGCCTTGTTCTTGCCTAATCTCACCTTGGAAAGCACAGTAGTTGCAGAAACACAGAAAGGAAGTAAAGAGTAAGGGGCTGAGAAACCCAGTGAATGTATCCCTCTAATTCTGCCCTCTGAGGCTGTGGGTTCGTACTAGTTCCCAGCCACATCTTTTCTGAATATTGTAGTTTATGCTGCCCATCATAAGGAAACAGTCTTTTACAAGAATTCTTTGTTCAATTAGAAATAAAGCTTTCGCATGGCCTCAGGAACAATCACGCTGGGTAAAGGAGCCCCTTGTACTCAAAGCTTAACTGGTACAATGGACACCATGTGCAAAACACTTTCCTTTTATACTAGATTTCCTCTCTTTTCCCTGCTTTGGCCTTTTCTTTGTTTGTTTGTTTGGTTTTTTTCTCAGAACAAAAGCAACATCCATATGCTCAGCTGGCCTTGGTGTTAGACGGCTGTCTTTTGACCCTACTCTAAAGCAAGCAATGAAGGTGATAAAGCCAAAGTTGTTCAAGTTGGAGTTCAAGCTCCAAACCAACTAGGTTCAAGCAGGTGCACAGTCCCACTAATATTATTAGTAGCTTGCAAGGGAATGCCTGACCCAAAGGTCTGCAGCAAACAGATCCAGATGCATATTTCCTAGATGAGTTTCCATTCTTACCATGGCCTAGGCCAGACCTTTTAACGTCAAAAACTATCTCCTTGCCTTTGGTGAAAATTTATACCCAAGCTTTCGAGACGTGGTTTTCTCCTTTCAACTCATGCCATTTCAGCCTCCGAATGTGAGCTGAGACGGCAGAGTTATAAATGAAAAAACAAAAAGGCATCCAGTTTGTAAAATCTATGACTTAATATTGATCTCGGACATCCCATGAATTGAAACAAGCCTCTGTGCAGAAATCCTCCAAAGATGCCATGTTCACCTCTCCTCTTGACACAACATTTTATTGATCTCTATGTTTGTGCCGCATGAATGATGGATTATTGCGTATCAAACCTTGCAGTATTCATTTAAACCTTTGAATAAAACATTTCTCACAGATTAACTGAGCAGTTTTAAGTGAACAACCGTTTTCATCTGTTTTAAATTTTCATGGGTACTTTTCTGGAGAACAAGTACATTGTTAATAATTGACGGGAATAAGACCTTGCAAATCTCTTTGTATTTTAATAAAGTCCTGTTGCACCTCTTTCATTTATTTTTAAAATCTCAGCATTTATAAAAATTCTTTAAATTTACTTCCCTCTCCTTGAAATGAATAATCCTGAGATTACGTGAAAAGAAGTGATTATTTATGTACCAGGGAACTGGAATTTCCTTGTGTCCAGATAGCTATAAATGTGGCTTGTGGTGTATTGAATGAATGAGAGGAAGGAGAAACACTTTGCAGTGGAAGCAGAGATGCACTGAAAGAGCAAGTTTAGAAAGAGAGGAAGGTGTAGAGAGAAAGAAACGGGAGTCTGAAAGAGAAAGAAAATGGAAGCAGTGTGGTCATAGGGACAGATGGGCATATGAAAACAAGACAGAGTTTGGGTAGGTAAATACATAGAAATATATGTACATAGATGAATGCAAATGTCTCTGTAATATGTTCTTTTTCTCATTCTGTCCTTTCATCCCTCCATCTACGATGCTATTCCGGTGACCCATGCAAATCTTTCTCCAGTCCACCTTTTTTTTTTTTTCTGTGTCTCACAGTCAATTTTTTCTGTGCCTCAGACTCAAAATCTTCTCTGCCTGTGCCGAGAGCTTCTCAAAGCTTGACTTTACACAGTCCCATTTCTCTTTTTCAAATACAATTACTTTTTTACACACAGCCCCAGGATTACATTTCAAAGGAGAAGAGAAAACCCAATATGTACATGATTTCTTTTATCATTATCAAGACAATGTAGGCCCTTAGAATGCTGGTCTCAAAAATATTTCATTGCAGCAAGTTTCATTAAGTTCAGTGGTCAGAGCATGTTTGGTACAGGGATCTGATAAAGGGAGTCCTGAAGGCTCCTAAAAGTGCTGTACATTAGTCATACATGGTCAGAACAGGGACTGAGTGAAAAAGCTTTGGCAGCAGAGGCAAAAATAACAAAATAAATGCATTAGGTGCCCTCCTCAGAGACTGTTTGTGCACACACAGAGAGGGATTAGTTCTCTAATGCTGTGTTAGTACAGATTTTTGTAACCAGTACACTTTTGCTGATTCCAACCACTCTTGAACTGTTCCGCTTCCAGTTCTACAACTGGTAATTGTCCTTTGGTTTGAAGGGGCTGTCTTGAGAGGGGAATAATCAGACACTCATGCTATAAACTGAGATCTCTGCCTCCTACAAGAATCTGTTTGAAACACTGCTTGTAAATTGCTTGTTGATACTTGACCGGGAGTCACCTCTGCCTAAGTCTTTGCCAGGTATTAAAACCATTGAAAAGATTCTGGAATGCTGAAATAAGTTGATGTATTAGTGGAAGAAACAGAAACTGGACTGGGCAGCACAGCTTGCATTTAGATAGACAGCTTTCTGTGAGTGATTTCAACCAACAAGTTGTGAAAACCTGTTGTTGGAAGGAGCTTAAACCAGCTCTGCATTAAATCTTCCTGTAGAGGAGAAAATCTTTTCTTTGCACATTTTTAATCACGTTTCTGCTTAGCTGTTTTCTGATGAGCTCATGATGGCAGATAGAAAAAGGCAAAATTGGTGCATGAGACAGATTTTTAATGGAGCTGCTGTTGTTGAGCTAAGCAGGGTGAGTTTGATCAGTATTTAGGGTGGGACCTCTCAAAAAAACAGTATGCTACTATAGTTCTAGAAAGGGCATTGTTCACTAAGAACATCAGTGTATTAAGTACCTCTAATCTGGTCCTTGGCAAAAGAGTACGGTCAC
Organism: Tringa solitaria; assembly: GCA_026413425.1. Lineage (NCBI taxonomy): Eukaryota > Metazoa > Chordata > Aves > Charadriiformes > Scolopacidae > Tringa > Tringa solitaria. The sequence goes on along the minus strand of JAOXJM010000010.1, from coordinate 3,458,790 downwards.
AAAGGGTGGTATCAGTCACTGGATATAAAACTGAATGTCTGAGTACTAGTGATCTGGGATGCCTTCCCATTTGCAGGCTAATATTCTTCCTATCTCTATTCCCCTTGGATTTGCACGAGTTACAGTTCCTTTCACTTCCTATCTCAGACTGTGTAGCATCATCCCTAAATAGCTGTCATATTCCGCCCAAGGTGGAGAAAGTGACTGCAGTTTTCATATAGGAGAGGGATGGGATGCAACTTCTGTGGCACAAATTAGTTGGGAAACTGGATTATCCGGTTCCTAGAAGCACATGCAGCTGACATAGCCATCTGTACCACCCCATCCGTGGCCCTGCAGGGGCACATCCTTGAGGTTCCTCCTCAGGGTATTAACTGGAGCATCTCTGGGTCGTTCTCGTTTATGCCATGGGCTGGTACCCGGTGGCATAAGTCATAGTTCAAAGGTTGGACTTGCACATCAGCTAGTGTTTTGTCTTGACCCTCTACATTAAATGCACGGGACCAATTTTGTCTGGGGTGTAAGCTTCCCTGAACAGCCAGGGAAGAGTAATACAAGAACAATTAATTGACGGGTTAGTTCACACATGCTTAGTGCTTGTCCAGTTCTGTTCTAGGGTAGATCAGTTCCAAAACACAGTCAGGCAGCACTGAATGTCTGGGGAAATGCCACCTAATTTGCATTTATTATTCCTGCTGTATGTCCAATTATGGTATTTGGCTCATGCATCTACGGACAGGGAAGAAGGAGGTTCTCTCTGAGGGCAGTAAATAGCCGGCTTGTCCTCTCCTTGAAAGTGAAACAGGAGTCAGTTTACATCTTCCCATTATGCATTTGTTTAGAGCAAATGCCTTTCTACCAGGTCAGCAGTTCCTCCCTGTGTACCTGCTTGTCTCTAAAAGATATGGACTGCCACTTCCCTGCTGTCCAGGCCCAGTTGACTGTGACTGATGGCTTTGCTTAGACCTTGGGAACTTCAGGCCAGTGGTACGTCTCGGCAGAAATAAGGATTTAGCCTTGTTAGAAAACAAATGACTTGTCTGGAAGTTCACTCTCCCCCTGGAGTATAACACAATCAGTGCCCACATGACTGCTGCACGCACTCCCTGTGACCACAGGCTGGAGGGCAACACGAGCCAGGGCTCAGCTGCAAACCCTTTGTACTTCTGTGACATGGGCTTATTTGGGCTTGAACTGCAAGTGAGGTCAGTGCTCTTGTCACTTGGAGCTTTGGCCTCCTGATGATCCTATTTTTGCAACTGGTTTGTCCCAAATTGACCTCCTTTAGCTGCAGCTTAGCAAACACAGAGTCACACACGCACCGTGACACCTGGGCATGCAGTCACACAGTCCCAAATTCACATGAGCCAATTCGCTCTCTCTGTTGTCCCATCTTTTTGCACTCAAATGCATTTTTGCAGTCTTACAGACAGAAACAGGCATGTTGAATGGCTCCAGCCCACAGGCTGTTGTGGGCACATGCTTTCTTGTTTGTAGATGCAGCCAGGCACACAATCACAAGTTCACAAGCAATAGTATTCAAAATACAAATATTCACCCTTTCTTTCTTGTGCATGTTTACACACAGTCATAGAACAAACACAGACACTTTCCTATGTGCTCTGGGTCTCATGTTTCCACAAAGTTCCACAAGTCCTCAGGCATCATCTGTCTTGCACAACAGACACAATCCCTTGAAATCATTAGATTTGTGTGAACACCAGTGCATAATACACACTATCACGGGTGAAGGTATCCAGGCCCCCCTCCTCTGCATCGCACATCCACTGACAGTGCAGAGATCACAAGAAACATGGTGTTATTTTCATTATACTTAAGGTGGACAAAATTAATGAACTGAACTTCACTGTAGGATCAGGAGAGCAGCTGTGGGAATGTTTTGAAGTCACGTTACATTGAAGGTCTGTTATTTTTTAATATCCCCATATCCCCAGGTGTATTTTCAAATATGATCTATGGGTGAATACTGAGCCAGCTGT
>JAOXJM010000010.1:3422886-3456690 GCA_026413425.1 Tringa solitaria | reverse complement strand
GGGAATGTTTTGAAGTCACGTTACATTGAAGGTCTGTTATTTTTTAATATCCCCAGGTGTATTTTCAAATATGATCTATGGGTGAATACTGAGCCAGCTGTAACCCTGACAACAGTGACACAGATGGTAATCAGCAAAATGGACTAATTGAATAATGTTGAGTTAGAACCAATGGTTTGCAGAACTCTGCTAAACCCGGCAGTAACTCAGTATAATTTAAAGCTGTTGAGTGAATTTCACATTTTCTGTTGTGACCCCACACCTGGAGATGGTGGAAGGGACTTGCATGTGGACAGTACAGACAACGTGAGAGAAGGGTGCAACAGTGTGTGTGTGGGGAGATCTTTCTGGAGTTAAAAGAACTGGATTTATTTATCCCCATAAAACTCTTTGAGGCCCTTGAATAACCTAGAGATGTGACTATTCATTACCAGTCAACACTCATAGTCAGGGACAGATTTGCTGTATAGAGCACCATGGTTGTGTATTTTTAGGGCTTTCTGTGACTTTATGAAGCTTCCCTGTGCCCTGAAAAGGGGGGAGGACATAGAGCAGGTTTGTGCGTGCTTTTTGGTCTGCTGGAACACTAACTAATGTTGTTAATGTGAAACCTCATTTCATGTGTGACGTGCTGCAGCGCCACAAGGATGGGATGTTGCAGGAGCACTCTGAGCGTTACTCAGGACAGAGAAGGTGGAATGGGGTCCCCCCAAATCAGAGCACATTTTTACTAAGGTCCACTGTACCTCGGATGAGACACAAGCAGGAGAAGATGTATTGAGTCAGCTCACAGAGAGAAATATGACAAATATCTGGAGGCAAATAGGAGCCAGAATGTCAAAATGGTTGCTAAAAAAAGGGATGAGGAGCTAGTTGAGGCTCTCCCACCCACTGAGGCTGGGGTAAGCACATGGGGCTGAAAGGCTGAGCCCAGCATAGAGAGCAGAGATCTTTCCAGGTGTCAACTCAGGGGTCTGGGATAGTGGTGAGTGTGGGAAGCCGTGATTCAGCCACCTCCCCGGGCCTGTATTTCTCCAAGCTTTGAATCAGCCTCACTGCAGCAATAGAGAGGGATGATTGCAAGCAGAAAACAAAGCATCTGTAAATGGGAAGAGGCATTGACTTTCTGTCATTAACCTTTGAGACCCTCTTTGCCAGCCTTAGCAGGAGAAGAATGATGAGCAATAGCCAGTGTTGTTGCTGTGCAGAGACCACTCCAGCCAACTGATTTATGGGGCAACTAAATAATTCAGCCTGTCCCTGCAACGCTGTATTAATTCTTGTTCTGTCACCAGGGCTGGAGCGTCTGGGGCATACAGGCTTAGGGTGGTTGCTTGACAAACTTCTCTTCCTCACTGTACCCAGGACACTGGAACCAAGCTGAGACAGAAAGGTATGAAAGAAAGGGGCAACTGGAGTAGCAGCAGAAAGATGCTGCTGGTGGGGAGTGTTGGGAATAGCTCTTGGATGAACAGGGAGCCCAGAGCAGTGCAAGATAATTGCCAAGAACAAGACCGGGTCAGTCCAAGCCTGGAGCATCCATCAATTTAGCCATGGTAATTCCAGCAGACATGCACAACTTTATCTCTGCTTCAGAGCAGAGACCAAGGGAAGCTCTTAGCTGCAAAGGTCTGAAGAGCTTTCTCCTGTACACAGTCATTTCAGCTATGGTGATTGTTTGTGTGCTGTTAACACCATTAAGTGTAACAGCTCCAGGAACGCTACAGCTGTAATGATATGTTACCCCTTAATAATGAGTCCATTCGTGACAATTGCAGTCCCCAGCATGAAAAATGTTTTGAGACTCCATTCAAAGGTCCATCAGTGGAAGAGGGTCAACGAGTGAAAAGTCAGGAGAGGGATGAAGATACCCAGGTATAGAGCGTGGATGGGGGCGGGGGGGGAAGTTGATGATGTGATTTTGCCGAGATAGTCTGGGTGGCATCTGACATTTCAGAAAGCTGTAAAAAGTCAGAAAGTAAACAAGCCTCATTAATTCCAACAAAGGGCAATGTACGTAGCTGCCAGTTTCTGCTCTTTCTTTAGCTTTCCCCCTTATTGTCTAAGGGTTTCATTGTCGTAAATACCATCACAAATTGCATAACAAATAGAGCTTTAAAATATTTAACGAATAGTCAAATGGTAGGTAACTCGTATTCTGTGAAGTGAGTCTTTCTTCTTTCCTTCCTTATTTCCATTGCCACATATCTCTCCTTTTCTCTTTCTCCTACTTCACCTCTCTGTTCCCTTGATGTCTTCCTTGCTCTCTGTTTCTGCCCCTCTCTCTCTTCCTCTCCTCCTCTCTTGCTTCTCTCTCTGCCAGACAGCAGGCGCGCGTTCCCAGTGCCTCCAGTGTTTAGCGCAGTTATTCTCCGAGCTGTTGGGAAGGAAGAGATTTGGGGTGGAAAATTTAATGAGGTGATCCGTAAGCCAGCTGTTTCCCATTTGTGTTTGTTTCTTGCTGGAACAAGATAATTTGTACATCCATTTGGCAGACTGAGGGACAAAGTGTCAGAGTCAGGGTCTGTGACACACAAGGACTTTCACGGCCTTTTTTGCTCATGTATGATTTGGGAGATGGCAGAGCCCAGGGTCACAGCAAAACTCCAGCTAAGCCCCACCCCGGGCTATGCCCGGCATAAAGCTGCCAGGGAGAGATCTGCAAGCAGAGCACCTTTCAGAGAGGGGAAAGCAGCTTGAGAAAGCAGCTGACATGGAAGAGCTCACGCAGCAGTGACAGACATCATTTGCAGAGGTGCCAAATCATTTCTGCAGGCTATTTCGGTTCAGGCACAGGGTAGCGAAGCCGCGCTCGCTCATAATAACCTGCGGTGCTGAGGAGCGCCTGGATATGGATGATAATTCATCCAGGGGTGCTCTCCCTCTCTTTTCTTAGGGCTCCTCTGTTGGCCCGCACATAATATTAGAAGATGCTGTACTCTTAGATATAAAGCATCATATTCAGGCGTGAATTTATTTTCAAAAGCAAAGGTGTGTAGCCTGTTCCTGTTTGTGGAAAGGGCCCTTTTTGAAGGACCTGAACCAAGATAAGAGGTGGGCTACTAGAGACAGCTCTCCCGCTTGAGAGAGCTTGGTTTCTTTCTTGCTGCTAAGTTCTGTGAAATTCAAACTGGGCAAAAGTGAATATTGCTCAGCCAAGGATTGCTGTATTATTTAACAAGCCTCCCCAGAGTAATAATCGAAGCGAAGAGCAACTTGGGAGTATATATGTTTAATACCATGCTCCGGGATTATGTCACACTGTGTCTTAAGGCTAAGATGTGATGTTGGAGATTCAGTTACTCAGTATCCACTGGGGCAGGCGTTCATGCTCAGGATGATCAGAAGAGGCGATGCTTCAGTCTTATCTTGTGACTATTGGCCTCCTGCATAAAGCAAAGTAGGTGCAAAAGTACAGCTGTTCTCATTTTAAACTAATCCAGTGCTGATAAGGGAGATGAGAGTGGCTGCACAGAAGGCCTGAGCCCTTCCCAAGAGTTCAGAAATGGTCTTCTCTGTGGCCTGCTTGTCTGGGCTCACTGTTTCTGCTCTTTTTGTGTCAGCCTATGACAGTAGGACTTCTTTGGTCCGAGGATCAGTCAGAAAGCAATCTCCTATCTTCTGTGGCTCACCTCCCACTGCTTCAGAGGTTTCCTGCTAGATGAACCTGGAATTATTCTCTGCTACCAGGGCTTGTGGTTAATAGAGCTGCTAACTCCAGCGCCACTGGGATCTTTCCTTCGGCTGGAGAATCACCATGGAGACCCCTGATGTGTCTGTGCACCCAGCACACCTCTTGGCCCTGGCATTAATCCTTTTGCAATGTACCACAAAGTCAGCTCTAGCTTGGAGGAGTGATCAAATAAATATGAAAACTGCTCCCAGAGGAGGTAAATATTCGCTAGACAAGCAGAAAGAAAAGCAATAATATACCATGTAAAGCTACTGCCTTTTATTAGCTCAGCTCCGTTTTCTCCCCTTGTAAAGTATTGTTGCATTGTTATATTAATCTTTACTCTGAAGCAAATTAAAGCAGGGACAGTTGTCAGAGCATTATTAAGAACATCTGTTTAATTAGGGCTGCCTTTGCATCCATTTGAGAGAGAAATGTAACACCCCTGTTCATCCACTCCTGCTGTCTCACTCCCCCTTCCTACCCTTCCCCAGCTATGTTATGTGCCAGAGGAAGAACGTGTAATGAATACAGGAGCACCTGGGGCCTTTATTACCTTCCAATTCCTCTGCACATAAGAGGTGTCAGTTCTTCCTATTAATGCTGGGGAAGGAGGCGGGGCAGGCAGGGAGGTATAGCTGTCGTGGGGTTTTTCAGTGATCTCTGTCTTGAGAGCCTCTACCCCTACTTTCTTCCCCTCAGAAAATAATTTGGAATTCTGTAAAGAGATCATGAATAACTATTAATTATCATTAGCAATTTGCCATTCCAGGCCAGCCTTTCATCTGGGAATCTCACAGCGGTTTTACAAATGCTAATTAATTGAGACTACTTCATGAAGTAGTCTGTTAAACTCATTTTACAGGGCTAAATCAAGGCTAAGAGATACGAAGCGACTTGCTTGAGTTGGAGGTGGTGCTGCCACTTGAACCCAGGCTTCCCAGCTACAAATCACGTGGTTGTAACCACCCCACAAGTGAGGTTCTCAAGCTCTCCCACCTTCCCCGCAATGCCCCAGTTGGGCAATGTCCCCTTCCCCCCCCCCCCCCCGACACTCACACAGAGCAACACCAGGAGGTGATAAAAACAGTCACCAAAGCTTTGGCCTTGTCCATTTCTTTATTTTCATGAGAAGGTTCACAAAATGCAGGTTTACTAATAACCATAAAATACAGTGATCTAACTGCAGGCAGATTGCCAGAATTTGAAGAGAGGTACAGAATTGCTCTGAACACGTTTTGTTCCTCCTTAAACACTTGCTACTGGTCTTCGTCAGAGTGGTGATCCAGCAAGGCTTTTGCTCTGACCCATTCGAACCAGTTCTTACAGTCTTATACCTGTGTGTCTCCCTTTCTCCATGTATCTCTGCATTCCTCTTGTCTTTCCAGATTGTGGTATCTGATTGTCTAGGCACCATTTCTTCTGTATTTATGTAGCCATTTACCCAGGCAGCCAGCAGTGAATTAATCATTATGTCTACAGTCTCAGCTGGGAGAGGTATTGACTCATAGATTCAAGTCCAGGAGGCCAAGAGCTTGTTTGTTACCTGATAAGACTAAACTTCATTTGGGGCTGCCTGAGATGTCACGGGTGGTTTAATGAACTAACTTCATGAAGTATGAAGGTTGGAGCTTAGCTCTGCGCCAGTGCCCAGGAAACACAGCGTGTGTCCCGATCGCTCCTATCCTGTGTGCAGCCACTGGGGATGCTGCAGATCGCGGCAGCGCAGGGGCAGCGCTTGCAGCAAAGAACAGTCACAAATTCAAAAGGGTTGAGAGAAACACAACTAACTTCTCCCCCGCAACCCTTTTTCTTCTCCGGGCCCTATCTGTCCCATCATACGTTTTTGAAAATTAGAAATTTCAGTTGAGTCAAACCTTTTTCTCTGTTGAGCACAGACCATTTTCCCCTAAGAGTATATTCCCTGAAAGCTCTGCCTGTTCAATCATACAAATTTTCCCCAGACTCAGGCTATCTGGTGAATTAATCAGGTTTAGAGCTATGGCAGGTCACTCAGAAGTTCAAAGCAGTCCTTACCTATGTGTGAATCCAAATGCCAGCAAGCAGTCTGAGATGCTGTAGCAAGAGCTGTTTTACATGCTAGAAATAGTAAAAAAACCCCATAAATCCTAGCCCCATTTACAAGTGCTTGGAAATATCTGGGGTTCTGGAATATTGTAAAGTATCTGGACTCTGAATATTTGAGGCTTTCCCATCATTATAAGTATTAACCATATAATTAGGTATTATCTGAGAATTATCCATAAATACTCACCACAACATGATATTTGCTAAGTAATAATTAGGCTATGAAAGCAACTCAAATAATACCTTTGTCTAGAAAATTAAAGGCCCTGCACTGCATTTATACAGCACCATGCTGAGGGGGTAATAGGGTTTAAAATCGCAGTAAATTACAGTTAGAAATCTCAGCTCTCTTAAGTATAAAGAAGCTACAGGGCAAAAAGAGAATTACGCCTCCAAAGTCAGAAAGCTGTGCAGATTATGGTTCTTTTCAGCAAGTTGGCTCCCTGGACACCACAGGGGACTGACAGCTACAACTCCCTCATTGGTGGGTTGACCACGTCCCCAAAAAAAGACAGAACAAGGCACTAGGTCTGTTCACAGAGACAGCGCCTGTGGACTACGCCTTCTTCAGCATTTTCATTTTAATTGAGGTCCCCCTTTTCCAAACTGAGGTTCTTCTCACAAGTACAGGATTTTTCTTCTCTAAACTTATGCTGTCTTAGACTGGGTGAAATGAGGTTTCAAGGGGATAGAGTTACATTTTGCTTTGGTTTGCACTCTCAAAACTCTCCTGATGAGCACAGCACAATCTTATGTATCTATTTATCATCATTAGAGACTGAGTTGTACCTAAGGAAGACAAACACGTACATTTCATTGAAATTCATATTCCCATTAGATTAATTTCAGAATCACAGGGCACAAGCACATTAAGGACAGGCCTTTGCTGCACAGGACTAAGTGCTGAGTGCCTCAAAGCAAGCTACAAAATTAAAGGGGAATTTAAATGTTAGATCATTTGTATTTCAATTTTGACCTTCCTTCCCCTTTGAAGACAGTGTAAAACAGGGATAGTAGCCTTCCACACGAATTCCCATCTCAGTTTTATAAATATAAATCCACTCATGTTTGTGTAAATGTGTATAGATAAGCACTTCAGAAGAGACGGGGAGGAAGCAAACCGTTCTGCATGCACAGCAGGGCTTGCAAAGCAAGCTGCGGATATGGCTTAGGGCCACAAAAAGGGCTTTGAAAGTAAAACAAACCCCTGAGTAGCTGCTCAGTTGTGGGTCTCCATGTCCACTGGATGAGGATAGAATCACCTTTGGATGAGGATGGGGTCACTGATCACAATGCATCTGCAGAGAGAGCTGTGCTAAACATGGCTGGGGAAGCTTGGTTCTGAAATTGTCTATCATTTGTATGCAGGAACCTGGAACTTGACCATTAAAGGTAGTATTTAAGGTTGATTTTTCCCCCTCTGATAGGCTCTTATAATTTTAGCACTGCTGATCTCTATGTAGTAGAAAAAAGCCCACTTCTAGTATCCTGTCTGAAACCCAGGATTTACTAAAAGCTCATTGTGTCCTAGTGGTTGGCAGTTTATGGCTTTTCCAAGAATAAAAGCAGCATTTGGCTTTTGGAAATGGAAAATAACAAGAGCGTAGTGCTTGTGTGAGGCTTCCTTATTCCTCTTCCTGTGTGCTTTGCTTGTGGGATTACAGCACATTTACGTTTCCTCTCCTGTGCAGCCAAACCTCTAAATGGATACTTGGGTACCTGGTGCATTTTGATCGATAATACTTGCTGTCTCTTAGTTACTTGTAGAGAGGGACTATAAATGAGAACCAGCAATACAACGGGGTGCTGTAAGCACTGGCACAAGTCACCGTCCGCAGCAGCTGACACGTGAGTCCGTTTGCCTTAAATGTGTTTTGCCTGGGTATAGCAGTGCGTTCCTCATTGCTGTATTTTGAATAGTGATTTTCTGTGGATGAGACCCAGCTCTCATCTTGCTTCTTGTCTGATGGCTCCTTGAGCTCTCTCCTTACCCAAGAGAAAAAGGACATTTTCCAGCAAAGAGATGTCTGCGCTGAATGGAAATTTCGTCTTTGTGTGTAGTCTTTAAACACTTTCATAAATAGATCAGAGCTGATGAAAGGTGCTAGTGTGGCAGTTGTAGCAGTTGGAATCCTCTGCAGGAGAGGAACAAAATGAGCCCATTCTCACTCCACACCTTGTACCATCACGGGTGCCTCAAACCTCCCGCTCTGGCCTCTGCAGCTGAGGAATGGCTCTCATTTCTGGTCAGCAGAAACCAGTGGAATGGAACTAGTGCCACCTGAAGTGGGGATTATAGAGACCTGTCTGTTCACGTTGGGATTGGGCTTCGTCACACTCAGTTCATGCTGCTACCCAACTGCCACCAGTCAGTGCCAATCTGGGTTTATACAGGATCGGGACCTAGTTATCTCTACCTTGGACCTGGTGACAGTTGGGAGTCTGGCATCTGAATTTAATTCTAATCTCTTTTACGTTCACCCTCTGGCAAAGACCATCGGCTTCAGGAGATCCAAGTCCTGCCCTGGTCATTTAGTAAGAGAAAGGGGCTGTGAAAATTTTATACTGTTAGGAAATAACAAAGCTGAGGAAAGAAGACAATTTGTCTAAAAGAAAAAAAAACATGTGAGGGCATCGATGGTCCTTGAATCTGTGCGGAAAGTGCAGTATAAACATGAGCTGCAGTGCAGGAGGCTGAATCAATTGAAATCTCAAACAGATTTCACAATGTTTTTATTAAAGTTCCCCTTTCAGCCTTTTTATTATAGGTTTTAAATTCTAATGTGCAAAGGGGACAAAGTAGGTGACTTAAACCTGCCACTGCCTGGTGAACTCTGGCTTTTTATATAGGGAGTCCTCTGCCCAGAAGGCCTTGAAAAGAAAATGTGTTTCTGTGCTCTGATCCATGAAAGATGTGTACTGTGTTTGCTCACTTCACAGGAGTAAACACCTACGTGCTAAGGACAGAATATTTAAGGACAATGCCACACTGGTAACATTAAAACTGGCTTAAAACTCTTGTAAATATGGCTGAGGATGTTTAGAAAAGCCAGTCCGTATTCATTGTACCCAGCTATACCGGCTTGGTTCAGGTCTGCATCCTGCCTAAGTTTTGGATAGGGGTCTGCAGGTTAAAATACACATATTGTGGGACACTACAGTCATTAGTTGTTCCTCAAATGTTTGATGCCCAGGGCCTCGTGCCTGTAAGCCCATGGGCACGTTTATTTTGCAGAGCTCTGTAGGCTTGAACGCTGCAGCCCTGCCCCAGCTTTTTGTAACCGGTATCTCTAGCAAAGACTCCCGTCTGCCTGGCCCTGGGAGGAGTGTTTCACACGAGTGCTCTGTAAGCTGCTTCCATCAGACTCAGCCAGGTTAGTGCAAACATATCATTTATGCCATTTGAGCTAAGCTCACCGATTACGAGTGAAGTGGATCAAGGGATGCTCTCAAGAAGCAATCTGTCTGCTGAGCTGCAGGGAGAGTAACTTCTGACGGAAGGGCAATAACAGTGTGGTGAGGTGGGGAGACAAAGTCTTAAACTTCTCCAGCTGGCCTGTAGAAGGGGCGTCTTATGGAAAAGGTGTTCTGGAAGGGAGACCAGCCTGCTACCTGGGGTTCCTCTGCAGATGCAGGGCCCTCCCAGTGTAGTATCGGAATAAATCTCATGGCAAGACCAGCAAAAGTTGCATTCAGGTAGATAGGTGAGGGTTCTTCACTTGTCGTTGCAGAAATTTCCATTTTCCAGCCATCTGGCCTTTTGGGAAGAAATCCCAGAGCTTTACAGTGGCACATCTCTAGTTCAACGTCCTCAATAACCAGGATTCTTTCCCCTGCAGCCTCTCTCAGTCCCAGTGCTGGGACATGGGATGCTGCACTCTGCCTGGTGAGCTTTGGGTCTCAGGCTGTAGAACCAAGCAGCTCTGAATCTTTTATTGCAAGCCCGAGATCCCGCGTGGCAATCGTGAGCAGTCGGCACCATCTGCCACCGTGCAAAGCCTTGTAGGCTTTTCTGTAGCTGGAGGAGGTTTCTCTCCACTGCCACCTGTAAGCCATTTAAATTATGTATGTGTCGCCTCCCTGATATCTCTGTTTCCAAATGAAAGGCAGAGATGAGACAGCAAGATATTTCCAGTCTGCCTACCTTTCAAGCACTCTAAATCTGCCGTGTAACATGTGGAAGGGTTTGGGCTTGGTTCTTTTGCTTCTACTGGGGTGACAAAAGTAGAAATATCCTCCTCTCCTCCTCCTCACTGGGTCAGCCTGCCATTTTACCACACAGGCCATTAAATAGAAGAGTGACATTCACGCTGCGGGGCAACAGTCTGGGTCAAGTCCCGTTATCACTTCCCATTTCTTGAAATCTTCTTCCCCGCTTTATCTCCGTTTTCTTTTTTTTCAACTTGAAAAAATCAGGACAGGGTACTGAGCTTTGGAGTCAGAGTCCCTGGTGGGTTATTAACACCAATAATGAAGAGCGCAACTTTACGAGGATGAGGAGTTTGTTAAACTCATTAATTTTATTCATAATAGGAAATTAATGTGCAGAAAGGCAATGCCAGCCTGGCAGTAATTGCTTTTTGGTTTTAAAACACTAAGTGGAAAAGTTAAAAGTCATTTGCAGCTGCTGCTTCCTTTTTCTCCTCCTTCACTCCCCCTTCCTTCTCTTACTCTTTTCCTCTTGTATTTTTGTTTCACAAGACTTGATTTATTTTTTCTTCTGCCTCTTCTTCATTACGAGTCATTATATATCATCATTACAAGACTTCGGTCATATTTCATTGCTTTCCCATTATGTTTTCATAATTCTTTCTCCCAATATTACTGTACGGAGCAGAACTGGGAAGAGAATTCAAGCAGCTGAGGTCTGCTTTGATGCCTTAGCTCTTGTTGGAGTTAATGAGCAGCCGTAGCTCTGGCCACTGTTGGCCTTTGAGCAAGCAGGTGCAATTTGTTTTCCCTCTTTCCTCTCACTGAATACACCACCTCCTTCAGGCAACAGTTAATGCCTTGTGAAAATGTAAATACTATTCCATGCTCTCTTTAAAGTTGAGATAGCTCTTTTTCCTGTAGACTTCAGAATGTGGGAGGAGGGAAGGTTATTAAATAAAACAATTGAAAGGGAGCACTGACCAACCTAAATCTTGCTTAACATGGTCTGGCATTGTGGTCTTTTGTGCTCTTGGAAAGGAGCATCATTCGATATTTACACTACAAGGAGAAAATCTGCCATGTCATGCTTGCTGCTGTTGTGATGCTGTAGCCCTGGACTAAACCCCAGGCTTTCTTTTGGGTTTGATAAGACTATCAGAAGTGCAGTGTAGTTCTGGGCTGAGCCCAGAAGTTCATGGGCTTTATGGTCTGACTCATCTAAGTTTTATGTAGAAGAAAATGTGTAGTTTGGTTGTCAATGTTGCGTGTGTACCCGAATGCGTGCAGACAGCTTCAGCTCTGCTTGAAGACAGAATGGGGATGGTGTGAAAAGGTCAGAGACAGGCATCACACTTAAATTTGAAGAGAGGAAGGAAGGAGTAAAAAGTTCAATCTATTTAATTCCGTTTTTTATTGTTGCCATAATTTTTAGCAATTGCCTAAATGCAAGCAGATTCTGAAAAACTATATGCAAAGTTCCCGGAGCCTTCCAGGAGAACTGGGAACTTTAGGGACAGCTTTGTAGTGTTTTCCTTCCAAGGCACTAAGGTGATTCAGAGAAGGCCTTGAGAACTGCTTGCAGTCAGACTCGGTCTCTGCTAAGGAGTCTCTATTTGGGCTCCTTTTTAATTGTCTAGACCAGAAGATTAAGTCTGGAAAAGTCCTGTGACCCAGTTCCAGATGCAGACCTCGTGACTCATCTCAACTGCACCAAAATACAAGAAAAATTAGTTATCATCCTTTTCTTGCTCTTTCCCACTCCTTCTTTGTTATATCTTCAGTGTGTGTATGGCTTAATTTTAGTTTTGATAAAAGCAAATGACATTTTAATTTTTATAGCATGATTTATTGTCATTTGGGTTTTAATTTATGAAAAAATAATTGAAAAGAAAGAGAGATTTAACCCTGACCGGCATTCTTGATAGCTATGAGCCATAGCTATGAGACTGTAGCTATTTCAGGACATATTTTATTCACCCAACCACAACAGGGATATATCATTTTCTGATACTAGTTCTGTGCAAAGGCCTAATTGTTTGCTTGCTGGCTGAAAGAAGATCTGAAAAAGAAAAATACCCTGATGATCATAGTACACATTTTTTTCTATTAATTTTCTGCAATCAAGATGAAATATCAAGGAAGTATATCTGCTGTTTATTCCATTTCTCTGCTCCACCACAGACCTTCTCTGCTGCTTTGTGGGCTGACAGTTGCTCCGTTTGGTATTGAGGAGTGAGGAAATAGTGGTGTTTCCATCCAGCAAGGTCTACTGCTCTTGACACATATAAAAATATCCTCACCTGCCTCTTGAAGGCTGTGCTTCTCCTTTTCCACTCCCTGACACATCCCCGTGATTGCAGAGTGCCAGGGCAGAGAAGAAAAGCGTATGACTGCCAGCAGCCATGCCCCTCCTTTGGGAAGGATGGGGGTCTCTCTTCTTTCCTTCCTTCAGAAATGATAAATTCTGTTCTGTATCACCAAAGATTTGTGTCTGCTATAATTTATAGCCGATTTAGAGAACTCTCTTATCTTTTCTCCCTCCTTCTTTCATGCCCCAGTCCCGCCAGCACTCGCTGGCAAGCCAGGAAGGCTTTCATCTCTAGCTGGCTGCAAGGATGGCAATTCGGTCCAGGTCCCAAGCAGATGGTGGCTGCCTCATTGTCAAGAGTCGTCTGTGCCTCTGCCACAAGCAGCCTGGCAGGCCAGAAAAGATGGTTACCAGGCTGCCTTTCTAACTCCTGCTATGCTCCTGCTCTGTGAACTGCAAAGGGATTTCATCTTCCTGCAGGGCTTTGCCTCTCAGAGCCTGACCAGGACTTGGCAGCATCCAGCAGTGCCCTGGAGGCCTACAAAACAGCACAGATACGTCTACCAACACCTCTTCTGTTCTGGGAAGAGGCATGTGGTACCTCATCAGAGGCCACCCATGCTGTGATCCATGGGTCAAACCCTGATGGCTTGCCAGGGAGTCAGCCTACATCAAATGGGACAGAGCTGTGTCCTCCAGCCCTTCTGCACCGGCTCACTGCCCTAGCTGGCCGCAGGAGCGTGTCCTCTGCTCCCCCTTAATGGAAGGTGACACTGTGGCTGCGCTCCGTAGCGTGACCACGAGGCACTTGGCAGCTGGAGAAGCAGCGTGAGCGCTTGGACCCAGCTCCACTCTGTGCCGGGGCCTAATTGGCACAACTGGTCCTTGAATGTTAATCAGGTTCCTTGTTAGCATCACCCAGCAAAGGCGCCGGGGAAGGAGCGGGCACAGTAGCGAACAGAAGCATAAGGAGGGCTCCCGAGTCCGTTGGAAGGGTCTGGCTAATCCTCTGTCCTGTCTAAATGGCTGGCATGCACTCAGCTGCAAAGAGGGACCTTTCCTCTAATGCTTTTCTTTATCTTTTATAGCAGCTGTGGCCAAGCTCAGTATTTATATTAGTTCTTTTAAAAATCCTCTTGGTCTCTATTTTATCTGGTAGTGAAGTCCACAGCATAATTACGCATTTGAAAAAAGTATTAATTTACCTGTATCCATTGTAAATGTGATGCCCTTTCCTCACTCCCTTCCCCTGCTGCTTTATTTTATATATTCACAAGTTTGCACATCTTCATCACAAGATGCTGTTGCAGGGTGGATTTGTGAAGAGGGTGGGTTTTTTTGGTGCCCGCTGTGTACAGCGCAGGGAGCACACCCCACGGTGAAAGACAAGAACACCCAGGGCTGCAGCTTCCTTTTTTCCATCCGGTAAACGCGTCTCCGTGCACTTGGTCACCGGGGATTTATGCAACGTTTTCCATATATGAAAAACGCGATGCAAATAGAGCTTGGCTCCTCTTTCACCTGCAGAGGGAGCTCTGTGAGGGCCAGGGAGTCGCTAGCTCTGCCTTTTCTGTACAATTCTGGAGATCCATCACATTTTGGACCCTGGGCTGGTAGGCAGAGGCCTTTCACCACGACTAAACTCATCTGAAGAAAAAAAATCCCACTACATTTGTTCCCGAGCAAGCTCCCCTGCTTTTCTGTGCTTTAATCATCTTGAGTAAACTACTGTCAACAGCATCCTTTCCTTCCCTCCCTCTGTGGGGTCTGTCTTGTGAGCACAGCACGGGTGAAGAAGAATAGCGAGCAGATGTTTGGATTGAACACTGCACCTTCCATCCCTCCCCATCTGCTAGTCCTGGAAGAAGATTTTTCACCAGTAAGTGCAATGGAGATTCTTAATGAACAGCCTCTGCGAAGCCAGAAGGTGTCCTGTGAATACCAGGGGCAGCTGATGGACCTGTGCTGGTGTTGAGAGCAAGATGGTGGGGCAAGACAATTCTGAGTTCCTCCAGCCTTGTCTTTAGCAGAGGGGATCAAGGACCGCTGACCAGAGCTTTGCCAGTTCTCTGAAACTTAAGGTGACTGTCAGTCTGTGGCCCCCAGTGTTGAAGGGCTGATGGCATGAATCACACTCCTGCAGCCTGATTGTCTGTGTTCCTCTTGTCTCTAAGAGGCCTAGAGGAAGAAGTTTTTGGTTTCCTTTCTGAAATGCCCACGTCCTCGTCTATCAGGAATTAAATTCCTGGTCCTAATATCCTGACGTGACACCCTACTGCATTTAAATGCTGATATTTATTTGTGCAGGGAAGGAAGGTAGTGAAATCCTAACCTGTATAAGCAGGCTTCTAAAGTGCAATTCTAGCAATACAACGAATATTCTAGCAATAGATAAAATCACTGTGCTTTGCATATATTAGGGACGTGGTGATAAAACAGGCATTTAGATAGCCTGCAATTCTCAGTGGATTACGCTAGGAAATGGAGCTACTAAAACAGGATCTGAAAATGGAGTGCATTTTTCCAGCCAGTGCATGGCACAGTCCTGGGATGATATAAAGCCATGGGTGTGATTTTTTGTCAGTCTGGGCATGTGTTTCCTACAGAAAGATTCTCCCCCTTTGGAAACATTTTCTCTGATTGTGATTCCTCTCAGCAGTTTCTCTCTGACCTTTGAGTTTAGAAAGCCCTTAAATACCAGAAAGAAGGAAAGCAAAACATTTGTAGTGATAAATTTTCACCCTTGCTGCAAGTCAGTGTTAGTCCTATTTTTGTGACATTGTCAGGCTCTAATGGATCAAAAATGGACCTTTTTTCCAACCATGTTGACTCCCCAAGCAGGTACCTATGCAGTAGGCCACATTTTGTCTCAAGAAAGTTATAAAATTTTAGAGATGTTACATGTGCTGTTTATGTGTTTCAAAGAGAGAAAAATGACAGGCTGGAAATACGGTACTTCTGCAAAACTGCACCAAAATTCCAGCAGCGTCCTGAATGAGAGTACCTGTAAATAGACTCTATGGCATTTGGAGAGCAAGAACGGGCAAGTCCTGCGTGGAAGGACACCTGGATTAGCACCACGGTTTTCCCCTGGCAGATGCTGTGCTTGCTGGAAGCATCCTCCTGCACGTGAGTTAAAGAACCTGCCGGCAGCCAAGAGCCCGGCGGACTCTCACCTCGGTGCGCTCGCTGGGGTCTGCCTGGGTTCCTTCCGCTCGCTTTTAAATCAATCCTGCGGTTTCCAGACACATGTGGGATGTTTTACAGTCTCTGCCGAACCGCTTGGCTGTCTGGCAGCGTGCTGCTGGAAGGTCTGCTGCTTGCCATGCCAGCACTGGCTTTATTTCAGTGACAGATGACATTTTCCTAGTGTATGCATAGTTTATAACCAGCTTTTATTAAAGCTTTCTCCTTGAGCAAAAGGACATCTATTACGAGGAGAGACTGGCAATGGAATCAGGGGGCTTTGATGCCGTCCTCTTGATTGACTAAGAACGTACCACGTCCTGCTTCACAGAGCACAGCAGGAGTCAAATGACAGAAAATATCTCCTTTCCTTGTATATTCGGATGTCTCTAAGCCAGCACTTGGCCAAAATATTCTCCCTTCTGCTATTTCTGCCTCTGCATAGCTTCTTTCTTGGCTTCCTTAGCTTTCTTGCTTTTCTTTCACCAACATCACGAAAAAATAGCCAACTACGTGTCTTCTTCCGGGAGTAACTTGCATGTGCATTTATTTTTGGCAGTAATTTTTCTGTTTGACGAAACACACTCGTGTTTTGATTCTCTAACTCCATATGTATCTGCGTAGCGGAGGAGAGGAGGTGTGGCACATGGACGTACGCAGTACATGGATTTTGTAGGAACGTGAATATGAATATATGTTAATTTTATATGCATGCGTGCATGTGTCTTTAGATGCCTCTTGGTCTGTGCCAGGTGCCATATATGACAACGCAATGATTTTATACGTATTTGATGCATTTCAGTGCGACGTCTATATGGTTTATGCTTCATGTGAATCCTTCTTTTAAACAACCAGCTTATAGTTTTAAGCTCTGCCTCTCTGTGAACTCTGAAGGACAGGTAAATAGGGAGCCGGAGAATGGAGTGAGGCAGCTGGGAGATTATTAATATTGAAAATATCAGCAAGCATCAGCCCTTTGATCGCAAGGCATGTTTACAAAAGGACCTTTCCACTGCATGAGGACGCTTGCACACTCCACCAGGCTAGTTGGCATTCAGTGCATGCCATAGCAGCTGGTTCTGTCTCTTGCTCTGTGGCTGTCCGGAGAGAGATTGTAAAATGAGTCGACAGGTAGATAAATAAATAGAGAAAACTGGGCTGTTGTCAGAGACAAATGCAGGTTTATGTAGATGCAACTTGACAGGAGGCGGGGAGGGATAAGTCACGTTTGCAGACTCTGTGTGGAGGCATTGCAGTTGCACTGGAGCCTGTGGTCCAAAGGCTCTGGGAAGCTGGCTGGGAAGACTGGGAAAGTAGAGGGGAGAGGTGGGATGAGCACTGGCAATTAGCTGGACCCGGGGTCCAGCATCAGCCCTTGTGCCGCACCTGATGCCAGCTGTGCCACATCACTGCTGCAAAGCATTTATGCTCCCCCAGGTCCTGATCTGACTGTGTTGATGCTGATTATGGCCTCTGGGCTCTTCCAAAACAGAAATAATTAATAGCACCAGTCTGCTCTGTGCTGCATCCTCGTCTGGGTGCTGACCTGAACCTTCTCCTGAACCATCTTCTCGGGAGTGGGTTTGAATCACTGCAAATCAAGAGCAGAAAAAGAACTGTATCACCCAGTCCTGTCACCCCCAGTCTGGTCTGCATTTATTAATATGGTTTCTGTTGCTGGGGTTTTTTTTCCCATGGGAAACTAGTGTATGAGACTGATGGCTTTTTTTTTTTTCCTTTTTAAACCAGGAATCAGCAATATCCAGCAAAACAGTGGATCTGCGCCGCGGTTCCCAGCCTTACCCCAGGTATGTTGTGACTGGTATAAAAACACCTGTAGCAGGAGATGGCATAGTGGAGTCTCTGTTCCCTGGCTAAGACTGCCGGATGCTAATCACAGTGTAAATACTAATAATTAATAATAATGTCTGAGTAGCTATCTGCAACTCTCCCTTGCTCGGTGCCATCCACATTGGCAGGCAGAGCAGGAGATGGCTTGGTATTTCATAAACAGCATTTGCAAGCTTTTGTTCAGGCTCAGTACAGATGTTCGGTTCAGCCATGTTTGTGCCCCGTTTTATTCACTCTTGGCTAATACATGGGGAGAGTCTGGCTGTTTAGGGAAAGAGGGATCTTTGTGGTTGTTTAGAGCAAATTTTGAAAGGCGGTTATGACTAGATGATCTTCAGAGATCCCTTCCAACCCCATATCACTCTGTGATTCTGTAAGTGTGAGAACAGACCTTAAATCATAAGTGTTTCATGGAACCTTTGCAAAAGGAGAGTCTCAGTCCCTCGCTGCTTTGTGTCTGTCACAAAGGGCTCTAAATTGCAGTTTACACCAGATTTGGAAATCAGTAAATTTCTAATGCTGTAGTGCTGTGAGAGGAAAATATCCCTAAGAGGGAAAACATCTTAGATTTCACTCAATTCATCTACACGCTAAAATGATGGGAACAGAAAGTAAGGAGGAGGGACAATTCCACCTGTCTGGGAGGCTGCTAATTTCCAGATCTCTCCTATGACACACAGAAGAAGGATTCTGTGTTTTGACTTCTGAATCTCTTTATCCCTCTCTCTTACTCATGTGAGGTATTTTTGATAGATTTAGCCCCCCTTTCCCTTGTCTTTTCCTCACACACCGGTGGTGTTTTATAGGCTTAGGTTCTGTATCTTTCTCACACATGCGAATACCTGTTTAGAGAAATGCTTACACAAGCTGTTTTTATAGATTTAGCTCATGTGTATATCTGCCTTAGAGTTGAGAAGATTCCTATAGCTTTAGCTTGCACATATGTAAATAGTTAGTAAAAACAAAGAAAAGCTCATTCTTGAACAGCAGATAATATTTTGTTTTGCAGCAACTTTGTTCTCTTCAGGGTTTTCAATTTTCATTTTCAGACCAAAATTAGCGAAGCAGTAAGCAAACCAGCAAAAAAAGTCGTCAAAGGAAATTTGAGGGGGAATATTTTCCCCTAAAGATTCTTGTCAAAAAAATAATGAACTTTTTTTTGCCAGCTTGTCCGTAGGATTTTGATTCAGTCCTACATTTTTGTACCTCTAGTAATGAAGTATGAATCTAAGGCATTTTTAACGTTATACCTCACAAATAATTTTAGGGCATTCTTCATATAGCATTGCCCCCTTATGCCAGCGATGGGCTTACCCACAAGAAAAGGAGGCTTTAGTGGGAGATACTTACATGGAGAGGGAAGATAACTGCTGCCGAGTGGATGGACATGAATTAGCTACAAATATCCTCAAGGGTGAATGTTACTCAAGCAGCATTTTTAGCATCTTTGCCTGACAGAGAACAGGGAGCTGAAAAAGTGGTAATATTCTGACGTCATTTTAAATGTTCTCAGGGCTATCTGTAGTCACACTGTTTATACAGTTTAAGGTCTGAAATGTAAGTGTTACTGTTATCCCAAGATAAGACACAATGAAATGGTGCCTGTAGCTGGTGAGGGTTATTTCTGTATATCAAATTATTTCATGCTACTAGGTTTTCAAATGGACTCTAATTAAATTAAACAGCTTTTTTTTTTTTTTCCCTTTATCACCACAGGCAAATCGAGATTGTGTTGCAATTATGGGGGAAGATCTATATTTATAGCATGGAAAGAATTTGTACAGAAGCCACAGTTGTCTCTCTGCCTGGCATGACATTTTCATTCTGCACTAATGTTGTGTAACCTTTTGGTAAGTAAAACAGGCACAAAGTAGATTCTGGCATCCTAAAGACAAAGCTACAGGTCTTTCTTCTTTTTTGTTTGAAATACAGTAACAGTTGCTAAAATGTCGGTGGTTAGAAGGTGAAAGCTGAAATTCACACTTAGTGGCATGAATGCAAGAACTAGGTCTTCAAGAGAAATATCAGGTATCCTTGGCTGTGGCAGAAAAATACATAAGAAATACAATACTGGTAATGTTTGGTGTGGAATTCCAATTACACTTTGGCTTTCATTTGCTTTCTTATACGTTTGTATCTGAATATCTTATAATCTTTTGAGTATCTGTCCTCAGAACATCCCTTTGAAAAATTGCTGACCTATTTTCTCAGGAGTCACTCTAGAGATTGGCAAAAGAAGTTGTTCATAACTTCTCCAATATCAGCCCCTCATCAATTCACTGTTGACAAAGGTTACGCTGGAAAATTGGTTTCCCCCAACACAAAAACAATCCAATTGGAGGCGTTCAGTATTGATAAAAGATGCTGTTTGTGTAACAGGCCTTGGCTGGGGAGTTGTAAAATCAGAGTTCAGTTTGTAAAATCTCTTGTAAAATCGGAGTTCAGTTTTGGCTCTGCCAGAGATTTCCTTAGTGTATGTTTTTGGACAAAGCCCGTCTTCTTTTACCTCAGTTTTTCCATGTGTGAAATGCACGGCTCTGTGTGATTAAGCACTTCTCATTAGTGGTCCAGATGCACTGGGATATTCAGGGATGGAAACTGTATCAGTTCATAACTGTGTGAATTCCAGCAGTGCTTTGCAAAAATAGGATTCAGATTTACAAATGCTGGCCTGGGAAGCTTGTCACTTGTCACTGGGCTTTCTCATTACCATAATCAATACAATTTACCCCCAAAATAATCAATGAATAACCGTCAGGAGCTGTGTATCTAATCCGCTCCATTTCTGATCACTCTTTTCTCTACAGCTACAGCTTGCACTGTTATAAAAGTGTCTAGAAGTTGAGCATAACAAAATGAAAAAAAAAATCTGATTCAAAGTTAAAGGTGCAGTTTCACTGAGGGTTTCCAGATAGCTCAGCTTATGCAGAAATTTGATGTCAGCTTCTGTGGCCCGTGCCATTATTACAAAAATATTTTATAATCATTTTTTTAATGCATAAAAAATAAGTTGAGTGTAAGCGCAGAACCCAGGTTCTTTGTGACTTTCTGGTGATAACAATTAAGATTAAGGAGAAATGAGAATTAGCCACTGAATCTGTTGCAGCAAAACAAATTATAATATTAAAATGTGCCCCCTTTTTTTTTTTATTTTTTGCTTTGCTAGTTTTTCTTTAACAAGCTGTGATTTTTTTAGCCTTCTGCTCCACGGTTTCTCAGCGAATTGCTCAGTGGGCAACGGCTGGTCAGCTCTTGGGTTGTCTTGGAACGGCGGGAGAGGAATGTACACCAAAGCTCTCCATGGCCGCGTAAGCAATATACATGATGTGTGCACACAGAGAGGATTTGATTTATCCCAGCGGTGCCAGATTCTCTCTGAGTGTGCGGATCAGCTAAACCATCCATGTGCAGTCCAGAAGCCTTCATCTTGCTCCCTGTTTGGATTCAAGGAGCACTATGCAAAAAAAAAAAAAGGTGGCTGCTGGGGGTGGCTGCTACTACTTGCTCATCTAAACAAACACAGGCTCGTTATGCGGCAGGAGGGAAGATTGTGGTTCACTGTGACAGTTCATTTACTCTGACACCTGAGGGACCATTTAGAAAGAGGGACATCAGATTCAGGCTTTTTGCCCAGGAAATAGTCTCTCTGTGATATATGGCCTGCATTCACAGGTGGAGCATCTCTGCCTCAGGGAACGGATATCTTTGAAGAAGAAAACAACCATAGTTTAAATAATTTTAGGCTTGGCCCACAAAAAGACATAGGGATCACTCATCTGATCTTCATGCAGCTGATCCTTGGGAGCCCTTGTTCTTCTGAGTGACTTGCCCAAAATCTCATGACAGCTTAAATTCAGTGTCCTTGGCAGCTGCTGTAACCACAAGGCTGAGCCACACGGGCAGTTTGATAAACCCGAGGATGCTGAGCAGTAGCCCTGGCGCTGTGCTCCTGAGGCAGCCTCCCCTGTGTTTTCTGTTCAGCGTGAATGATACGTGGGCAGAGTTGTAAGAGTAAGAAGGTGAAGGCGCTAGCTCTCCTTTTAACATCTGGAGATGAGGATACTTCCAGATGGCGATATGAGCTTTCCAAATAGAAGATTCACGATCATGTTCAACTGATTATTTGCATTCAGAGAGGTCTGGGACATCTTTCAAATGCTGCCTAGATAAGCAGTAAATTAAAAACCAGTTAAGAATGAGAAGACTGAGGGAAATGATGCCAGGTGTGGAAAGCAGGGGTCTAGGTCTATTTAAACTTGATACTCTGCCTGTCACACTTCATCTGATTGCCGGCTGTGAAAACAGTGTGCTTGTGCTCAGGGGCCTCAAGGTAGCAGCACTGTTGCATGTCTGAAGCAAGAGGACACCTGAGCACTTGCAGACAAAGTACTTCTCAAAGAACATCTCTCCTGCTTCCTACCATTCATCACAGAGCCAGTTCTGTCCTCCTTTTAACATGACTTCCCTTGCTGTGCATCCACAGGAGCTCTCCTAGCTTACGATTTCCTAACCTAGTGACTTACCGATACTATGAATCCAATCTCATTATTATTAGTGATATTCAGGGTGATTAGAAGCTACTCCCAAGTTCCTGGGTTTGTTCTGCATACCCAGTAAAGAACAACACCTTTCCAAGAGCCAAACGTGCCAGGTAATCCAGATGAAGCAGGTCACTGCTGCAGCATTTTGCATCTTTCTTGTCTTTTAGTTCCTGTAACTGACTTTCTCGTGTCAAGTCCTGGCCCCACCAAAATCCAGCAGGAACTTTGCCACAGGCATCAGCTGGACAAGGATTTCATCTCTAATGTACTGAGTGTGATCCAGGGTAGTTAATGACACTTGGGTTTCATCTTCATTCAGAGGGGCTGAATTTATTTATGTATCCGTTTATTTATTTGGGGGGTTTCTAATGAACAGGTGGCCTCTGATTCCTGACTCCTCTTTGTAATGAAGCCATTTGCAACTGTGCTGCAGAATTGTTTACTAAATACAGTTTATCAAGCTTTTGGAATAAAAATTACTTAAGATGTCCAGGAGCTCCGGCTGGTGATATGCCTCATACGATCTGTTTTTCAGTAATGGATTATAATTCCAAACACGACACTACTTATTCCACTCCGTGGAGTCTAATTAACTGTCAGAAATGCATTGTTGAAGGGATGATGGATTATACCAAGAAAAACATTAATGAAGCTCATTCCAGGCAGCCCGCGTGAAGACCATGGCTGATGTCACTGGCTGCATGGAGAGTCCGTTCCTTTTGGTTTCCAAAGCCTCAAGCAGGGAGAACCTGAACCGCCTGTCAATCCCAGCCAATTAAGAGCCCATTAGATGCACCCTTTTCTTTCACTGTCATGATCAAGGTGATTTTTGTCTTTGCCAGTAGCTGGCTTTACTGCAGAACCAGAGACTGTGGGAAGTGAGCAGTGACTATCTAGTAGTCACATTATGACTTCATTATTCCTGACCTGACAGTGCTGCTGACTAGCAGAGCCACTGGTCAAGTGGCCGAGGTGAGAGAATAAACCACGCTTGGCAACACGGGCTTCCTAGAAGGTCAGGACCTGCCTCCTTTTGGGATGTTGGGGACAGCTGAACAATCTGAGCTCTGTAAAACAGAGCATTCTTCTCATGCTACTGTGTGTATCCTCCCACCTCAGGTGAATGATAATGCACACAGTGACATCCAGCTCTGAAGTTGTTGTTCTGATCCGAGGAATGTGTCTTCTCCTGATGGCGGCTTGAAGACAGCCACTTCCAGTCTGGGACCAGTAGGCTGACACTGGTATCTTCTTCCTGTCGGTGTGCAAAAATCTTGCAGGATCAGCTTTTCTTCTTCTGTCTTCCCACTGCACCATCCCCACCAGAAATAGTACAGACCTGGTATCGACCTGCTGGGCTTCCTCAAACAAACTGGGAAGCTATTTGTTTTGAGGTTGTCCTGGAGAACGGTCTTCCCAGCGGTGAGATCCCCAGCTTCCCAGCCAGCCTGATCCTCTCAGCAGGAAACTGCTGGAAACAGGGCAGAGAGCATCCGTTCGTCACTCACCACCACTTGTCTCCTGCTGGCCAAGGCTGTGCCATCTGCTGAAGGGAGAAGAACATTTCTCTCCAGCCTTCGGGTGCCAGTTCAATGGCAACAGCAGTAAATGTGACAGCGTGTAATTAAGTGGGAATGGAAACCCGTGTGAACCCAGTGGACAGGGGTGAACACAAGATGCTGGCAGAATTCTTCTCACCTCATCCTGAACAGATGGCACCAGATTAGCCCTCCTTTTTTTTTTTTTTGGTAACCTTTTAAATAATGAAGCAGCAACCTGGCTAAAAAACCCCGTCTGGATTGTATAATCCTAATCTTCCTCAGGGTTAAGTGCAGGTTATCGCACTGTGGGCTGAGGTAAGAGCGTGGTCACTGACACACAAATTGCATGGCTGGAAATTGATTCTGTTAAGTGATTTGATTTCCACCCATGTTAAATCTGTGACTAGAAATGCTCCCTTCTAGCTGAAGACCTTTGACCAGAAATGTAAACCAGTGGTTATTCCACTGTTGCCTTTTTTTACGATCAGTGGTTCTTTTCCCACTCGGCGAATCCGCAACAGGCTGGAAGAACAAGAAAGAGCCTTACTCTAAATTTAGCTTAAATCACGTTTGCCCCACCTCAGAGCTGGCACTTGGCTTGTAAGACCTTGGGTCAGAGAGTTGGTTGTGGTCTGTTCTCTGTTTCTACTCAATGGCTTGTCCAACTACTTAATTTACGATAGCGGGATGCCCTGGGGGTTGAGTCTAAGACTTGAGCCCTGCAGTTCCTCCTTCGTGTCTCTGCAGGACCAGCCTGTGAAAGGCTGTGGTTGCCAAGAGAGGAAGGGGCTTAAGGGTGGTTCAATAAAGTCTGAATAAAACTAGCAGGATTAAATAAAACTCAGAGAGGTTTGCTCTATCAGGAATTATATCCTATTAGACCGCAGGATAATCCCAAGAGAGGTGGCAGAATGTGGCAGGCAGTTTAAAGCAAATTGCTTATACCAGCTTGTGAATACTGAAAGATAAAAGGCAGCAGATAAATTAATTAAAAATCCATGGTTCAGACATGCCTTGATATGCCTCTTACTGTCCCTGGAATTCATGAGGAGAGAGAAGAGTACAAAGCGAATGGAGTAGCACGAGGGCAAGGCTCCTAGCATTTTTTTTGGCATCTGATTATGTCGGTTAATTTAAGCCAAAGACACTGCAACACAAAAAGCATCCCACCAAACAAAAGTCTTATCTGAGCAAGCCATTTTTCACCTTTTTTATGACTGCGTTTATCAGACAGTCTCTGAAATAAAGTTCACCTCACTTATATCTCATCATGAAGACTCGGTGTCTGCTGAAATGAAAGCAATTAATTGAGGTCTTTTACAGAGAGTCGCATTACTTTCTCTCATGCATCATTGAGTTAATTATTTAATGACATATAAATCCTAATGGTTCAAAAGGTCTGGGGCTGTGCTGGAACTACATTGCAAAGCAGTCTTTCATCTCTCCCTTCTCACAGAATAGCAACTTCCACTTCCTTGTGAAGAAGGAGCTATCTCTTTGAAATATTGTTGTGGCAGCCATCAAAAGGTGCGATATGAAATGTTTATTCGCACACAGATACCAGATATTAAATGAAATGAAACATATGTGATTGCCTGTTTGTTTGCTATTCCTCTGTTAAACCCTAAAGACATTTTCCTATCACTCTCTCTTGTTGGATTAGCTGCTGAATAGTATGCGTCTGTTTGATGTAGTGTGTTACTTTCATTAGATAATATTTCTCATTAAGGAAATATCACAAATTAATTAATTTGTAAAAAGACTGAACATTTTGTTAATAATGCTTTGGATTTATTTGGTACCTTTTATGTAAGAATCTTGGAGTGCTCTGCAGAATGGAATTTTAATTAATGATGAAGTAGCATTTTCTGTCATACAAGTGGGATGTTGGCACCTTTGGGACTCCAGCTTTTTGTTTGTCCTTTACACAGGGTGTTTGGACCCTCCCCTGGCAGATGGTGGGAACCTTCATCACGGAGTGACACAGGACACCCTTTCATGGCCTTGGGCACACCATCAGTGAAAGTGTACTGACCCTTGCCTTGCAGAATCTTTCTCGGGAGACTTTCTGAGCCGTTTTTCTGAATGCTGCTGTGTGAGTACTTTCCCCCTCTGTCCCTAAGTACGAGAAGTTCCTTGTGGATGGTTTGGTTTGGACATTTTGCCTGTGTTATGTTATACTTTGCTACCTGAACAAGATCTGCAGCCAAACTGAGCCCACAGGCTGAGATTAGGCTTGACTTCGCTTCCAGAGGCAGGGAGATGCTCTGAGCTTGGAGAGATGTCCCTCATATCCTGCTGCCAAAAAAAAGTGAAGAAGCACACGTGGCTAGTATGCGTTTCTCTGAGATAATTTTCTTTCAGCTGACACTGGCTTCTTCTTATTTGTAGCCATTTTGTGAATGGGATTGGATGCCTCTGTTTCACAAAAAAGAAATGGCTGTTTTCTCAAACCCTTACTCCAAAGTCTAGAAACAATCATTCTTCATTGTAGACCAACCTCTATAATGTGTAAATTATCTTATGCCCATTACAGTCAGTTACAAAATCTAGCATAGATGCATCCACTGTGGCTGGGGAAATTCAAACACATTTGCAAAACATCCCTTGTCTGCAGCAGAAACAATAGGCTGAGCACAGCTGCCTGGAAACAGCTCAGCCACCAGCAAACAGCTGCGACGCTTTTCCGAGGGATGACATCTGTGAAGGTACCGTGGCAGCCCGTCCAGACAGTTTGATGTGAGGAGAATACTCCACTCTACGTTAAAACGGTGGGTAAAAGCACCTTTAGGAGCTACTCTGGAGCTTTACCAAGGATTTAAACGTGTTCTGGAGATCCGTTGAGGCCATGTTGTTCTGTCTTACGTGATCTTGGTAGCTCATCTGTTTTGGAGCTGCGGTGGCACTTTAATACACAGGTTGCACGGAATGGAAATTGAAGATGAAATGGGACATCAGGCAAAAGAAAAAGCCGAAGTTTCAACATGAAAAGCACCTGGAATTTCAAATGCCCACCAGAGCAGGATTTTTTCTTGTGCCAAGAAGGCGTGCTAAAATGGGGGCGAAATAATGAGAGAAACAGGCCTTGGAAGAGGCTGCCCCTGATTCCTTTCTGAGTTGTGTCAGCCCCCGTGCCGCAGTACACGTGTTGCTTTGGGAAGGGCAACTCCAGCCGCAACCCATGAGTGTGTCGGGGAGTGCAGCCTCCTCACCTGGAGCGCGGGGACTTCTCGGTTCACCACCACTTTCCTGGTACCTTTTAGTAAAGAGCCCTCACAGCCTGGAGGGGAGCTCTGGAAAGCCTTCTATTTAGGGACCGTTCTGCACGCACGTCATCTGACATTTCCCTTTGCTAACCGTGCTGCAGGGGCCCTCCACATGGAAACAGGAGCCGCATTTCTCCAGCGTTCATCATTTCTGCAACATCTACTCCCTCCTCCCTTCCCTGCCTATCTGAAAATGAGGGCTTTCTGCAGCAGTCAAAATCATAAAGTACCAGAGAAGGATCTGAGTTGTCTGGAGTGTCTCACTCAGGTCACAACTTAGAAGAGACAGTGAGAATCCAGGAAGAAATGCAGGATTTTTCTAGGTCATTTGTGCCTGCTGGAAAATGACAAGACACACAGGTATGGCTGCACAAATTAATGGGGAAAAAAAAATAAAGAAAAAAAAATCCTTCAAGACCTGTGAAAGACAAAGATGCCACCTGTGAATCAAAAATCTTTGAAATGCCCATCTCTGGAAGCTGTGAGATTTTACTGGGGAGAGGTATCCTTGCCCTCGGGTTACACTTTCTCCTTCGCATTTGGTTTTACCCACTCTGAGAGACAGTGTCTTTGGCAAGGTGGATTTTTAGGAGGATTTGTTAAGGCTCTGCAGGCAAATTGAGCCCTTCTTCTTCCTCTGAAAATGCTGGCAAATCTCTCGCAGTCTTCAAGAGAAGTATCGTGCTTTAACCCATGCTCAGAAAACCGTAAGGCAGTGATTGCGACATCAGGACTCGTTTTACAATAGAACATTTTCCAGGGCATGTTTTTTAATAAAAATACATTTCCAAGGACCCCTGCTACTAAAGAGATCAAAGAAAAAGCTTAGCTGATACAAAGGCAGTTGAAGACATAGATGTCAAAATGAATATGAACAGAAATTAGGAAGGAGAGTGGGGACCACTGTGAAAATAATTCATATGCCTGATATAACAAGAGCTGTGCAATTTTATTAATTATTCCTAAAGCAGGTTTTAGGAAATACCTTTTTTTTACCTTCTTCCTTGCTGATTCCTTGTTTCAGCCACAGTTAACAGGTTCTCTTTGGTTTCCTTTCCTCGGGGAAGAGGCTGTAATGGAAAGAAAGAGGAGAATGAATTAAATAGATCTACTTTGAAAGTGAATTGTAGCTTTTCAGGTTTCCGAAGCTCATACAAGCTGCCCGTGAGATAAAGCTTTTGCGTCTGTGGGAGAGAAACAACTGGACGGCCAGGCCAGGGGAACTGCTTCCAATCCATCTCAGCCACACTTTCTAAATTAAGTGTCTTAAAGATTCCATTTAGATTCTGTCGGGCAGTTTCTGGGTGTTAATTAAATACTGGCTGATTATGGAAAACATATTTATGGGGATACTAGACCTGCTGATACCTCTGGGATTATTTTATAACACATCCTACTTAAAAATATTTTTTTTGCATTGATTTTTCTGTGCTCTTTTTTCACTTATTTTAAACATGTTATCATGAGAAGAAAGATATTTCTTTCCTAAAAGTTTTGCTGCCGTAACTTCTAAATTCTCTGCTTCTTAGTGGGTGAGTAGGAGACTGCAGGCGATAAATCATAAACTCAAGTTAGAAATATTTAGACTGTGGAAATGTAGCAATTTCAAACAAAAAAGGGACATTTAACATTTTATTCTCTTTTGATTTATGGGACTAGACACACATTTTTTTATGAACAACCATATTTTTATTGTGAGTGTCAGCAAGTGAATAGTTAAAAGCTGCCAGAGGGGATTAGAGATTCAGTGGCTCAAAATATTTCCAAAACCTCTTTGTGGCTTCCCTGCAGGAAAAGCATTCACATAAATGCATCAAGTGTACGCGGAACTCTGGCGATTTATTTTAAGGATATAGCTCCTGTTGTCGCTGTGATGTTTGGCTGTCAGTAAACAGCTGAAGTAACTGCCTCTTCTTTTGAAGTTTCTGCCCAATTTCTATCTTTCTGTGTGTAGAGGGGGAGCCTTGGCATGACTGTGATCTTAGAGGGGGCTCCTGGCCTCATGTTGTGCTGAACTAGTGACACTGCTCATGCTGGACCAGGATGTGAGGTCCTCCCATAATTCACCCCTAAGGAGTCTGTCTAAATAATGGCATGTAATTTACCATACAAAGGACCTCCAGGTTGGACTCATATGTACAAAGTCCAACATAGCACCGAGATTTTGCTTGAACCTATTAAAAGTGAGATTAGGAACACGCTCCGAAAGGACAGGAATGGCAGAACGAACATGACCGAAGCTCAAATAGATCAAATACAACTCTTCTTGGCTGGCATTTGCCCAAGAAAGCAGGATAAGCGACATGACTTTGCAAAAAAGCATCGAAGGTCGCCAGAGAGACAGTTTAATGTTGCATCAAAGGCAGCGTGACCTCTTCTGTAAGCACAGGTTCTTTCAACATCACGTTGCGCTGCAGATGGCCTGGTCCTGGGTCCAGATGAGCAGTGCAATCGGCTGAATCACCGAGACAACTGGATATATCATCATTTGCCTTTTATTTAATACACAATAACATTGCCTCTAAGCCTAAATTAATTGCACAGTAGTACATATGAGTCACTTAATTGTAATTGTTATTACCTTAATTTCTACAATTACAGTGGGTAAACAACGGTACTTCATTTTCCAAGTGATGTGGCTTACATTTACAGCACGTTTGCTTTCTACCTTGCGCACTTCTCATAGCAGTTCTCTAGAAAACTGACATCATGTAAATACTCCCAAGCAGAAGATTCTGAAGCATTTTGAGGTGTTGTGGTAAGAACCTCCCCTTCAGCTGTGGCCACCTCCTGAGTGGCCTCAGTCACCGATGAACACCAACCTGCCCAACGAGGCACCAACTTCAGCTAGTAGCTTGTCTTCTTTTAGTGGCTGTACCCTACACAGAGGTTTATAAATCCTTTGTGCCATCAGATTTATAGCCTTTCCAGACATTTTTTTTTTTCCTTTGAATGGTAAATACTGTTTTGTAGATCTCTTGGTCCTGGGTTCAGTTCTAGTAGATGATTGAGCCAGGAATAGTGGTGACTGAATGGGACAATACCTTTCCAGCAGCAGAGCTCTAGAGATGCATCGCAGCTGCCGCACACATGCAGATCCATAAGAGGAGAATTCACTAATAACTTTAATTCCTGTACTCTCCCTTCAAGCTACAATCCTTTTAATTACAGCCTGTAACATTTTTCAGTAGTTCTCACTTCCCAGCAAATAGTTTGGCTAATAGTGGCTGTATTGATGGACCCATCTACCAGAGCAGAGAAAGAACCAAAGCTCATAGATTTAAAATGAATGGAGTGTTTACCTGTACATCATTTTAATGGATGGTGAAATACATTCTCATGATAGACTCATAAATGTCACTTTCTGTCTGCCACAGCAAAATACTTGTGTAACAAATGGCATGCTGCATTAATACCCAACAAGAGGATGTTCAAAGCAGCTTGACTTGCATTACGCACGCTAATAAAGGCTCAACCTGGGATTTTTATTCATTCCGTTGGCTCAGGGAGCAGCAGAAACACATGGGTGGAGGTACAGCAACAAGGAAGATGAATGATACGAAGACAAATAAACCAGTCTGGCTTCCCAGAAATGATACCTCTTTGTTGAGCTTGGGTTTATTCCAGGTGCTCCAGTAGAAAGAATTCCTTTTTTTATTTTCACCTGTAGCTCCCTCAATTTATACACAGCACACTGCCAGTTTGCTCAGCTGGCCCATGCTCCAAGAAAACCCTGAGACTGATCATTTTCTTACATTCATCAGTGGAAAGACAGATCTCTGAAACCCCAGTGTCTGGGGGGCGGGCAAGGGGGGATGCAATGAAATCGAAGCCTTCAGACTGACTCAGGTGTGCATGGAAGAAGAAACGTAGCTCTTTCTTTCTTTCTTTCCATCCTGATCTGCCACAGTCTTTTAGGGCTGCAGCAGTGTCTTTGTGCCTGTCTGCAAAGTACTTTGGACACTGTGGGCAGCATGCAAACAGTAAGCATCACAAAATATTCCACTTCCCTTTTGTTTTCCACTGTGTCTGTGTACTTTCTACCCAGGAAAACCTTTTCTCAGGTTCCCTTTATTGGTTTCCCCTGAATTGTGGAGTGGCACGGAGAGAAAAGCAGCCTCTTCCAGGCTCAGGGGATGGCATGCAGAGTAGCAAACAGCATCGCTGCTGCTCAGCAGGAAAATGACCACAATCACTATACCAGTACTCAGGTCTGTTCCTGTCCTACAGCTTTTAAAAAAATGCTGTTTGTCTGCCTCAGAAATCCGTACTGATGTCTTGAGAGAGGTCTGTGGAATTTCAGGATGAAACCAAAAGAATTCTTTAGAATTAAAAAGGGTTCTTTAGCAATATCTCAAAAACTGTGTAGTTCTATAGAGATTAGGTCCTTTCTATACCTGTAAATCACACACTAGACTTTAATAGAGGATAACGTCTTATGTAAGGGATTGTAAAAGTAGGTTCAAAACGTAAAGAAAAATCCTCTCTTTCTCTTCAGTTTCCCACAAGCAGCTCTTGTCTTGGTACTTTTGATGTACTCATGATGCAAAGGGCTGGATGTTTCATGAGCTATAAACAGCCCCACCACCAATTTGTGTTTGAGGCTCATCCTGAGACAGAAGTCCCGTGAAAGCTTTATTGAATCATTCCTCTATCTCTCAAAAAAGGTTTAATTAAAGATGCCTCCCTAAAGAGAATACTCACTCTTTGTGCCACCCAGCCTTTCCCTGGCAAGGTAGGTGATAAACTGTGAATGGGGATGGATTAGGAATCCCTAATCGTGTGTGCCCGAACTAATCAGAGTGTGATGCTTTCCTGTTACTCAGAAAAATTTCTCCCAGGCTCTAATCCCTTAACAGGACCGGAGTGACTGAGTGGAATCATTTAAGTCATAAAATCATAGATTCTAGAATTCATAGAAAGCTGAAGCCCTTTCCACTCCACATCAATTTTCTGTTGTATCTTTGGTTTTGTTTTTCCTCACTTCAGCTTACTTTCCACTCCCCTGGATGTAAGCTTTGATATGGTTTGCCTCCTGCTATTAAAAAACGCTGCAGCTCAGTTTCCAAGACGTGCTCAGCTCTGTCAATCAATCTGAATAGTTAACTGGGCCTGGATGGACTATTTGCTAATTAGAGCTTGCTTTCTGTGTTAGAGAAATGTTCGTTAATTTGCATCTTCCCATATAAATATCCCCTGATACCAGTGCTTAAAGCCACAACCCCTTTCACAAGAAGAAGCTGCTAAGGACAGAGCTCAGGTAATGCAGAATAGTTGTTCCCCTGCTTGCCAGTTCCTGTGATCAATGGCCATTTTCTTCAGCCCTGGCTGCAGCTCAGATGGCCCCGAAGCATCCAAAAGGGCAGCATTGCTCAGTATTTGTATGGAGCCATAATCTTAGGTCTCCATCAGAAAGCCAAGAGCATCTCTTAATCTCTTGAGTGCTGTCCTTGGATCAGGACATACGGCAATCGACGGGCCCTCGGCAGAGCCATGATCTTGAGCCTTCAGCTGCTGCTGCTGTTTCCTCTTGCTGAGCTGTCAGGTGAATCTGTTTAAGGCAAATACCCTTGCTCCACTCTGATGGCCTCTCTCTAGCTTTTTATGTGAGGAGGGTGGTAATTCTGTAGTGATATTTCAAGAAAGCTGGTTCTCTCTATTTAAGAACTTTGAATTGTGAAGAGAAAGGGAAAATATAATCTTCTTATATTATCATTGAAGGCATCGACTAATCCTGCTGCAAAAGGTATGATTTGCTGATCGGAAGGAAAAATTTCTGCTGCATGGGAATACATATCGCCAGCTAATGAATACTTCTCCTCTAGTTCCTTGAATGCTTATCTGTGTCTGATATATTCCATATCCCTGCTTAGTAATACAGAATCCCCACATAGCAAATGCTATATGTTTTTCTCTTAAGTATTTTGGTTTTTTCACCGCTGTGTAAATTCAGCCCGTGTTAAAACAACAAGCTAACGATGGTGGGGTATAAACCTGCTGCAGATCAGGGAAGAGGTGGGTTTATCATCAGACTGGCAAGGGTCACACACTCAGTTTTTCATTTTGCTGCTGACTTGATCCGCTGCCTTAGGCAGATCACTTCACCTCTTCCTGCTTCATGTTATACCCAGAGGGAAAATAAATATCAGTATATCCGGCTTTACTCCACTTCTTTTTAAAAAAAGAAAAGAATAAAAGATCTGGGGAGAAGCATCTAGGCATTTAGTTTTGTGACTGATCTACATCTGCCCTCCTGGCCATGGCAGGAGGAGGGAAAATCTCACCGTTGACTCTTCATTTTTGCAGAGAGACACCCCAGCAAGCGAGCCACGAGGCAGGACTCAGCTGTGCCAACTCCCCAGAAGAGGGATCTGAGCAAGGTTAGTGAGCTTCTGAGCAAGAGGATTCACGGTGGAAAGAGGTGCCAGATTGCCGACAGTACGTTTTTTTTCCCCACAATACGGTTTGCTACTATTTCAGGTGCAAGTTGGCTAGATTTACCTTGCTGCTGTGTGTTTACGACATACAGCACGTTATCTCTGCTGATAACATGGGCTACTTGAGCACTCAGTTCTGCAGTGCCTTCCAAAGAGTGGTCCATGGTTTGGATGGACTTTGCATAAGGAAAAATCTGAGCTAAAATGTTGGGGGATGGCTAAAATGGTATCAATAGAAAAGGAGTTTCAGGTTTGGTGCAGAAATGCGAGTCGAAGCCAAGAATGTGTGTAGAGGTGTGTGGGCTGGGGACAGTGGCAGAGGTTTTAGTTCCAGGGAAAGGAGGTTTCACAAGCAGAAGGAACATCCAAGGAAGATGAATGCAAAGGGGTTATTGCTTAGAAGGCTGGAGGAGTCGAAGCACGTAATAAGCGAATGAGAAATATTATATTAAGAAGCCTAAGGCTCGTAGGGAAGAGCGGTTCTGCGACAATGGCTAGAATTGTCTTGGACACGTGGGTTGACCATCACCAAGTGCAAAGATACAACCAGCTTCTGACATTGCTGTCAGCAGACTTGAGGTTTGCAGCCAGCTGGCAGCAGAGGGTAAGTCTCTTATTTTAACATTTATTTTGTGCCAGTGTTTTGCAGCGCATCTCAGTGATTGCAGCACTATTCGAAAATGAACAAAATCATTTTGGATTTCCTATTTCTTATCTTCTTTTTTTTTTTCTTTTTTTTTTTTTTTTTTTTTTACTTAATG
>JAOXJM010000010.1:3359748-3422786 GCA_026413425.1 Tringa solitaria | reverse complement strand
TTCTTTTTTTTTTCTATTTTTTTTTTTTTTTTTTTTTTACTTAATGACTTGCTTTTAGTTAATGAAACATCCTGCTTCTTAGGAAAGAAAAGAATAGACCGTGATTTCCAGCCAAATGTGTATGTGTTTGCCAGTGCCTGTCAGCATAATACCCCATTAGAGTTTGTGCGTGGATCTGGGTGCAGAAAGCTGATTGCAGGATCAGGACCTGGGGCTCTTCACTTGCCTAGCCTTTTCTGTGGGTGATGTGGAATTTGAATTTAGGGCTCACTTGTTGGGCTTTTATCAAGATGTGTGAAAGTGTCATCAGGAACCTGGGTGGACATGCCAGGAACTGAACTAGGAGCACACAAAGAGGAAAGTTTCTGTAGCTTGGACTCTACACCTCTATCTTCTGTGGGCTGGACACAGATGACTTGTATCATCCTGATTGAAACCTGGGGAACAGTTGTGATTTAAAAGGAAAACATCCTTTGTTAGCTTTTGTGGGTTTTTTAAAAGCTTTTCTATCCCACACATGGGGAGAAAAAGAGGAAGCATGCCTTTGAATAGCAACTGTGTCCTGGAAACATTTTTTAAGATCCCTTTAAATATAAGCTGCAGCATATTTCTAGACAGTATGAACTGCTATTATATTAAAAATGTAGCAGTGGTTTTATGAAGGGGAAATGTTTTCAATGCAAAAGTAGTGCTATTTTAAAATGAGTGGCTTTTATGAAATGGATGAGGTGGTTTTATTAAAAAAGACCATTTGGGAGGGAAAACTGTGGCCGTATTTCTGTCCTACATTGTAGGGCAAATCTGCATTTTCTCTCCACACCCTTTTTTGAAAAGCAGGGGCTGAGCTCTGATAATTTGGGTTTTCAGTGGAGACAGCTAAGGCTCTGTCTGCACACACCAATGCTCTGCAGTTTTATGGTAGAACCTGTTGACAAAGGTAAGGTGTTTCTTTGGCCCAAATACAGACTGACCTGGTTGAAAACTGTGCTGAGGCAAAGTTTGTGTTTAGGAAGACTGTAAATTCTTCCCCTTCTTCTCTGCTGTGTTAGGAAGTACCCAGAACTCCAGGGTTAGGAGGGGAGCAATCAAATGTATTGCCACCGAGTTCAGGGTGCACTTCTCTCTCTTGGAACTGCTCCGCATCCCCATTGCTGGGATCATTACTGGGTCTTGGGTAGCAAAGGGCTTCTCATCAGCCCTGAAGATGGCCCAGATCTTGAGCCAGAAGGGTGGGTGTCATTGCTGACAGTGATGAAGTCAATGCTGCCTTCCTCCCATAAGAGCTGTGAGGCCGGATGCTTTTATTTCAGGCATGGTGATTTACTTATTCTTGCTGTGGCATAGAGAAAGCTGCACAGCAGGTAGGTGGTGCAGTGAGGGTGGCTGGCTAATGCTCCCAAGTCTTAGCCACGGGCTCACCCCTCCTGCCCAAGGTGTGCTTCTGCCCGAGGAGAGGAAAGCATCACCCATGCTTGGCCTTCAGCAGCCGTGCCAGCTTCGTACAGCTCCACAAGAGGACTGGAAACATAAACACTGTGTAATTCGGTTAAGTGGGAAGAGAAGGCAAACTCATCATAATAGCTCAAAATAAGAAACCCAAAACCAACAACCACCCTGAAAACAACAAATAACAGCTGCTTTTTGCAGGAGCAGCAACGGCCAATTTTCCTTCTCATAAAAGAGAACGATGATGTGTGTCTCTCCGAGCGGGCTGCAGCTGCAGCCATCTCTCCGAGCACAGCTCTAACCAAGTTTCCGGAACAATATGATAGATTGTATCTGCATAATCAGAAGAATGCAGGATCCTAACGGAGCTGAATTGCTAACAGGCAATAAAGCCGGGACACGAACACACTCACCCCATAAAGCACCTAATCAGTTACCTTTATATTTATACAAGTGCACTGCTTATGGATGTATTTTTGGTTGAGTATAATGCATTTGTGCACTCTCTGAGTGATGGGCTAAGAACTATTCTAACAAAATTTAGAGGAATGCCTACTGGTTCTCTCCTGTGTCCTGAGAGCACTCCACTGTTCCCAGTTTCTGCGCTGTCACTTGAGACCGGCTCCCTGAACTGTGATTCATAATGCTGGGTTTTCACCTGCATCGCCTGCACTGTTTTCTCATTAAAAGTTCTTGTTCCTGGAATCACATTATTTTCCCACAATCTCTGTACTTCTTTCTTCCCCCCCACCCCTTGTCCCCCGTACTAAGTGTCACATCTCCATGGTTGTGGGCAGAGGGAAAAACCTTGGGAACGCGCACTCCAAAGGACAAAAAGAAGTACAATGCTGGGAAAATGTGGGGTTTTAAGTGCACTTTGTTGCATGAAGTTGTGAGCGTAGAAATAACTATTTATCTGTCATACAGAACCGTGACACAGATCCATGCTTAGTCAGAGTGATCTTGAAGAGAGACTGTGGGTGGTACAGGACCAGAGACAGATTTAAACTTTTTTTTTCGGAACTGAAATTTTTCCTTTCCTAAATTACCATCTTGGCTCATCTTGGGGTATGTGGTCACTTGGTCTATGTCCTAGAGAGATGTTGCTGTGGTGATATCACTGGTACTTCTCCTGTTGCTGTGTCTTACTGTTCCGTCAAACTTTGCAAGAGTAATGGAGTATCTTTTTTCCCTCCACAAATCTTCAGTTTTTAGCACTGCACAAGTATATTAATATCTCAGCTTTACGTTCAAATTAAGAACAGAAATAGTTACGTAGATCAACTGGTTGCAAATGGAGTGTGCTTCAGGTTAAGTTTCTATAATTGCTGGAGTTGAAAGGCAAAGGAGAAAACCTCCTAGTGTTTGTTTTGTCTTTAATCATGCCTTTACAAAGTCAGTTTTGTGACTCCCTGGGGTTTAGCTGGATATTTTTGCATATCTAAGAGAGGCGGTGTTGCCTTCCCCCTTCCCTCTCCATTATTTATCTATTCCTTTGTGTCAGGTCCAGCTTAAGTTGTGAGCATTCTCTGGGCTCTGGTGATAATTATATTTATTCCTCTGAGATGGGTTTCATTGGGTTTGCAAACAAGACAGGGCCTCTGAGATCCTGCAGTCTTTGGCCCTTTGATAGCTTTTGAACCATTTGCAAATTTCAAACAAATTTCTCCAGAGTGTGTCAGTCTCAAAGAGAACTCAAAGAGAATGGTATTTTATTACCCAAAGGGATTGGCAGAATCCTATATTTCTATAGGCTTCATAAACATAGGTAGTCAGAGAAAAGACTGTCAATCCCACTTCTGGGGGCTGGACTGTAAGGTCACCCTTACTAGAAACCAGGATCTGTGCGGGAGACATTGCAAAGGTCCAAGAACAGGAAAAGCTGCCTTGTGAGCATGGATCTCACTAAGCAACAGCCCCTAAACCTCAATCCATTGCTGTAGGAAATTCAGAGTGCTCTGGTTCTGCTGTTCACAGCATCACCTGAGTGTTTATAGGCTTATATATAAGCTAAATATTTAGCTTCTATCTTTACACTGTTTAAGCATTATAAGTGACATCTCTCACATTATTTGTTTCCCTCTCCCCCGAGAAAGGAGCATCTGAGGTCTGGACGCAGTATAAAAGCTGCCGTGTTTCAGATAGAGAAGGCAACGTCCGAGAAACACACCTTGGGTCTGGCGTTCTGTAAAGTGCTGAACACTCTGGTCCCTTCCCTTCCTGGAGACGGAGATGCTTCTCGGGTGCATGATTCAGGTTAACTTAATGATTTAGTCTCTTTTACATCTAAATGAGCTGGTACAGCATACCCTCTGGGATTAGCAGGGATGACCTCATGTCTGGAAGAGCACAGTGCACCCTGTTCGTCTGCTTCCGGCAGGGACAAACGCACTTTCTGCATGTTTTTGAGATTTGAGTTTCAGTGGTGCTCTCTACTGAGCATCTTCCTTCGAGAAGGAGATGTGCAGAGCCTTATATGTCCAGATTTCAAGGGATCAGGAGAGTCCCAGTTTCCTGCCTGAGAAAAAGGCAGGCTCCAGATATAGAACGATTAAATTCTCTGTTCCTTTTAAATGTGCGTCGAAACCAATGAGACACCTCTCTGAAAAATGCTGGAACCATGTTTAATCAGTCCCATCCTTGACCACATGTCAGTTAACTCTGAGGGGAGAGAAGAGGCCTCTTTCCGTGTGTGTTAGGAGGGGACCTGCACCCTTCCCCCTGGTAGCCTTGCGACACAAGGACAGTCATCGCTCTTCTCTGTCAAAAGCTCTAATTCCCAATTTAGGAGGTAATTCTAGTGCAAATTAGTGCGCCTTGCAGATAGAATTAGAGTCTGTGTGATGATTTGGAAAATACAATCAATTTACTCCAATTGTTTGTACATGTCAGATCTCTCCAATAATGAAGAATTTACTCCTCGTGCGTGAATACAAACAATGAGCTATTAGCTGTGCGAGAGGAGAGAGCCTGTCAGAAACAGCAGCCCCGAGATGCGAGGGGCCGCGCTGGAACATGGGTGAGGATACACCCGGGACTGTGCCGTGGGGTTTCAGGCAGCAAATCCTGCCATGGGCAGAGTTATTGAGTGTGTGAGGAGGGGGGACGACTCCTAGTTAGGGGCTGAGAACCTAAACCCTTGTCCAAAACGATGTGGGAGGAGGGTAAAGGGAAGGCTCTCAATGCTGCTCCAGCAGGGCAAGAGAAACCAGTGGCACTGCCTCTGGAAGGAGGATGGTCTCCAACCCCTGCCGCTGAGCTCTGCTTTCACAGCATGGCTGGAGTGGCCCCGTTACCCATCCATAGGCTTCTCAGCCTCTCCCGTGCTCCCCAAAGCTTTGCTCTGCCTCCGGAGCGTGTAAAGAGTGCCACCGGGCAGCATCTTTTGGAGTCCTGAGGGACTTTGCTGATGCAACCGTTATTAATAGCGTAGGTGTGGCTTCTCTCTTGCAATAATGCATCTTTTGAGATTTTGCCCTGTGTGGAAGAGAGACAGAATCTTCATCAGATTCCAAGAGCTATGGATTATCTCTCAATGTGGTGATTTATATCAGCAGAGAGAGTGTGTCCGGTGCCTCTACCTCTTTTAGAGCTCTTACAGACTATCCTTTTGTTTCACATCCATCCAGGGCTCAGTAGAGGGTGAATGGAGAGTGACTGTTGATCTAATCCTTAATTTCTGCTCTTTTCATGGTCTGATCTAAACAGCTCTTTAGGAAGCAAACAATATGCATATTTCATGAAATTCATTTCAGTATCTGTTTAATTGTGAGCACTCTCTGTGAGGCTAGGAGACACTTACTGCTCCTTGTGAATCATTTCAGCTAACAAACAGGGAAACTGAGAAAAACTGATAATGGATTTCTGAGCTCTGAGCCTTCTTTAGTCTCCTGCTCCTCTCCCTCTTCCCTCAGAAGTTTCTCAAACCATAACATACACAAACTTCCTGCCGTGCTGCTGGCTACAGGGTATTTTTTCTTGATTGCTGGTGATATGGCAGCTTGTAAAATGGGCTCAGCCTTTCTCCTCTTCAGAGGCATGGCTGAGGAGTCCTGGCTGTGCCAGGGAAAGGCCGTTCCCAGGAGAAGGTTCCCTTTAATCCCCACGATGGCTACTGGAAACGGTGAGTGCTTTGGCAGGTCCCATGCCCTGGAAGCCAGGATGTAGGGATCCCTCTGTGCTCAATCCAGGTAGGAAATTCTGGTAGCTGTAAATGGCTTAGGCTTGCAGATGTTTAAGCATATGTATCCTATCGCTGGGGCCAGCCTTAATGCTGGGGGAAATGTATGAGATGGTAAAACCTACATTATCTGGGATTTAGGATGTTTGCTTTGCAGAACAAGGGATTAGAGAATAGAAAGCTGAAATGACCATCTGTCTGCAGCAAAAGGATCCTGTGAATTTAAATTTCCATGGTCGTTTTCCCCTAATCTGCTTGACTTTGTTTGATATCTTCTATCAGAGCTGACAACCTCGTGCCCCAAACAGTAACACAGTTCGTTTTCCACACGTGGAAGTTTTCTTCTATTTCTGTCTTTCTAGAAGGAGTCGCAAGGTATCTGTAGAAAGCATTTTATTTATCTGTTGCTCTCGGA
Organism: Tringa solitaria; assembly: GCA_026413425.1. NCBI lineage: Eukaryota > Metazoa > Chordata > Aves > Charadriiformes > Scolopacidae > Tringa > Tringa solitaria. The sequence goes on along the minus strand of JAOXJM010000010.1, from coordinate 3,416,745 downwards.
GTTTCCCATTGTTTGCAGCACTGTATAACTGTAGTGATTCTAGCACTTTCTGTCGCCAAAGAACGACAGCTCTGAGCGTGCACCTGGTTTTGGTGTTGCTTCTGTATCTAGTATTGAAATGCACTTGCCTCTGGGGTGGAATGACTCACGCTGTTGAACCATACCACTGCACGATAGAAGTAAGCAGTCATCCTGCGTGCTTATATACTAGTGTTGTCAATTTTTGCAATGTGATTGTGGATCTAATGGTATTTGATGTTTCTCTGTAGAGCCTCTGTTCCTGGAAATGTAGGAACCTTGAGCTTTTGTTTTTAAATAAGCTTCTAGTCCTTGTGGCTATAGAGAAGGAATCTGAAAGTGTGTTAAAAATGTAGCCTCCAGATTCACAATCCAAAAAGCTGAAAGCCCTAAGCTTTTTAATTTTAAATCTCATTATTTTTAAGAGCAAATTGTATTTCCCTTAAAGTAGCAGAGCCACAATACCTGCAAAGCACCTGCAGTTTGTGGTTCTGAGATGGAGCTGTGTGCTCTAAAATGCAGAGGCCTCAGCTCACCGAACCGATAGAGAAATGCTTAGATTCTGAATGAAATAGAGTTCTTTGGTTTTAAACCTTTCCTTGCTCTCATTCTTGGGTGGATGTAGTTCTGAAGAGTCAGAGCCTGCCTGCGGGAGCTTGATTCTGGGTGTCTTCAGCAAGAGAAAGGGGTTGCTGAGCACTAATCAGAAGCTGGTGAAATGGCTTGGGGTTGTGCTGGTGTTCGCATGAGCTCTCCACGTAACATACATTGGGGTTTTCACCCTTGTGCAGGCTGTTTTCCAGCACAGGAGTTAGATTTTTTGCTGTACTGTGTGTTTTCCTTTTTCTTTTCTTTCCTTTCTTCCTTTTTTTTTTTTTTTTTTAAATTTAAGCACAAACCAGCGCTGCCATTTAGCATCTCCTTGTTTACAGCAAGGTGAGTCGTATTTACAGTGCTGGGGAATTTGTCAGGAGCTGCATTCTGCTCGTCATCTGTTTCTTCCCTATTTCAGAAAGCAATTAGCAGGCGGAGCATGTGAATAACAAAATGTGCTGGAAGGGGCTGTTCACCCAACTGTGCCGAACAGAACGGCTGCCTGTCAGTAGCTGCGAGCGACTGACAGTCCTGACACCAGGGTACAGACCAGGTCCTGTAAACTGAGATGCCCTGGAATGCCAAGTCAGCAGAGGAGAGAAGAAAGATGTGTGTGATAGAGCAACTGGGCTTTGGGAGGCTCGAGGAGACTCCCTTGGGGTAAAGAGTGGCGATTCAGGGGTATATAATGTAGAGCTTGGTCTGTCCTCTTTCCATATAGGCTGATGAGTTGGGCATGCAGACTTTTAGCAGTGTCCTGAGCTGTTATTATCTTAGAAAGGAAGAATAAGGGAAAAAATTTCTTTTGTGCTGACTTCTGCAACCTCAGGTGCAGCCTGGGCTGAGATAGCATGTGTTTTAGCCAGGGGAGAGCTAAAAGATGCAGGACAACAGAGTGGTGTTTCATGGACATTTAAAAAGAAATCATCTGCAAATATGAGTTAATATTTTCCTTCAGTTGCTTGGGACATTTCACTGCCCTTGGAGTTATTGTACTGAGTTTGGATGCTGGATTAAACCAGGAAAGTGTGAAGCAGAGGGATTTTAGTCTGCTTTAAGTGCAAATGTCTGTGCAAACTTCAACACGGAGCTGCTACAGGCTTTTCCATTATTCATATGTTAGACAGCTTGCTCTAAGTATGGACTTTGCATCTCCAAAACTCAGCCTCTCCTCTATATGTGCAGTTTAAGGGAGGGATGAGATTACCCCTCTTGTTTTAGAAAAAGAGCACAGTAAGCCTTTTTGAGCTGCAAGACTCAAAACACGTGTATGTTTTTTGTCCAGAGCTGCGTGAGTCTCCAAAGAGTAGGTTAAAGCAGTGCCTGGCAACCGGGAGCCTTGGGTTTGTTCCTAACCTACCCTGGGAGCTGGAGCACGCTGCGGATCTAAAGCTCACACTACTCACTTTGCTTCATGGAGGTAGGTCTGAGCATTGAAATTAAGTTTTTGGCAAAAAACTCTGTGTTTGGAAAGGCCCCATTCTGAAAGAGAAAGTGCTGTCTCCTTGGGGTGAGGGACCAGAAGGGAAAGGAGAGGAGAGAAAGAGGAGCATCCTCTATCCCAGGCACTTGGATACTTCCAAATCTTTTCCTTCCCTCACAGATTGATTGTGGCGTCCTTCAAGTGAGTAGGTCGCCTGAAAAGCAGGCCCACTTCACAAAGCTTTGCAGCCAGCCAGCTTATTATAAAATAATAATCATACCATTTAGAATATGAGGCCCGTCAGTATCGCCTGAGGGCAGACGCACCCTTGAAAGGGAAAGTTAAGAGTGTTTGTTCGGAGCAAGAAAGCATCAGGGAGGATGGAGCTGAACGTGGGCGACAGCTCCTGAGCCTGATGCTTTCTGATGGGCCTCGGCTGCTCCCTCCATCAGCCGGTACCTGCGGGAACACATCAGGCTTCCCACCCGAGGCCATGGTGGAGGGGTGAGCGAAGGTTTGGCAACCTGGGCACGAGCTGGCTTGTGTGTGCAGCTTTGGGGGTAGATCCCAGGTGGTCTCAGGAAGGATCTGGACTGAAGAGCAGCCTTTCCAGGAATGGCTGTGGGCAGAAGCCCCCTTCCATTAATCCAGACGTGTTTGTGGCAGTAGTTTCCATGGTGGGAAAGGCGCTGTACATCGTACAGATTGAAAATGATTGTCTTCACAGGGCCATTTCACTGCACTTACTCCTTTCATTGCAAGGGAAAATGTTACTCCTCTCCTATCTGTTTGTTTCTCAGCTGCTGGGGGAGAATGTTCACAGGTATCAGAGCTAATCAGGGCAACTTTTCGTTTACCTGTACGGACGTGAGCTGCTGAACTGTCGCAAGCGACAAGAACGCAGCATGGTGTCTTGGTGCTACAGTTTGCAGGCCTGACATGAAGCACCGTGGCCCACCAGGCTTCTGAGCCCTGCTGGTTTGATGCTTTGCCTTATCCTAACGTTGAACAGCTGCATTTGTTGCAACAGGGATGGGAAGGTCAGCATCGAACACAGCGTTACACTGGGTTTTTGCAGACTCAAGTTTCTTTAGTTCTAGGGACATTTTGGGCCAGTTTGAAAACATCTCTGTGGAAGGAAGGGGAGCCCCACGGCCTAAGGAAGAGTCCACATCCCGTTCCTGTCTCCGCCGTCACGCCTGTGTGAGAGAAGCATCGCAGCAGCTGAGCAAAAGGGCTTTGAGATTCAGCAACAAAGTGGTTATTTAGAAGTGAGATGTTTGTTGTTTATATCATAGTGCGTTCCTTTGAAACGATGGGCTCAGCTCCTTGGCAGAGGGTGCTGCTGGACGTGAATGCCACGCACAGCCCACACGTCCACAGCCACCGTGGGTATAAATGCTCTTTGTGCTGGAGACGCCCCAACTTGCGAAGCTCAAGCCTGTATTCCTGCAGGGAGAGTGCAGGTTTGCGTGTCTGTGCTTGAAATTTCAGTCAGGGCTTGAGCTGTTTTCTTCCTGGAAGGACTTGGGCAGTCCCTCACCTGGAGTGTGGTCTGGTCACAGATGGAGGAAGACTTTGTTTTGATTTTGGCTGCTCTGCTTTAGGAGCTTTGTCTCTCCCTTTTTAGATGGGAATGAGTAGCTGGGAGACAAGGGAGGAAAGAGGAAAGGAGCGTGAATAATGAGTAAATGTTAAATTTCTGTTTATGAAAAGGCTGTTTGGTAAGTTGGTAGCCATTTAAACAGCACTCAAGAAAATTCAGCCTCTCCGAAAGGCCAGTTCAATTCTGTGCCATGAATGGATTTGCGGTATCCGAGATGGATGAGATCTCTCCTCTGCTTTCACGAGAAACAATTTATTTACAGGGTGAAGCTGTCAGACCTGCATGAACACTGCCAAACCTGGCGGGTCTGCAGAATAGGCTTTTGTTTGGTTTATATTTCTAGCTTCTTCCTTCAGCCAAAGTGGCCTTGCTTGAGCCACAGGCTTTGTTCTGGGAAGTATTAGATGGTGAAAAGCTGGCCCCTGTTCTCGCCTGCCAGCTCGTCCTGCCCGATGCTGCGTGTGTTTGGCGGTGTGCTGTGTGAGACGGCCTGGAGCAGAAACAAGGACTGCAAAGGTGTTGTTGCTTGAACCTCCGCAGAGAATCAAAGCCTGATTTCTCTCTTTAGCTGGGAATTAGTTTGGAGGGTGACTCACTCTGTTGTCGAAACAGCTAATGCTGCCTGCAGGATTATCCTGGCCGCTGCAGCTTGGGCTCCTCGCTCACGTTGTTCCAGCTACTCAAGTGATGCTTGGCCTTAGTTAAAATTTGTAATTGTAGTTGCTTTTTCTTTGCTTCTTGCTAAGCTAATGAGGTAATCAAAGAGAGAGGTGGGAGGATCCACTGGGGAAAGTCAGAGATCTTTCATGGCATTGCCAGAATGCCAGAGCTCAACCTGGTCTGGCTTGTGGCATCATTTTTTACCAGGAGAGATGGAACACCGTGAGCTTTGCATCTGCTGTCTGTAGGAGATTAATGTTTCTGTTCTGCTGGAGCCTATGGCTCAGAAGTAACGACCTAGTGAGAGGCACACCAAAATAGTGCATGGAAAGGTCAGGATAACAATTACAGGAGAGTACTAAAAGTGCTGAAGTATTCACAGCACCTTATTCCTTTGTAAGGGTGGAGATACCCCATTTTAGAGAGGAGCAGGGGTCATGCTATAGAAAGATGATGGGCGTATTTGATGTGGCAGGTGATGTGTTCAGTGACTTGAGCAGGGTGAGTGTCCTTTTTGGCTGTGTGTAGGGCGATGGAGGAGCAGGAATCAGCACAGACCATGAAGAAGCCTTCCCTTACACCTGCTCTGAGGTTCTGTGAGGCTGCAGGACTTCCTCCTGCTGTGGAGGGGGAGCGAGCATCTGCACCAAATCCCCTCGGTGGTACCAGTCCTCGAGGGAGACAGAGCAGCAGCAGGATGCCGGGGCTTTCAGCATCCTCAGTGTGATGATGCTCGTCCTCTGTGGCTTCGACGTCTAATTCTGCCGCTGCGATGCCTCTCCATTCCCGGGCTGAGTCTGGTGGGTTGGGAACATTCCTAAGACCAGAGGCTTTATCTGCTGCGTCGCAGGCTTGTTCCTTCATCTCTGCCAAAGGGTTTGTAGCCTCCATCCTCTGCTATGCAAAGGCAACGTTTTGCTGCCAAGGTGATGGTGTAACTGAGATTTAAGGCCTGTGTGCGTGCGAAACCCTGCAGTGTTTGAAATGGAAGTTAGAAACACAGTCATCCTCAATCTGGTTTTTTTGTATGATTCACAAGGGGACTTCTGGGCCCTGAAAACACGTATCCCATGCCAATAGACAAATGTTGCAACGCTTAGTGGTGCGTTGACAGTGTTTTAAGAGCGGGATTGATACCAAAGCACTGGGTGAGTGTGTATGCACATCCCATCAGCTTCATCAACGACAACCTCATTGTCGCTGAAATGGGTGAGGAAACAGGCTCAGAGTTAAGTGCTTTGCGCATTTTGGAGTCAGTGGCAGAGCTGGAAATAGGACCCTGGTGCCCTGGCTCTCAATCCTCTGCTTATCACAGCGCTGGAGGTGAAATGAAAGCCTTCTGCAATCTTCTACTGCTAGTGCCCGGGGCTGGGAGGCACCTCTCCTCCCTCGGAGGTATGGATGGAGAGCTGGCAGCGCTGTCTGGGGCTGGAAAAACTCCTCGTGCTGCTCCTCTGGGATGCTGTGGGGATATTGGCAGCTCCTGCTATATTGGAGGGACTGCACTAACGCTCCCGGGTATTAACCCCAGCCTGCTTTTGTTCAGTTCCCTGATTCTATCAGGCAGCAGTGTGCTTCGCTCCCTTTTTGTGGTCGGTGGGGGTGGGTTTTTTGTTTGACAGCAATTTCGCGTGTGTTGCCAAAGCTGGAAGTGGGGCTGGGCTGAGCGAGGAAGTGTAATTAAAGTTTGCTCAGACAAAGGCGTTTGGTGACGAGATGCAGTGTTGCTGAATCCACAAGGGGCACAATTAACTGATAAGAGTAAACTAATTGTTATTCATATTAAATTAGGGCACAGGTGATTTGGAAAATCTATAGACACTCCCATATGCTTTGCGATTTTGCATTGCAGATTATGGTTTTATAAGGCCCTTCTGGGATTTGGATTCTAGAGGCAAAGTGTGGAGCTGTATCTAAACTAAACATACTCTTTCCTGATTAACTACATGATAAAAACATAAATGTGCACATCAGAGGATTTATCGCTGTGTTTGCATACTAATCTTTCTTTTCCAGGCATGAGCACCAGAGTTTTTTATAGATTCAAGTGACTTGGTTCAGTGGCAGCTGGATAAACCCAGACACGGTGACGTGATTCCCATGTTGTCACAGAATAGTTTTTTTGAGATGGAGGTTAATAGCAGGGAATGGGGATATGTCAAGGACATGAGTGCCCCAGGGGTAGTGGGAGATGCTGAGATCTTTGCTGCTGGTTCTTCTGTGCTGTTCTCTCACGGTCTGTGAGCGTTTGTGGGCAAGAGGAGGCAGGGCCATGCCCTCCGTGGCAGGACAAGGTGAGGCTGCAAAGAGGTGTCGTTTGCCTGCATGGGAATGGCAGGATGCTTCAGCTTTTGGAACAGTTCTGGCTCTGTTGGTTTAAAACAGCTCTGAAATGAATATTTATAAACAGGACATGAAAAAAAAAAAAGAGTCTAAATTGCTTGTGTGATCTTGGGACATGTGAGATATTATGGTTATTTATGCACTTCTGTGTCTCGCTTCATCAGTTCATTGTGTTGCAATCCCAGAGTGTCACAAGCTGCTCTTGAAGGAGGTTCTCTCTCGGTAAGATCCAAAGCTGCCTGGCAACGCAGTGGTGGGAAATGTGGGGACATCAGAGCAGGAAATGGGGCAGAGCCTGTTTCAACAGCACGGCTGAAGTATTAAGGCAGAAAGAAATGCAGGCCTTTAGCTTGGACTTGCTGATAAGTCTCCTGAGCCCTAAAAACAACAAGGCCTGTGACTTCTGTCATCTAGAAGTCCCCATTTGGGATTATCTCACTTAACACACCAAGAGACCCAGCAATAATTCCAGCAGTGCATGCATGTTCTCGCACCCTCTCCTCTCTTCTGGTCTCAAGCTGTGGCATCCAGAGCAAAGACAAGAGTTTCTGACCTGGATGATGGGTGCTTGGAGGGTTGGTTTGGAAACAGAGCTTAATTACAAAGCAGCATGGAGAGAGCTGGATCTGTTTATGTTTGTTTGCTAAGAGGGTGCTTCCCAATAAATTAAAATCCCTCAGAGAACAGTTTGGATGTATGTGATTTAGCACCGTCTGGGTTGTGCTAGTCTCTGAACAATCTCTGCCTTGGATTCTGGCCAGAATAACGATCAGAGAAAGGCTGTAGCTGGACAAGGAGTCTAGGGGTTATTGAATCACTTCTGCCAACTCCCAGCAATGTGCTAAACCATTTCCTTTTAGATATTCCCCTGAGATAGATTTACCTACGATGGGTCTTTAGCCCGTGAAGAGTTCTTCCAAGATGTTAAGAAGCACCACTATCCAAGGAGAGCTCCAGGCAAATCATGACTCTCCTTTCCTGGGCTCTGAACTGGTGCAGGCTCTGTCCCTCTCAGCAGTGCAGAGAAGAGGGGTCTTGAGTTAGGCTGAGGTACCTTTAGTGGAGCAAATCCCAATGGTAAAATGCCAGGTGTGGGCTTAACTTGTTTGCTGATTTGAAGGGGAGAGCACCACCTGCTGATACATCACCACGGCTTCTCTTTTGGTCTCCTCACTGCTTGCTCTGTCCCTAAATACATATATCTGTGAAACATCCCGAGGGTGTGCTGTAATCCACACGTAAGGGTGAATAAATGCCCTCCGTGCATGTACAGAGCCTTGATGGGGTGGAACAGTGCTGCCAGGGAAGAGAGCATCTCCCTGTCTTGGCTTCAAGGTAAAGATGGGCCCTAATCAGGGAATGGTTTTCCTCCAAAGGTTCTTTTGGACATTCATCCTATCAGATGGGTGCCCGTTTTCCAAAGCCTATTGTTAATGTCCAGTTCCTTGTGTCTGTCTGAGCGCTCTGCCCAGCTGGGAAGTGCCAAGTGACCGGTCTCTCCCTGTCTGCTCACTCGAAGGCTGGTTGCAGAACTTGAGCTGGGTGATGAGGAAGCATCTCTGGTAGCTTGTGTAGGTGAAGTCCGTGAGATAGGCTTTTTGAGTGGAACATAAAGAGATTTTGGGTGAGATGACAGCTCCTGTTGTTGCTTGCCGTAGCTTTACCAGAAGAAAAAGAAACCTTGGCTTCGGAGTAGATTTGTCACAGAATTATCTGCCACTTTCCCCACCACTGAAGCCCAACAGACTAACAGGCTGGTAATTGCTCTCTGTAGCACAGCAACAAGAGCTCCAGCAGCATGTGCTGGAAACGGTCTGTGCAAATAGCAGAACGTGTTGCTCCATTCCATGAGAAGTTTCTGCTCCGCTTGAAAACCTGTTGGCCTCTGTTTGCCCCTTGGAGACTAATAACTGGGCTGGCGGGTGCTAACTGGAGGATCTTTCTGCCCAGCATGCAAGCAAAATAGGAGCAAGGATCCTTTCCGGAGAGTGGGATGGACAGCAATGCTTAAAGAGAGCACCCACCTCCGAGGGGTTTTGTTGGCTGGAGAGTTAACAGGAGTGGTTAGTTTGATTTGTGATTATGAGCAGCTGCTGCTCAGCCCTCCTGTGGGAAGAAGGGGAATTGTCTAAGGTTGGCAAAGGGGCCAGACTTTGAGGTTTGTTTTTTTTTCTCCACGGCCCTTCCCAGAGCCTGGGGTCCTACTCAGCTGCATGAGAAGGTAAGTGGGACTAACAAAAGAGGTTCTCCCTTCCTAATGGCAGGGTTGGCTTTGAAGAGCACGGGCGCGTTATTTCAAAAAGTCGGCCGTCTCTTTCCTTGTCCTGTTTCTGTAGACAGTTGTATCTCAGGTCTGGCACCACAAGGCAGTAATAATCCAGAGCCCAGCCCATGGCCTGAGGAAGCACCCAGAAAGCCTGAGGTGAGGTATTTCCCATGATCAGGCTGCCTGCACCCTGAAAACAAGACAGCGCTGCTGGAGGGAGTGAAGCTGTGACTGGGGTAGCAGGGGAGGCTGCCAGACGGGTTAGGTGGGGAAACGTGGACCTCATCAGCCCTTGGGTTGCTCCAGCTGCTCCCTCCCAGCTGCTCAGCACCGTGCTTGTGTGTGCTGCACTGAAATGTACCCTGCTATTTGCTGAATATTCGCCCTCGTGCTCTTCCCCTTGCCCTGCGCTGTCTCAGCTGAGGGGGTTACTGTTTTGCCGGAGAGAGGCATCCGCTCCTGTTTGTGCCTGGCTGCAGCGAGGTTCCAAGCAGAGATCCTCCTGACAGTGCCAGATGGTGAGCCACAAGCAGGAGGAAGAGGAGGAAAAGGAGCTGCAGCTCTGCCCCCTCCTGGGAAAAAAGCCTGGTGGGAGCGTGTCTGCCCCACTGGGTGCTCTGGAGTCTGGAAGGGGGAGCCGGAGCACGGTCAAGGAGTGGGCCGCTGGATGGCTGGGGCAGGCAGAGTGTCAGGCTGTGAGCATTTAGTTTCGGTTTTCTTGTGCCTCCAGTCCTGTGGTATTAAACCTTACATAAACCTAGCCAGAAGCACAGCATTAATATTTAAAAAAAATGACATTTAAGGTATTGAATATATGCTGTGCTCTCCAGAAGAATATCTATGTGCATGTGTATGCACACACTTGGGGTTTTGTTTTCCTTTTGTAGTGGGTTGTTGTGTGTATGTATTTTACTCGGGGTATTTTGTGCTATAATAAGAAAGGGGAGGGAATGGGAAAATACTGCTCTGTTTATATACACTGCTGTCAACAGTGATGCTGCGTGTTTCAGATTCGCATCCTCTGTGAAGCACTCTGGATTCCAGGCAAACAACACTCTTCTCCGCTTTATCCCGAGATCCTTTGGAGGCCTGAGCCTCTCCTGCCGTACCCCTCTCGCCGGCAAGCTTGCCCCCTCCTGGAATTTGGCTCTTGTGAGTGTGGTACGCACTCTGGACATGCCATGCAAACAAGTCAATATGCTAAGGTTCAAAGGGAGAACCTTGGAAAATGTCAGAGCAGTGTCTCTGCACCTTTGTTCTGCTGCTCTGATGACAAAAAAGAGCTCTGAGTGAGTCAGGCTGTAATTTCCAGTAGGTGGGGGGGGTTGGCAGGGGAGGGATACAGCAATGCCTCTCTCTTCGTGGCTGTGTCCCTCCTGGGCTTCTTTGACACTTTTCCCAATGCCTTTCACCTTTGTGAGTCTTCAGAGACACTGATACAGGGCTGAGCCTGAAATGTTACTGCTCACCCATAATTTTTATACATCTCAGGTGTAGCAGACCTTCTTTCCCTCCTCCCTGAGTTTTTATGTGTTTAGGTTTTGTGGCAGGAGCGGTTTTTATGTCTTTTCTCCCTTGTTTTCCCCTGTCTCACCCAGCCCTGAAATAGTGAATGAATGTGCCCTTTCTTATCTCTTGATATAGGCCTCAAGGGGCAGTTCCTTCTTACCCATCTCCTGCATGCCATAACAGCAGGTAGCATGGGATGTGCTGGAAAAGCGCTGGGTCTGAATGCGCCCTTTTGATATAAGTGGACATTATGCATTTTTAATAGACGTAGAGTTCAGTGAAACCCTTAGTACTAGCTGAATAGGCACAAAATTCCCAGGCAAGTCGTCTTTGGAGCTGATCTCTCCCTGGGTACCCTGCAGAAAATGAGACCAAGGACAAAAAAAGGCCAGTGTTGCCTTTGATTGCGAGAGCTGCCTTGTTTTGCAGAGGAGGTGGCTGAGCAGAAGCGAGCCCGGCTGTGCCGTCTCTTTAGCTCTGCGGGAAGGATCCTGGATTGGCAGTCCTTATTCATCCTTGTTCATCCCCAGGGTAGGCACAGGGAAGAGGCAGTTATAAAGTGCCTTCCTTCAAGAATCACCCTCCATGGGACAGGGTCTGGTGCCTTACTGGTCTCCTCAAAGCTCACTTCCACCTGAGCAGTGGCTTGGGACCATGCATGGAGTTCTCCAGCTTGCTTCACTTTAGGGGGAAACATCACAGGAGCCACTGTCCCCATGTTGATGCAGTTAGGAATTGTCAGTGTGTCTTGGATACAACAGCAGACATCTCTGCTCCCAGGTACCCCTCGAGATCCACAAGTTACAGCCATAGGTTCAAAACTGGTGAAAATGGTGGGAGTCACTGGTGAACACCACTCAGAGTGTTCCACAATATGGACCTCAGCTCCCCAAGAGCTGAAGTTCTTCACTGCAGCTGAAAGGTTGTGGTTTTTTTCTTTGTGGTTCCTTTTCTGGTAAAGAATGTGTTGGTCTCCCCATACCTCCAAGTTACTGTGGCACTGTAACCTTCCAGACGTGGAAGAGAGGGAGTAACAAGGGAGTAGCTGTGGATCTGTGCATATCCACCGTGGACCATGTAGCCAGGAAGAGATGGTGGTACATGGAGAGGGTTGACCATGCAGCAGTGGCAGGACAGGTAAAAGGTAACTCGTCCCCAATCTCGGGGCTGACTTTTGGCTTGTGTTAAACTGTCCAGCTGCGAGCGTGGCGTTCAGAGCCCTACGCACTGTGGTGTTCAGCCATCTTGGAGAAATCTGCTGCTGAGCATGAGTCAGCCCCTCCTGGGTTAACTGTTAAAAGGCAGTAGCAGGAGGTAAGGTCTTTACTCTGGTCCCCAGCCCCTTCAAGCCCTGCATCCTCCAGGTGGTCCCTATGAAGGAAGGGAGTATACCCAGGGTCCTGCTGCATTGTTAGGGGTCACAGAAGTGTCCTGTCTGCCCACTGGGCTTGGTGCAATTGTCCCCAGATTAGGGGCAGCCCAAGTCACATGCAGAGCCTTCTTCCAATGGGGAAAGCATGGTCCTGCTGTCTTTTGCCCAGAGCCAGGGCCCTTAGTCAGCTCCCAGGGTGGACGTGGGGCTTTTTACCTTGCTGTTTGGGTAGGGATGGCTGAGTGGGGCCATGGAAAAACATGGTGCTGGATAGAAGGGGAGTTGCATGACATCTACCAAGTGTTACCTGCTGCAAAGCCCAAGTGGACTCAGACAAGGAGCCATCAGTCTGGGCACGACGAGGAGCAGAGGGTGCTTCTGCTAAAGCACACGTGCAGAAAGCGGAGCAGAGCTCAGCCTGCCTTCCCCAGAGCCCGGAGGGCCACCTTTCTTTCCCAGACCCTCCCAGACCTTCCAGACTGCTCTTCCCAGAGAGATATTGAGCCTCCTCACCAGCAAGACCCTTCCCTCACCCCCAGCCTCACACTTCCCATTTGCCTGCCGAGCTGGGAGAGCGTCTTCCCCAGCCTGTGGCTGCAAACTCAGTGGGTGATGCCGTGGAGTGAGGAGAGCAGGAACCAATTCCTTAAGGGGCCATCTCATAGCCTTCCCTGGCTTTTCCTCCCGACACAGGGAGAAGTGCCCCTGCCTAAGTGGAATAAATTGGTACAGACCATTAACAGCGCAGGTCCTCCTCCGGTGGGGGGGAGGGAAGGGGCTGTCGGCACCGCTCTGGATACAAAGCAGCCAGCCACGCTCTGGCTCCTTCCTCCCGCACCCCGTTGGCCTCCTCCTCCTCCTCCTCCTCCCTGTTTGCACGCTCCCTCCCTCCCTCTTTCACTCTCTTTCTTTCCCTTAACGCCACGCTGCAGAAAGGCAGACCTGGGGAACCGGAGGTCCGCGGAGGCAGTGGAGGAGGAAGGAGCTCTCCAATGCTGTTTCTTTGCGAGTGAAGCGAGGAGGAAGAGAGGCAATGAAGGAGCGTCTTCGTTGCTGCCTGGATTAAGAAAGAATACATTAAAAAAAAAAAAAATTAAAAATCTGGACCCAACAAACGAGGAAAAAGGGCGGAGAGAAGGAGGAGGAGGTTGCTGGGGGGAGCCCACTCCGGTGGGTGAACAGCCGCTTTGAATCGTGCCTCTGTTCCCAGGGATTAAAGCATGAATGGGAGCAGCTTCCCGGCCACGATGGAGAGAGAAGGCGGTTCAGGCTGTGGGAATAAGGTAACTCTTGCCGGCATTGCATGGCTGAGCTGAGCAGGACAGAGATCCTTTATGCACAGGGCTCTGTGTGTGTGTGTGTGTGCAGCGGGCAGGGAGTGGGAGGAAGCAGGAAAGACTCAAAGCGATTTTTCTCCCCCTCCCAGCGTATTTAAAGGATGCAGAATGGGTCCTGGGGGCTGCAGTGCCCCCCCCCTTTCTCAGGCTGGGTGCCTGAGGACGCCAAGCTGCTTTGCCTGGGGAAGGCTGGGTGGGTTATGGGGAAATATGCCGGTGTCTGCCTCCAGGAGCACTGTGCTCCCAGCCTTGCCCTCCCAGCCCTGCACCTGCTCTGGGGCTCCCCTCCTGGGCTTGTGCCTGGCTCTCGGGGAGGCTCCGTGGGGACTACAATGGCCCCGCGCCCTTCCAGCCCCCCCACCGCTGCATCCGTGCAGAGAGACGGGAGGGAGGTGAGAGGCGACCGAGAGAGTTGCTTTTCTCTTCCCTTGGTCATCCTCTGCCTTTTCTTCGCAACAGAAAGGGATGGGATTTAGGAGGAGGGGAACTGAAATCCCTTTCATTCGTGCCAGCAGTGGTGAGAGCCAACTTTGAGGCTGCTTAAAGGGAAAAGCTTTCCGAGTGCTATCTTTTGGAGGAATAGGAGATGGCTGAGCCATGCTTTGCCATCTGAGGAGTGATCTCTGTGTCGTGTTATGTTGTGGGAATGTGTGGGGGTGAAAAATAGTGATTATGGGGGAGAAAGTCCATGGTGATCAATGAAGCTCTCTATAAATGATGCTTTCCTTTTCCCTGCTGGGCCTGTCTCTTACTCAATTCCTGGGTCTTTGACCCTGAAAGTCTGAATTTCTCTGTCAGACCAGAAAACAGAACTTCAAACAGTACAGGGAGGTGGCTTAGCCCAGATTTTTGGGAAAGCGCTGAGGAAAACCTGATGTTTACAGCTGTGGAGTCCATATCCACTTAATCCCAGCAAGTGCAGGTCTTGGCTGGGCATCCCTCGGTATCTTTGACAGGATCTTGTTGCTGCAATATCCATTTGTTCAGTGCTGTCCATCAGATATCCCCTCCTCTTGCCTTCAGGGGCTTCTTGATGGGTCTTGGCATGGGATTGGGAAGCTTTTCTTTGGTTACTTGGATAATGACGTATCACAGAAGTCCCCGCTTATGTGCATACAGTGCAGAAAGTGATGAGCCCCGGTGTGGGCTCATTGACGTAAGAGCTTGTGTACACACCTAAGGAGCTTATGGTCCAGTGTGTGTTATGGACTGGGAGAGACCGTGCAGGCTGTTGCACAGGTCTGTAAGGACTTGTCTAAATTCTCAGTGTCCCTGGACATCTACAGTGAGGTGTCACCAACTTGTGTAAATGAGCGAGGATGGGGGTGTGTGTGTGTGCACATAAATATGGAAGAAGGGCTGTGTGAACGCACAGTGGAGCTTCAGGCCATTCTTTTGTTTCCTGAGTAATCCTTGCTCATATGAGGAGATTCTCCTAACTCACCCGAGATGCATCTTGCTAGTCTTGTTCCTGTAATTAGTCCTTCTCTGTACGCAGATCTCCAATGCGAACGAATTGACCAAGACTTGGCTAGAAGGTTGCGATGGTTGGGATTGCTGGGGTTACCTGACAGAGCTGGGATGGAAAAGGTGTGGGAAAATGGAGGCACTGGGGAAAAAAGAGCAGAATATCTTCTTCGAGTATGTAACACCCAACTCTGTTTTCTGTGTCAGGAATACAGAAGATGTTGTAATGAAGGGATTGAATGGTAAAAAAGAAGGATATTTCTCCCAGGAGGGTTAATTCTGTGATAGGGGCCAAGAACCTTGAAAATGGTCAAAACCAGCAGGACAGTGGATACCACTAGAATGGGAAGGTGTATAGAAAACATAAGGTCTGAGCAACTAATTTTATTTTCCTGCTTGAATATGTATGGGTGTATGAAAGACAGAGGAAGAAAACTTAAACTAGTGATGTTGGCTCTGAGCACTTCACCGTTTCATGCAGGCAAGTTATAAATCCGTCCCTGCAGCCCCCATGGGCGTTCCCGGTGAAACGCCGTCAGCTTCTCTGGTGGAGCACTGGGAGCTTGGTGTCGTGAGCTTTAATGAGAGCTGGCTCCCTCCAAGCCGGGCTGACCTGAGGAAGGGGTAAAAGAGGGGACCCAACTCCCATGTCACTTTGATTCTCTGGGATGGCAAAGTGAGAAGACATCATTAAAAAAGGGTGTCCCTCCACATACTTGTGTGGGCAAGGAGGAGAGGGGGAGAGTTTTCCCCTTGTTAGTTGGCATCCCAAAGTTTCCTGACCCATCGAGGTGGCTCACGGTGGCTTCCCCCAAGGAAGGGACTGTCACCTTTAATGCATCACAGCCCTGATGTGGTGCCACCGGGGTCAGTGATTCTGTTCTCCCGTGGCTTTGTCCTCATCAGTGTCTCGCCGAGCTCCAGCCAACTACAGCGACGCCTGGATTCGCTCTTTCCTCCCTCAACCTGCAGTGTTCTTCTGCATCTTTCTGCTTTTTTCTCTGCAATTCTGCACCTTCTGAGGCAAGAAGAGGAGCGAGTGCCTCCTGTCTGCAGGGCCTCCTCGGTTTTTAGCACGCTCCAACGCTGCAAACAATTGCTGTAGGTGGGAGATGCGACCTAAGATGCCCAAAAAATCTTCCAGGAACAAAGCGTGAGCACACGCTCTCCCCTCGTGTGAAGCTGGCTGCTCAATGTCAAAATAATGCTTTCTGAAAGGAAAACGGTGCATCTGCCCTTTTAATCTTTCCCAGCACCCTCATGTTGCAACAGCAGAAGCCTTGGGAAATGAACAGCTGTCTTTTAAGGGACACTTTTAAGGGCAAATGTTGCAATTCATTTTTCAGTGTTTTTTGAGACTTAACTTTTGCAAAGCCTTTGCTCTCCCTTTCCCTTTCCACCAACTCCAAAAAAAAAAAGTTGTGTAAAAGTGGTTTTTTTCTTCTTTGCAAGTTGTCTTTTACACTTTGCTTGTGGAGATCCTGGATCGGTTACCTCCCAGTGTTTTGCTTCTCTGGTGGGAAGAGAAGCAATATTGGCCAGGCACGAGGTCTGAAGAGCGAGGATGGGGTCTCCCTTTTTCTCCTGTGAGCCCCGGCTGTTTGTGTTTGGGTTGGCAAGTTGACATCGGGGCTGGATTCACCTTCAGAAGCTAATAAGGGCTTTGCTGAGTGGAGATCACAGGGTGTGGCTCATAATTAATCTTCATATCCTGATCTAGACACATGGACCACCCCCACGTGCTCTAAGTAATACAGCGTATTAGTCACTATTGAATATATCCTCCTACATTTTTTAATGGGAACTCCACGCCTCCAGGGAACTGAGGCACCGAGAGACTGAGGAAATAAGTGAGAAGAATTCGCTCTGCTGGGAGCAGATCCCGCTCTCTTGCGGTGCTAATGGCTTTGTCCCACAAATTTAGCCAGTTTGGTCCTCCTCCTGTTCTTCACCCTCTCCATCTGTGGGTACGTTAGTTGTACCAAGCGGCATTTTCCCAGGCATGTTGTTCACAGCTTCATAAAATGACAGGCAAGATACCTTCTGGGTGGGTTCCATCCTGGCCTGTGTATCAAAATGTGTGTTCTTCCCCTCGTACAGCTGTGTGCAGATGCACACGTACTCCGTGTTTCTGTCTGAGAAATGCCCTGTCCTGCCCGAGTACCACAGAGCCTTTAAGCTGTTTGCCAGCTGCAGTGGTACTTGAGAAATCCCTCCAGCTATCCTCTCCCTGCGAGCCATGGGGAACACAATGTGACATGCCTGCCAGTGACAGCAGAATAAATAGGAAATGCTCAAGATCCCCCTCCTGCCTGGATCTGAGCTATTTTCCTAAAGACGGGACACGAGCTAAGCTTCTATACAAGAAACTATTCCTGCACTTCTTGTGCTGTTCTTTAAGAGCAGGTGATGTATTAGCTCTCAAAGGGTGTGTTAATGCATTGGGCTCTACTGGCCCAGCTCCAGCCTGTCTGCTGCCCTGGAATGCTATTTATTGTTAGTTCCTGAGCCGTGGTTTGATACTCCAGAGTCCTTGGTGCTGTGAACTTGGAATCTCTGCACTGGAGCATAGCGTGTAAGTAAACAGGATGAGCAGGGAAAATACTGCGTGCTTGGTGTTGGTTGAAGGGTAGCCAGATCCCAACAAAGGAAAGGTGATTGTCCTGTGAGCACGTAGGGAGTCCCCTGGCAAAGATATGGGAACCCAGAGAAGAAATTTTGCCAGTTAGAATGGGACAATCTTCAGAAACACTTTAAAAAAAACCCATGTCTGAAAACCTTTGGGGAAGGGATTTACATTTTCACATCACGATTGAGAATTCTCTCCATTCAGCTCCATGCTTTTGCAAAGACATGCATGCACTGAAGAGAGATGTCCACTGATCCCTGAGTTCCTTCCACAGTGTTTCCTCTCAGAAATAATAACAGCTGGTGGCCTCCTGATGCAAGGGGGAAAGTAGAGTTCAGGCTCCCTCCTTCCATCCCTGCCTTGTGCAGTCCCAAACCCACCTCCTGGTGGTCTGGGTTGTCAGAAAAATCTACTCTTCTGCACTGCCTGCCATCTGGGAGTTCTGTCAAAGCCCAGTGGGTAGGGAATTAAAAGCTGTGGCTCAGAAATCAAAGTCTGCTTACCCCCCAGAAAGGTGGGAAACCCTTTGCTTAAGTGTGCTGAAGATGTGGATGTCTTCTGCTCGTGTAGGTTTAGCTGGAAAGAGAAATGGGCATTTCCAGGGTGCAGCTCATCTCATCTGAAGGTGTTCGTCTATAATAGGCTGAGTGAATTCTCCCCATTGATTTGCAAAAAGAATCCAGACAGTGAGCTCTGCTGTGGGCACCGTGTGCCTCCCATGGAGAATGAGACACACTTCACTTTCTGACAGGAGAAAGGCATGGGATTTGTCTCTGATGCCTTCCTAGATGTCATTCTTAAATGCCCTAGCACAGTTTCTTCCTCAGATCCAGCACCTGAAAGACAAAAGAAGGCTAATCCAGAAGAAATACCTTGACTCTGCCTCACCTTCCATTCAGCTAGAAAGAGACCAGGAGCAAAAGGATGGATGCTGAGGTTCTGCTCTGGATTTCATGAATGGCTGAACGTAGAGATGCAAGTGGGGATTTGGAGGGGATTTGGAAGCCTGCTCCAGGATTTGTCTGGCACGCAAAGCATTTCTAATACTTCCAGCATTATCATAACATAATACCAGCGTGGTTCGTGGCCCACTCCAGCTCTCAGTGAATAAAAAGCATCACTCCTATCACCATCAGTAGGAGAGGGATCCCGCTTTTTAAAAGTTGTAGTTTTCCATAGCCCGTGCTCTGCTCTTGTCCTGGTGGCACCAAGAGAGGGCTTCGATGCTTTTGTGGCTGCTGTGAATGAGCGGGTCTGGTTGAATATCCATGTGGGTAGGATATTCAGGGCCAGGTCTGTACTTAACAGAGGCTGCATAGGGAAGTCCCTTGGAGAATCCAGCTTCTCAGGGAATGAGCAAAAGCCAGGAAGGGATGGGGGGTGACAAGGCTCTGGCCACATGGGACCAGACTACATGATCTTCTATGATTATTCCATCTGAATCCCACAGACTGGCACAAAGAGTAAACCTGGAGCTGTGCTGAGACACCGATGGCCCTGCAGGGCTTCTGGCTAGTGCATCCAAGCTTTTTCCAGCTTCTGCTACGTCTTCCCTGTTCAACCACAAATATGTCGTGCCACCCTTGTAGCACTGAAAGAAGCCATCCATCCTGTTTCACTGGGCGTAGGAGCCATAGTCCACCCCAGGGCAGCCCTTACACTGTCCTGAGCAGCTGCCACATTCAGATCCACACTTGATGGAAAGGAAGCATAATTCTGCTGGTTTATGTGAGCTCCTGGGTGCCCACTGTAGCTTAGGTGCCTCCCTGGTATGTGAATAACTCTGTGCTGGATAAATCACTGTCCTCCTGTGGGCGCTACGTCACTTCCCGTCCCCTCCTTGCCCTGTCATCCCTCCGGCCCTGTGGGAAAGGTGGGAATTTGTGGAGTGTACGGGAGGTGAGCGATATTGTGCCGTAGCCATTAACGAGGTACATTAACCAGATGATGAGATGGAGCGTCCTGACAGGGTTGTTAACTCCTGTCCCTCACTGTAACAAAGCTGTAAAACCCACCAGGGGGATCAAAGTGGGAGCAGCACTGCACTCCTCTCAGCTGAGCCTGGGCTGGGAAAAGAGCAGCTTTGCAAGAGGAATTTTGTTAAGAGTCTGGGTGCGGTACCTGGAACCTATTTTGGCTCATGAATAAGTTGATATTTCTCCTGAATAATAGATGCACATGATGGTTGCTGAGAGGCAGATCTGTGAGTGGGCTGGGTCTCTGAAGGAGGGAGTGAGACATACGGAGCAAGCTGCAGTCCTGTTCCTAACTGGGAGCTTGCTGGATGCTGGGAGCCTGGCAGGACTCCGCAGGGATGACATTTGGATGGTAAACCTGCATGACTGAGGCAGAGAGGGTGCCTGTTGGGTCTTTTCCTGGCTCCTGGGATCCATATTTACCACTGGCCAGCTCAGGCTGTGGGGCTGAGGAGGATAAATATTTGTAATGATAACATTTATCCCCCTCCATGAGGGGCTTGGTGTGAATGGGAGGAGAATGGTGTGCTGATTAAATGCTAGCAGAGTTTATGGTGGGGGTCAGCAAGCCCTGATGTGTGTCTCCCAGGGCAAACAGGCGGGTTTGGGACAGCACAAAGCAAGGCTGGACCCCGAGAGCTGTGGCTTTTTTTTGGGAGGCAGTGGCTGTGCTCAGATTAGCAGGATGCTTTAAGATGCTGCTTCACGCAGTGGTGCTGAGAGGCAGCCTCTCGCTTCCTTGAGAGACAGCTTTCACCTGACTTTCTAGTGGCACGTTTTGCTTCTAATTTGGGAGAGAGAAGTATTATCTGGCACAAGCCTGCCACCCTTGAAAGGCTGCCAGCCAGTTTATGGCACTCTCTGTCTGCATGATCCCTACAGCCCCGGTGAGATAGAGGAACATAGATAGAGGATAGAGGAATATTCTGCCCTTCCCATCCTCAGCTCTCGCAGTAGCTGCAGGGATGCGGTGGCCCGGGAGAGGCTGACTTGGACTTGTGTGATGTGGGGTTGTACGGACATTCAAAGCTTTGTTCAGATGGGCTCTGATCCACTTGGATGAACGGCAGCTGGTTATGGAGATTAGAGCTACAGAAGTCACTATTAATGAATAATTCTTCCCGTGTCCATAATAGTGGCGCGTCCACAAGGCGTGACTCCAACATGCTCGTTTTCAGAGAGCGTGCAGCTCCTGGGATGACCTTCTGTGAGGGTTTGGAAGTATTTGTGGCAGATTCTGGCATGATTCATGATGTTTACCAGGGGAAAAAAAAAAAGCAAATGCTAAAATTAAGAGCATTGAAGAGATTGGGTGGAATCTGAATGGTCAGAGTCAGGGCCAGGACAACTCTACCTGCTTGGGAGGCCACGGACGTGCAAGTGAGGGACCTGTGCAGTGGTAGCTCTTTGGGCAGGGGGAAAGATGCGGATAGATTTCTACACACTAAGCTTGGCCTGAGCAGGGAGATTCAGAAACGGCAGGAGATTGTTAAAAGAGACTGTGAAGCGATGTGATGAGAGTTCAAGCGATGCTTGGGTGGTCCGAGTTTGAAGCCACATCTACCTTAGACGGAGTTAGTTGCTCCGAGTTATTAGTTCCTTTAGCTCTGAAATTCCCCACGTGCGAGCAGGCGGTGTTGAGCCAAGAGTATTGAGAAGGGGGCCTGGCAGGCATAACTGAGAATAAAACTACTCTAAGATGAATCCCTTGGCAGCAAGGTGGAGCTGTCTGGATCCTGGAGGTGTAGATACTGTCTCTGCCTCGAGTCTGGCAGACTAGCCTCAGGAAGAAGCAAAAAATGGCAATAAAAGGTGCCTTTTCTATAAATAAAGCCCAAAGGACAGGAGGAGGGGAAGCTGCCAATTTCTGCCCTTTGTGGAGGAGTGACTGTCCGTGGCGTTGTGAGGATGCTGAGATGATTGTCGCTGCGATCATGTGAAGAGGTGCTGGGGTCAGGAAAAAATTGCAAATAAAAACCTGTTGCTGCTGAGTTCTTTTGGGGTTTCACACTGGCAGGACACGTGTGTGGAAGGGGTGCTTTGACCCGTGGAGCAGGGAGGCCTAAGCTGTCTCCTGTCCCCTGGCTTTGGGAAATTTGACAGCTCTGAAGCCCCTGGTGGCAAAGGGTTCGTTACAGTCCTCTGAAGCCGTCACCCCACACAGGCACCTCCTTTCTTCCTCCAATTTATCTTTTAATAACGCTGCCAACATTATTTCTCATTGCTGTCTCGTGCGCTCCGTGCTCTGCCTGGCAGTCCTTTTTGTCTCACCCAGGCATCGTGTCCCGTAACACTCCGATGGGAAGAGACTCTGGCTGCTGAAGTTAATAACTTCTCCTGCTCACTGGGAGTCTCTGGGAGGGGGGGGAGAAAGGGGGGTGTGGAGTCGGGGAGCGTTCACATTCAGGTTGGGATCAGCACGTGTGCTCCCCTGCTGCTAACGCTACGGCGCGCTTTCAGCTTGTAAATCTTTTGGGATGTTTCACAAAGCAGTGTTACGTTGGGTAGATGTGGGAAAATGGAGGATTAGGGAGTCCAGGGAAACTTTGAGGGAAAGCTCGAAGGGGAGCCTGCGAAGGAGGCAGAATGAAATGAGGTCTTTGCTCTGGACTGAGAAAACCAACACATTCAGAGAGACTGAAAGAGGAAATTCTTCTCTTTTTTGTCAACATGAGAGCAACCCAGAGGGGCAAGTGTGGCGAGATGTCCTCACAGATGTGCCATATCCCCCATGTTCATGGCCAGCTTTCTGTGTTTGTCAGGCAGCCCCAGTCCCTCGAGGTCCCAAAAGGCCTCAGGGCCACCTGCAGCACCGAGCCCCTCTGAGTCCAGGCAGCACTGATTTCTCCCTCTCTGTCTCAACCATCGTTACTGCTCTGGCTCATTTCCAACTGAGTCAAAGAGTTTAGTAGCTCTTGTTTTTAAAGATTAGTCATCTGTAGGAATGACATTTGAAAGACTGACAGTTCCAATCAAATGACAAGGGCTGCTCTTGTGCTTGAAGATATTTGTTTAATTAAAAAAAGTAAAATCAACCTGACTAATTAAGTGTTGTACCTTCAGATGCAGCCCGGGAAAGTACATATGTGGCTCCAGTCACTTGAGGAAGCTCCCAGGCCTGAAGGGAGTGTGGTGGGTCTGTATCTGTGTTGCTACTCCCCTGGGCGAGGGATGACCTGCCTCTCTGTCCCTGCCACGCAAGGCTGGTGACAGTCGTAATAATAACCATGTAATTTGCCAGGTTGATTTGAGATGCGCCGTAATTACTGCGTGATTACAATATTCTTAGAGCAGCCATTACAAACCCCTCCAGTTCCTCAGAGCTCCCCAAGGGCTTGTCTCGCTCCTCACCTTGCAAGTAAAACCCTGTGAAGGGAGTCTGTCTGTCTGTCTGTCTGTCCATCAGCCGTGTCTGCACCTCTCTCTGCCAGATTACGTGTGCTTTCAGCCACTCTGAGGACCACGGGGATATTTCCCTATGTCCCAATTAGTCTGGTGGCAGGATGGTGCTTGGCCAAGCAGGTCAAGCTTTTGCAAGGGATGAAGATGCTCTTGGAAATGGCAGGGGCTGGTGAGTGGAACTAGGGAGCTGGGCAGCAGGACAGGCACTGGTAGGTGTCTGGCTTCCTGCGAGGGCTGCTGCTTCACTGCTTTTTTTGAGTTGGGCTGTGAAACGGTTGGCTTAGTCCTGTCTCCAGCTTTTGTTTGGCTTCTCCATTTCTCATTCATATGGAGAAGATCTGGGCTGAGTTTGGCCCTTGGGTGATTCTAAAATTAGGAGAAATGACCTTCCCCAGGCGTGCACACCAGGCCGTCAGATCGGTGTGAGCTGCGCTTTGCCAGCACCTCAGGCATCAGGGTTTGTGCCATTTCTGTATTTAGCCTCTGAGCTACTTGAGCCTTGTGATTCCTGCCCAAAAGTAGGCAGCTATTTTCATCTCACCTCTAGAGCAAGCCGAGGTGCAGGTGAGCCAAAATAGCTAAGCCCCGGGGGAAGCCAGAGTCAGAAGCAGGCTTAGATTGGAAGCTGGACAAGCTGGTAGATTTAGCCCTTGCCTTTCCCACTAAGAGACAAACTAAAAGCCAAATCCCACCTCCTTGGGCAATGCTGGAATAGCTCGGGGTTTATTGGATTGGCATATGGGGGTTTTATGCTAGGAGAGAGGAAAAGAAATCATTTCCTTCCAAACGCCTCTCCAATGGAAGACGGGCCACGTTATTCTGACTTGTCAAAGGTTCCCGGGCAGGAGAAAGCCTCCGTGTTCTCTGTGGAGGAAGGAGGTGAGGGAAAAAGGACAAGAGCATCTCGGGCAGCCCTTTGCGCTGCTTCTTGGCAGGCACAGGGGGGGTTAGGAGACCCTGCTGAGATTGGGCAGGGACCAGAAATCGAAGGGAGATAATTTTACAGTGACCTTCCTGTTTCCAAGGAGAAGGTTGTGTGTAGGTTTGTGGCTGTACTAATGGACTGCAGAACTGCAAGCGGCGATTGATTGTGTTGCAAGCTGCTGAATTATCGTTGGGCGTTTGCTTTATCATCCCAGACTCCCCCCGCCCCCCCACCGCTTCCCTTTCCACGCTGTAGCCTGAAAGAATCGATGTTAATCCCTCAGTCCCATTAGTGACTTTTGCAGAGGTCACGGGCTGTCGGGCTCTCAGTGCCCTGTTGGACCACCCAGCACAGAGCAGGGCTTGGGATTTGAGCCTCATCCCTTTTAAAGAAGCCATCCGACGGGGATTGGAGCTGGGGGGGTGTTTCTGCAGGTCGGCGTAATGGTTTGGGCTATGATTTTTGACCAGCTCTGAGTGCCATGCTGCATCTTTGCTAGATCTGTCCCACGGGAGAGAAAACCTGTAGGAAATACTTCTGGGACTCAGTGAATGGCCCCGTCCCTCCAAGCACTGCTGCTACAGTATAGATATATACCGAATTACCTGCACGGCTGCTCTTAGTGCCTCTGAAAAAGCCAAGCAGCTAATTCCCAGCTTCCTCAAGCTGCCTCGTGAGCAGGACGCGTTGGACATGGCGTTGGAGGAGATGCCACGTGTGAATTCCCCACCTGCCGTTCTCCCCTACGCAGGAACAGTGTCCTCGTGCTCCCACGGCGCTGGATGCTCTTCGCAGCCTGTCCCGAGCACCTCTCAGCCTGTGCACGCCGTCAGGCAGCTCTGACAACAGCTCCTGCAAAGCAGTTTTTATTTCGGTGGCGTCTTCAGGGACTTGTGCTTACAACAGCTGGTGTTTTCAAAAGTAATGGAGAATTTGGATGCCTGCATATTTTTTTCCCCAGCCTTCAAAAAAAAAAAGAAAAAACACCACCACCTTTGAGAGATACTTGATGTTTGCTATTGGAAAAAAGGAAAAATTATGCTTTTGAGAACTAAATCCCCTTTTAAGGTCTTTAGGGTGCACAGCGGTGGCTTGCTGCAGTGGGAGAGGGCTAGCTTACTCACTAGCTCTGCCAGGCTTCTTTTTTCTCCCTGTTTTCATGCATTAGAATCAGGTTATTAATAACCCTTTTTAAATAGAGCAGGATTTTTTTTTAATTTTTTTTTTTCAGGGGTGAAAAAGGGAAGAGCTCAGGAATTAAATGTTAAGTGCTGATGGCTGTGAAGCCAGGTCTCAGGGACGGAGGTGGTGAGCTCCTTGAAGGGTGTGTGCCACGTCCTGCGGTCCCTGATGCTCCCCCGACCTCCTCTCCCCCTCTCCCTGGTGCAAGAGGCACCAGCGTGTGGGAGGTGAGCGATCTCCTCTCCAGGTCTGCAACTGGGAACATATTGCAGAGCCAGCCGGGGAGATAAAATTAGGCCTTGTGGCTTGCTGGGCACAGCTCTTCCTATTTGATGGTCATATTTGTGAGAGCCTGGTGTTAATTTGACGTGTTTGGCTCAATGATTCACTCTTGCAGATGCTGAAACCGTGGCCTTGGCTGGTTGGAAAGGTGAGGCTTGGTGGTTATTCCGCCTCTCTCACACAAGGAATCACACGGAAGCGTGCGTCTTCAAACCCTTTGGACAAAGCATATGCAAAGCCTATTATGGAGCTGGGGAATTTAGTCCAATTGTGTTGAAATTGGGTCATGCTTTGTTAATGTCACTTTTTAAAATCTCTGGAAGTCAGCGGTGCACAAAATATTCAGTGCCGATGCAGACCACGGAGGTGGAAATGGAGAGTCTGGAAATATGTCTGGCTCTGACAATGTTGACGTCGTCTTAGATGAGCAAAGGGGATAACTCAAGGTATCGCGGTGTCACCAGTTCCAGGAGATTTGATAGAGGAGCCCTTAGATGAGCTAATTGTTGGAGCGCTCATTCCCCAGCAGGCATTCAGCGCTCACCCACAAGCAACCTTAAAGATAAGTCAAACAAGTTTTCATGGGTGTCATCAGCATTTTCCCTAAGAAAACAACTCCCAGTTGCCTTTCTATTTTGGAAGTGGGCTGTAAGTCAAACAGCTTTTCATCTTGATGGAGATGCTTTTTTAAAAAGCATGTGTGAAGCGCAGCCGTTTATCAAGAAGTATTGGGTGCTGTAAACGCTGCCTCATCCAAGACCTGAGTCAACCCACGGCTTTTCCAGGTTTGAGAGAGCGTCTGATCCGAGTGTTCCCAATCCTGACTGAGGGACCAGTGCATCCCAGTGCCAGCACAGTAGGGGCAGCGCTGCGTCTGGGACAGACAGGCAAGAACATTGCAAAGCCCAGGTTCAACCCTTTCTACCCTTTAAGGATCTAAGAGAAGATGTGCCTTGCTGTTGGAAGTCATGGGACTAGGCAGTGTAGGAAGCACAAGAGCAGCACCATCTCATCTCCCACCCTCTTTCTAGCTCTGGCCACCTCTGCTCCCTGAAAGGGGAGGGGATGGTCGGTCTCTTTTCCCAAGTAACAAGCAATAGGATGAGAGGAAATGGCCTCAAGTTGCACCAGGGGAAATTTAGGATGGATATTAAGAAAAATTTCTTCGCTGAAGGGTTTGTCAAGCCTTGGAACAGGCTGCCTGGGGAAGGGGTTGAGTCACCATCCCTGGGGGTATTTAAAAGACATATCGATGTGGCGCTGAGGGACATGGTTTAGTGGTGGACTTGGCAGTGCTGGGTGAACAGCTGGACTTGATGATCTTAACGGTCCTTAACAGCCTAAAAAAATAACAATTTTTGAAAAAACCAATAATACCGGCATCTGCAGGGTTGGAGCAGCACGGAGGGAAGATTAATCTGGAGAAGAGAAAGTTTCTGATGCTTGTTAAAATTTGGCTGAAGCTCTGAAACTCAAGGGTTTATATGTTTTCCAAACTGGTGGGTGGTTCATTCTAATTCTGGATATGCAGTTTATTCACATACACAGCTAATCCTTTTTCGAATCCTGTTAAGTTCTTGTTCTTCTTAGTATCCTGTGGCAATAAGTTACAGAAGCTAATTGTGCTTGTGTTGAGCTCCCTTGATCCACTTTGCTCATGCTTGCTTAAAATTTGAAGTGTTGTTCTGAGAAGCTCGCTTAATATTATTTTAATTTATTTTTTTTCTGGGAGATAATCTGTGCTCTTCATCCCATTTGTTGCAACGGGGCTCAGGACTGGGAAGGGGAAGGGGGGTTGGCAAGGTCAGGGAAACGCTGCAATCTCTGTGCCTCAGTTTCTCTTAACAGCTTGGAAAACACAAGGAGCAGCCCCCATGTGCGTAGCCAGGGCAGGTGGAGTGACAGAACTGGGGTTTGCAGGTGAAGCTGGACAAAAGCATCAAGTGGGAAAACAGCCTCCTAAAACCAAACTTCCATTCCAGGCTTTTCCAATATTTCTGAATTTTCATGTTTAGAAAGGACGGGGGTGCAGGCAGCCTTGCGGGAGGGCTGGGCTGCAGAATCCTCCGTCCTCTTCTCCTGCGAGGTGGGAGAATCTGCGGCTGAAGTTGGCACCCCCCATTAAATCCTCGAAGAACCAGCAATTCTGCGCGCTCATTACTCAGTTCTGGCTATGCTCAGCTTAATAACTAAACAGTAATTAGCTCCGCAGTTTTGCTACTATACTTATAATAGCCCCCATTAAAGTTATGGGGTTTTTAGGCAGTAATGGCTTACAGAGTAATTAACGAGCACGAGGCTTTTATTACTACCTTTATTTTTAGCCTGTGCTTTACAAGCCTTTTCTGCCAAACACCAAAATCTTCGACAGAGGCTTGTGCCACCCGTCCCCTGCCCTGCGGTGTGGCGAGGAGCACCCGGTGCCGTAATTGCCCCGTGCCTCAGTTTCCCCATCTGATAAATGGGCACAACAGCCATGTGCTCGCGTGCCCCCAGTTGTTTTCTGTGTGAGATGACTGGCTCAGGCTTGTGAACTTGGATGAAAATCCAAAAAATCTTGGGTGGCAGGGGTCGTGGCCCGGGGGGCTGAGCGGAGGCACCAGCTCTGGTTTGTGATGCTTCTGCTTCGTTTTCCAGCAGGGATCAGAACCAGTGGCTCTTGAAAAGGTGAAGGAAACCCTGTGTTGAGTTGAGGTTGAGGGTTGCCCAGAGAGAAAAGCTATTTATTCGTGAGAATCTACTTTGTATCCTGAAGTATGAGTGTTTATTTTCTTTGTAACGCTTTTGTTGTAGGATTTGGCTGCATTTATTTGTTATTTCCTGGCTGTTTTGAAATACAAGGAAGCGCTTGCTATGTTTGTTTGGGTCTTTTGTGTGTGTTTTTCTTACATTTAGACAGTCTTTTTACTCCACTGACTTATGTACATATATAAATTCAACTCAAGCAATTCTTTAGTTTAACGTGTTCTAAATCACCTCTGTTCAATGTGGGAAAACCAAAGAGTGATGACGCTGGGGCTGAGCAGCCCCAAAGGAAGAAAGGAGGTAAATCTGACTATAAACCAGATTGCAGATCAAATCAGTGCTTCCTACGGTAAGTGTCAGAGCTGACGCCAATTAACTTGATTTAAAAAAAGAAACTTCAGCGTTTAATAATCCAGCACGTTACCAACACAGGGCTCCAGGATGTATTAAAGCTTTTTTTATTAGATGAGTGCCCTTTTAATATTGTCATGCCTTGACTCCATTGCCCTCTGCCGGAGGATGGGAAATCTCTTCCACCGTGTGGCGTAGCCCTTCTGCTTGCAGCACCTCAAAATCTAGTTCTGCCAAGGAAAGTCTTTCCAAACTGTGCAAAACACCTTTGTCTTAGAAATATTTTAACCCCCCCAAATCGCTTACATTTGAGCTGGTGATTTGTTTCTTTTGCCTAATTTTTCAAAACTGAAACCAGAAAGTATACTTTCTGTGGTGGAAAATAGAGTTTGATCTTTTTAATTAAGTCATGTTTAAATTTGTTCCTCCTCCTCCTTTTCCTTGTGGGGGAGGATGTAGCAGAAGCCTAAAACTGACAATCTGAACGAAGCCAGGTTTTGTTTTTAACATTTTCAGTTGGAAAAGGAGAGTGGTAATATGATGGGGCAGGGGTAGAGTGAATGCCTTGAAGAGGGCCGTAATTTTCCCCGGTACTAATTTTTGGCGTGTCTCAGTTGTGCCGTAAAACGGCAACAAAAAAGCATCGTTCGGCTTTGGCAGCGGGGGATTTTTGGGATCCGGGGCAAGCCCTCCGTCTCGGGCTGCGAAGCTGTGACTTCTCTCAGCAGCGGTGTAAAATCGCAGGCGCCCGTGTATTTCCAGGCGGATGTTGTTGGCAGGAGAAAATGGATTTCACCTTTTGCAGCTTTTGCCGTGTGACGGCGGGGTGGGAGCCTGGCTTTGCTACGCTGAGAACTGGCGTCACCCTGCACCGAGGCCCTCGACTGCATTGAGGTGTTGAGAGGGAACACGCTTGAAATACTTGGTCTGAATCCCGATTTCGTAGTGCTCACAGCAGCCCCCAGGGAATTCACACCCCTGTCCTTCAGCCAGGCTTCTCACGGTCATCAGTAAAATGAAATCGCTTCAGGAATTAAGAGTGAGGAATTGTCTTTGCTGCAGAGGGGGGTACGTGGTACGCCGTGGGTGCCACCTCAGGAAGCTTGGGGTGCAGAAGCGTGGGTCAGAAACTGGGGTCAAGGTGTGGTCTGTGGCTCCACGTTCTCCCCCAGGTGACCATCGCCACCCGGCATGTGGATCCATCCATACTGGGGTTGTGTCCCTCTGGGCATGTGGATAGGGAAAGAACATTAATGACAGCCGTTGCACGCGGGGTATCTGATTCTCATCCACACTCCACAATTGCCAATGGTGCAAAAGGAGCTCAGCCCCAGGAGGCGACGGGGAGGAAGGGTCCCCATGGCAGAGAGTGCCATCCCCAGGAGCTGCCAGCCCCAGCAGAGCTGCAAAGCAAGGTCAGCAGTTCTCTCTGCTGGGGCAGGAGTGGGCTGCATGGGTGGCCCTTGGCAGCTGGAGCACCAAAGTGACAGATGATTGACCAGGGAGCTGCTAAATGCTCCGTGGCAAATTAAAAGGAATCGATGCTGAAGAGGCCAATGCACAGATCGTTGGAGCCTGCTCATTTTCCCCTGGGTTGAGGGGACGGACATAGAGTAGCACCCAGCCCGAAGGTGCCCGTTCTTCATCACTTGAAGCCCAGGGTGAGCCTGTCCTGTGGGACGACGGGTCTGGACTGGCAGGAGACAGTGAGAAGGCATCTTTAAGGTAAGAGCACTGTGTTGGGAGGAAGCTGCCCTTGACAAACGGGGCATTTGGTGCGTGCCAGCCCGCAGTGGCAGCTTGCCAGACGCTGTGAATGGACTCTGAGTGGCTCTTTTAGCTTGTCATTTCCTCCCACCCCCTCTGCGGTGGCAGAGTCCTTTCCCTGGTGCATTTGCAGTGGTGGCACTTCGTTAGGCAGGGTGTTCTGTCTTTCCAGAGCTGCCCCTTAGGGCTCTGCCCTACAGGGATGCTCAAGGGATGTGTTCTGGTTTTATCAAAGGATTCAGAGGATGCCAGCACTCGGTGCCCTCTGTTCAGGCACTGACAGCAACTGCAGGGACAGGGAGGATGAGGCCAGATGCTCTTTCCTGAGGGCACTGTGTGCTTTGGTGGTGCCAGGCCAGCGGGATTTCTCTGGCTCTGAGAGCTGGACAGGGTTGCAGCAGAAGGCTGATGTTTGCTGGAATAATTCCTCTTCTTCCTCCCTGGTTTGTTTTATCTGGATGAGGCTGCCTTCTCCAGTTCTGAAACAAATGGGGAGAAATCCGCGTTGCTGGGAGGTGCTTCCTTGAAAGTCTGCAGGGTGTCCGGCTGCAGAGAGCGTATCCTTGGACTTTGAAAAGCTTTTTCCTGCTGGTTCCCCATACTTGACTGTAGGAAACTCTGCCTTGCATAGAACCAGGTGTGTTTGGTTTAAAGATCTGTTGGTATTTCCTCTGGACACCCTTCCAGAAGATTGGCTCCCTCTTATCACCCTCACTACCTGCAGCTTTCCCTGCTCCAACACAACCTCCTTCCATACCACTGGGTCCTTGCATTTCCTAAATGCTATTTGCCAGCACATCTGCTGATTGCATCCCCTGCGTGGTGCCAGAGGAGGGTGGGTGCACATGAGGAGGATGGGTCTCCAGCTCCGTAGATGCTGGCACTGTGATCTCTGGCTGTTTGCTAGCATTGGCTGGACATTTGTTGGCAAGTCGGGGTTTTGTATGTGTGGAAAACAATGAAACTTGTGTTGAGGGACATTTACATGCCTGTTTTAAGGACAAAAGCCACCCTGTGTGATCCCTACCACTCATTTTCCCTGGTAAATTAATACCTCTGTGATTGAAGTGCTAATTTGGAAGAACCAGGTTCTGTCCAGCAATTTGAATATTGCTTGCTTGCACTTTAAAAGGACAACCCATCGGTTCTTGGAGCCGTTTCACTTCAAGTCTTCCTCTGGGCTGTGTGCTGGAGGCTGACCGTACAGCCCAGCGGTCAAGGCACGGCCAAGGGAAATTCAGATCAGTCCAAATTGGGCTAATCAGGGGTTTGAACCTGGATCTTTCCGTGACTGCCCCATGCAACCAGGAAAAAGCAAGCTCCAAGGCTCTCGGGGAAGAACGTTTGTGAAGTAGCCTTGTGTCTACAGCCCAGGCTTGAGGAGCTCCCTTCTGTTTTAAGGTGGGGATCCGATAGCTTCCAGGGCGCTGTGGTGACAGCGATGAGCAGCCAGCGGCTGTGCTGGGGGAGATCAGTGCTTTTCCCCAGAGCAGGAGGCTCCCTGCCTTCGACTTTGGCGTTCTCCGGGTTCTCCCCTGTCTGCAATGCAGCCCTCTTAGCAGTGGGCTAATGCCTTCCCCCACGTGGGAACACTGGGACTAAACTGCTTCCCGTGTTTGCAAACTGTCCGCCCGGCGGGTCCCTGCTAAGTGATGGGCTTTGCTTGCCAAGACACCGGGATAAAATACAGTCTGCTTAAATCTTGTATGCGCTTGTATTGAATCAAACTAAGGCATTGTGGCAGTTTAATATACTCCAGTCGCAACGCCTCCGAGATGGGAAGGAATGAACCTGAACAGGCCGTTGGAAGCCTGAGTTAAAAACCGGCTGCGTGGAAGATGCCGGCGGGATGGTCCGAGCTGAGGGGATTGGAATGATGGGGAAACACGGGGACACTCGCTTGGCTGGAGCTGTGCTCCCAAGAGCTTAGGTGCAGTCACCCCGAGTGCTCTGCCAATGGCACTTGTGGATGTGTCAGGCAATTAATGTGGTCGTTACGGTCTCCGCTTCCTCCTCGGGGCTGGGACTGGCCCGTGGAGCGGTGAGGCTTGGCCGGCTTGTGGATGGGGGGTCCTTTTCTGCTGGGGGTGGTTCAGATGCTGTGGCACTGAGCAACTTGTGCTTGGCTGGAGCCAGGGACTCGCTTGACAAGTGGCTGCAGAGGAGAGCCAGGCTTTGGACACCCAGGAGGCACCTCTCCCTGGAGAGGTGGGACACATGTCTCTTGCTCGCTTCCCCAGTTTGTTTTACTCTTCCTAAAGAGGATTTGTGAACTCTGTGGAGCAGCTCCCTTGTGCTTTTCTCTGCCGACTCACCTTTGCTCTGTGTTGCAGGTTTCCTTCCAAATGAGTCCCTGAGGTTCCTGCTGGCAGCTGTCCTGTAGAAGTGCCCTCCTGCTCCTGGTCTCAGCAGCCGAGGCCCCTCCAAACCTGCTTCTGCAATGGGTGGGTTGTAAGCACTGGTAAGACCTACGAGTCGTGTCGCCTTCGCTGCTCTCTCCCTCTCTCGCGTTCTCTCTCTGTCCTTGTTCCTTCTTGCCCATTTATTTCTGTTCTCCATGTGCTCTGCTGTTCTGTCTCTGGGGTTTTCACTGTCAGGTAATGAGGAGCTGTGGGTCCAGTCAGTCTTGGAGATGCCGAAGAGACGAGACATCCTGGCTATCGTGCTGATAGTTCTGCCCTGGACGCTACTAATCACCGTCTGGCACCAGAGCACCATTGCTCCACTGCTTGCAGTGCACAAGGGTGAGAGAAATCAAACCAGCCCATGCCGAGTCTGTGCATCCCTCCCTCGTCCTCATCTCCTCTCTCATTTCATTTCTCCATGGCAGCCATGCTCATCTCAGCTCCCAGTCCATGCTCATGCAGAAGCCTCCCCACTTCTGCTGTAGGAACAGCCCAGGGCTCCTAGGGGTTCTTCAGAGACATCAAACTCCAAGCCATGGGATGTGCTTACTGCACTTGGAGAGCTCTTCATGGCCTAAATCCAAAGTACTGAAGGAAGATGCTTTTCTTTGTTCCCTGTTGATCCGTAAGAGGATTTCCTTCCTGCTGGTCTTTGCAGCATTCTGCACACAAGGTAGTCCAGCAGGAAAGCTGCAAAAAAAAGAGAGCAGTGGAAGCAAAGCTGCCACTTGAGACAGCTTCTCTGGGAGACATGAGGCAAAGAGCATTTTTTGAGTGTCCTCCTGAAAGCAGAAAACTGATGCTCTTGCACTTGAAGGAGAAGGCAAGAGCCAGCATCTCACCTGATTGTTTGGTAGAGATACAGTGCTATGAGAGAATCAGCTTCCCCACTCCCTGTCACATAAAGCACTAAATAGAGCCCTGGCCACAATCAGATGAAGGCAGGAAGTTTTGGGGGACCCTGTCTGGCCAGAAGGGTCCTAGTTTTTGTCCTGTTCTCTGCTTAGCAGCAATATCTAAGGGCTTTGAGAGCTCTCAGGGACTGGAAGAAGCCACAGTGCCTATTGTAGTCTTCATTCTTGGTTCTGCCCTTCTGCTGAGCACCAGGGCAGGCAGGTGAGCTTGGGGAAGCTTGTCTTGTGGGGAAGAAGGCAGCTCATTTTCCCTCTCTGGTGCCTTTCTCTGGGAGATTCTCTCCCTTTTTTGTTTTCCCCACAGTTGCTTATCCTCTTGCTGAACAGATTGAGATACAGTTTGAATTGTCAAGAAGTTCAGAGTCTGTCCTGAGTGGCTTTACCTTGTTCCCGGTTCTTAAGGGAAAGATAACTCTGATCCCTTCTGAAAGGTGGATGGTGTTTCAGAGGGCGAGGGTTCTACTGGGCTCTAAAACAGGACCTGAAAGACTACTAAGAATACGCTGTCTGTATACCAGTTTGATTCAGTGCCCTAAAAACTGGGAGCTGTTTTTTGTGAATGGCCATGGATACTGGAGTTACAGCAGAGACTTCTCTGCTCTGACTCAGTCCTGAACTTACCCGTGACCTTGGTAAGACTCTTCCTCTCCCTCTGCTTCCCTGAGCCCCCAGTGGAAAGTGAGCAGTGATAGAGACCAACCTGAAAGCTCTTGGGAGAAATCATTTTCTTCCTGTAATGCTTTTCTGAGATCCTTTAGTAGCAGGTGCTGAAGAGATGTGCCTCTACACGCTAGAGAGCACAGAGCGGCCGTGCTTACACGTGCCAGGATTTACAGCTGAGGGTTTGACCTGCAGGGGTTTGCAAACCGTCCCAGGCACTGTCCTGGCTAATTGCATTTGTGTCTGTGTCCAATGCATTTTGCAGATTTATTTTTGAATTGATTCCAGTGTTCTCTGCTTTCAGAGAGCTCTGCTATGTGACACCGATGTGCTTTGCCTTATCTAGGGCCCGATACCAATATATATACAATATATATCCCCTTGTCCCTGTCCCCCTCCACCAGATAAACACCCTCCCTCCATCAGTGCCACGGAGCACAAGGCCTTCATTCAGTCCAGGGCTGGTATCAAAGTCTGTGCTACTGGAAGAGTAACATTCTGTGAAAAAACCATAGCTGGTACCCTGCTGGGTCAGATCTAATGTCTGTCTGTTCCTGTTCTTTCTCATCTGAAGTTTCTGGTAGTAGCTGGTTTTGCAAAATCTATGGCTCAAAGTATTATGTGCCCACCAGAGAGCTGCTGGCTCATGTCCTGAATGGAGATGCCCCTTCATCTCTGCCAGTTCCTGACTGTAGACCATGGTATTGGGGCTGGTCTACAGCGGTACCAAAGGGTGAAAGTCACACCCTGGAAAAGTGAAAAGTGCATGAACTTTTTTTTCCCTTGAGCTGATCGTGAACAAGTCTCTTTTTGCAAGGATTTTATATGTTTAGATCAGTGTATCCTATATATATATATATATATACTCTGCTCATTGTTCACATCCACACTACTGAAAGGGCTGTTATGTTCAGAGGTTGGTAGGGTCTTTTTGAGGAGAGATTAATCAGGGGCAGGTGAAAGTCTCTGCGGGAAAAAACCTACAATTACAGGCTTTAATTTCTACTCTCCATTTCTGGATTTGAAGTGTGTCTTTCCCCTCTTCTCTGTGCTCCATCCCAGGGCTGTTAGGAGAGCAGTGGGGTACTGCAGTATCCTGGCTGGATGCTGCTGCTGGGCGATCTTCACTGACTTGCTGTTTTCCACCAGTTAGTTCCCTGCCTCCCGCTCCAGGTGCTCCAGTTGCCCAAGTGCAGAGCCATGAGTCCTGTCCCACCAAGCATGGTACCCAGAAGCACCGGAGCTTTTCAGGAATGACAGCTCATCGGTCCATGCTGCTATTTTCTTTATCTAGATCTAATTGCTGTACAAGCCTGTCTCTGCTGGGTGCGTTTTGAAGTTGCTTATTCTGAGCACTCGGCTGCAGCCTTGTCCTGGGCTCTCAGGCCATGTTTGGTGCTGCTTTTCCAACGGCAGGAACTTCTTTTCTCACATGTGTTTGTCCCTGATTCCTTTATTTATTTGTGTACTTATTTATTAAAACCTCCATCCGAGCTTGTTTCCTTTCCTCTGAAACCATGAGGGTGACCTGCTATTAGCAAGCAGCCTCCTGGCTCAGTTGGGGGAGGGGGTGGGTGTTGGAGGACTGAGTCCATGGAGCTTTTTCTTCTCTCTCGTACCCTCGCTCAGATGATGGTGGTGATTCCCGGCGTGATCTCGCTGCAGGCTTGGACTCCAAGGAATACTGCTTGTCGGACCGGGACATTGTGGAGGTGGTGAGGACAGAATATGTTTATACCCGCCCACCCCCGTGGTCAGACACCCTTCCCACCATCCACGTCATTACACCCACCTACAGCCGGCCCGTACAGAAGGCAGAGCTGACGCGCTTGGCCAACACCCTCCTGCACGTTCCCAACCTGCACTGGATCCTGGTGGAGGACTCCCAGCGACGCACGGCTCTCATCACCCGCCTGCTGCGGGACACGGGGCTCAACTACACCCACCTCAACGTGGAGACACCCCACAACTACAAGCTGCGGGGAGACATGAGGGATCCCCGCATCCCCCGGGGGACCATGCAGAGGAACCTTGCCCTGAGATGGCTGAGAGAGACCTTTAACAAAAATAACAGCCAGCCTGGGATTGTTTACTTTGCCGATGACGATAACACCTACAGCCTGGAGCTTTTTGAGGAGGTAAGACCCTGCTGGGTGGCCCCACACTGACAAGATACAACAGTTTAGCCCATGGGGTATAAAAGATGCTGTGTATTGAGCTGAGGAGATGCTGTGTACATCCTCTCCCGAGCTCTGGATCAGCCTTGGCTGTACAGTGGTCTGCAGCTCTCCTGAAGTTTTCTCTGGGGCTCGGTTACTGCGCTGCAAAGCATGTGTTTGCCAGTGTCAAAGGCATCCCGTGCGAAGTAACGGGAACTCCAGTTTATCCCACGGCGTGTGATCAGGAGGCAGACAGGTTTCGCTAACGAGGAGCTGCTTTCCACTGCAGGGAGCCTTGTTAGGGTTGGAGCATGGCCTGCTGTCCAACGTGCCTGCGCAGAAGCACATGCTTAGCAAAAGAAATCTCAGCCATCTTCCTTCCACGCCCCACCCCAGAGGAGATTTCCAGCTGGTGCCTGATGTTATCCACCTTTCTTCTCCACCACCCCTACGTGCTGCACTTGGCTGGCCGTTAATTCATGTTTGTTCTTGTTTGAGGAGTGAGTCCCTGGGGTTTCTCGTCCTCGCTCGCTGTTTGCTCTCATCCCAGAGTGTCCACTGGTTCAATTCCAAAGCTGTCAAGAGCCTGGCGCTTGCTCTGCGCAGATCCCCGGCGGCGGTGCCCTTCCAGAGTTCCGCCTGAACGCTGTCAGGGCAGGCACAGCCCTCACAGGACATCTTGTTCAGAGATGCTCCGTGTCGGTGTCTTGCCGCACCCGCGACGGGCATCCGTTTGTCGGTGCTAGCTTCTCCTCCCGGAAAAGTGGAGCCCTTCACTGCCTTGGAGAGGGCTGTCTCTCCGCCGGGAGCAGAGACACGTGCAGCTCTCCCCTCCGGAGCTCTTCCTCCCGCGGCATCGGGGTCTCTCAGGCTGCTGTGAGCAAACAAGGGGGCTGAGATCTCGGCCTGGAAGCTGGTGGCTCCAGGAACGGCGATGGCAGGCTGAATTTCAGCACATGCTGATAGTGTTGGCCTTGAGCTTTCCCACCTTTTCTGTTGGTTCCACTCCCACTGGGGCTCTAAAAGGACTCCTGAGCTTTTCCCTGTCTGTGGGTTTGCAGGGGTCTTACAGTGCCAGGTACATTGTACCTCACCTGGTCTCCAGCTCAGAAATGACTTGTTCCTTTGCTGCCCTGAGGCTGTGCTCTTGCAGCATGGGACGAGAGAGGAGGACTGCTTCCTTCCCCACCAGTTGCTGGTTTTCATACCAGGGATCTCCTATTTATTTGCTCCGTGCGTGCCCCTTTTCTCTTCCCTGATGGCTTTCACTTCAGCCACGGGAACATACAGGCTTTTAAAGCTGAAAGCAAATTCAGACTGAACATCTTTCTTCCACAGCCCCCTTTGAGGCTGGCTCCGGCAGCATCTTGAGACACACGCTGCACATTAATAAAGCAGAGAGGGTTCCTCGTGTGCTTTGCTCGTAGAGGCTTCTCCTCTCTGAGATGTAGCTGCAGTTAAGGTCACGGGGAGCCAGTCAAATGTGCTGTGAAATGCAGAAGACACGCACTATTGTTCCCCGTGGACAGGGGCTGCTGTTAGCATGTGTATAATGCAGAAGGGCAAGTGCCGGAGCTCCTCTGGTCTCGTTTGCAGTAATTAGCAGTGATGAGATTAGCTCTGGGAGATCCCTGATCTAAGAGACCGGGCTGGGAGCAGAACGCAAGGCTGAGCCTGCCAGCAGAGCAGGACAGGGCGCTGGGGGTGAGCGGCCAGACTGGCATTTAAAGCATCTTTGTTGGCAAGCTCAGGCGTCTGAAGCGTCCCCTGATGGCTCCTGTCTATTTCTGTTGGCTCCGCGGGGAGCGGAGCATCCAGCCCATCCAGCCCTCTTCCGCAGGGTTAGCAGGAGCCGCTACAAAGCACCATTCTGCAGGCCCAGCGTTTGCGGAGGGGCTCAGCGGGCCCTGAGGCTGTGGGCTGCAGCAGCGCCTCGCTGTAAAGATGTTTTTAGTGGCTCCTAGGCTGAGATTGCGGCTCAAACTCCTTCGCTTTCAGAGAAAGCACCCTTCTTCCTAGATATGCCATTCCTGCATTTCCAGGTATCCTTGGACAAGGCCCTTCCTTCCTCTGTGTCCTGGTTTCCCCAGCTGTCCGTGTGGAGGACCGATGTCCCACAGCTCTAAAGACCTTCAGACCAAAAAAAAAAAAAAAAAGCACTCTTAAATCTCAGTGGTGTTTATTATTGGCAGCTTTGGTTTTAGTGCTTGGTTCCGCAGCCATCCATTGCTAGTGCTATTCTTAGTTGCCACTTTCCAAAGCACTTTGCTGCTCCAGCTCCAGGATGTACATCCTTGTGCAGGTGAGTGATGAGCTCTGCGGCTCGGTCCCAGCCACAGAAGGTACCTGGGAACGTCACCCGGGCTCTAAGCTCTGAGATTTGCGCTGAAGCTCAGGGACGTTGGCCTCCTGCAGGACAGGGAGCAAGGGGAAGTCGTTCTGTTGGGTTGGTGTGTTGGAAATCACACGCAGCCGATCCTTCTGTGTGCACCCACCGTACCCTTCTCTTTCCTTGCCTCCAGATGCGCAGCACCAGAAAGGTGTCGGTGTGGCCAGTAGCCTTCGTCGGAGGCTTGCGCTACGAGTCACCCAAAGTGAACGCCGCGGGGAAGGTCTATGGCTGGAAAACTGTGTTTGACCCCCATCGCCCCTTCGCTATAGACATGGCGGGGTTCGCCGTCAACCTCAGACTGATTCTCCAGCGATCTCAGGCTTACTTCAAACTGCGAGGAGTGAAGGGAGGCTACCAGGAGAGCAGCCTGCTCCGGGAGCTAGTGACCTTGAATGACCTTGAGCCGAAAGCTGCCAATTGCACTAAGGTATGGTCTTTTCCTCGTGCAGGGGTTGGGAGGATCCAGAGGCAGGAGAAAGCCCGTTCAACCCCATCACTTATTCTCTGTGTTTGAACAAGGGAGCTGGGAATAGGCGATTATGTCTTAAAATGTGTGGCCAACAGTTATCTTTTTCGGTTGCAGGTTGCCATAGGCCTTGAAATATGGAGTCTTTTCTCCCCTGTAACTCTTCCTCTTTTTTTTTTTTTTATATTACCTCTAGAAAATATCGTTATTGTTTTCAAGATGGGCTTATCCGTGGCCTTGCTAATCCCCTGGAATTCCATAGGTGAAATGTGTGTCGGTTGCTTTATGTGGGGGGTGCTTCTGAGTACTGGTACTGCTGGGATAAGCTGGTACCACAGGAGATCTGGCCCTCTGGAACCCATGGGAACTGTAACCCAGGGGTACCAGCCGCCGTGTTTCCTGGCTGTAGGCAAAGACTGTTCACACACAATCACTGCCTTATTGCCAAGTTGCCTTCTCCCTCTCGCCATCGATGCAATATCGTCATAGTTGTCCACAGTAACCTGGATCTGTCTATGTCAGAGATAATGCAGCAATGTTCTAATGCCTGGGATATTGCTCTGAGCTCCAGGAGGCTTCCAGGAAACTTCATTTAGGGGGGATTCTACTGCTGTCAAATGACTGCTAATTATTTGACTGTACACATTGCCTAGGAGCCACCAGGTCATGGAGCAGGACCCCTTTGTGCTGTATAACATAGAAACTCAGAACACAATGATAGTTCTTGCCCTGAAGACTTCCCGGTCTAGGATGAGAGACAACAGATGGATATCTTATCTGGAATGACAGGGGAGCGTGCGAGATACGATGAGACAATGCTGGTTAATGTGACAGGCATCAATCACTGCACATCGGCCACGGAGGTGCTGGCAAGGGCTTCTGAGAGCTTTGTGAGTGGGTGCACTGAGCACTGCAGGTGTGGAGGGGGGTCCCTCTCAGATCCCAGGCCCCTCTCATGCCTGTATCTGTAAAAAGCACCAGCCAGTCTGATTTCGGGAGTCTTTATTGCTTAATTATCCCAGGAGGATTATTATTTGTTTGGCAAATAAACTCTTACTGCCAACAGAGCCAGTGTTGGATCCAGGTCTCCATCCCTTTTTGGGATAGGAAAAAATTGTGAATAATACCCTTTGTCTCTGCTTTCCATCTGCACTGCTCCACAGCCCCAGAAAAAACAAGGATCTCGATGTTCAGCAGTGCTCAGGCAAGGAATCCTGGAATGAAGACGAGGAGCTGAGGAGGAGGAGCAACTTTGTTTATTATCTGCTACCTGCTGTGCCTCATTTTTTAAATCTACATGTCTGTGCTTATGGCTGTCCAGCACTAGGATAAATAACACAGATGGTCTCCCAAGGGTGGGAAAAGAGATTGGATTAAAATTAGATCTGTGTTGTTGGGCACTGTGTGCCCTGCTAGCCAGAAAGCGCTGGCTGGAAATAAATGTGTTTTCCAACAGGCCAAGGGAGATGCACAGGTTGCTTTTAGGCTGATTAGGGGTGTTTACTTACACAATCATTGGTACGTTGTCCCTGCTGTAAATAACTGATGGAAAGAAGGTGTGTTAAAAGGCTGGGGATAGGAAATGACAGTTGTGGAGCAACACATGGAGGAAGGAGAGAAAGGAAGAGATTGTTTCCAGGCAGGAGGGTAAAAATGATGCTGTCAGCCAGGCTGCCGTGTCACTGCTCTCACACCCGAGCTGCAGGTCAGGGATGGAGGAGAAGCAGGAATCGCTGGCCAGGAGTTGAAGCAGGCTGCATTTCTTTGCAGTGAGATTTACATTAAAAATGATGATGTGCTCAAATACAAGTTGTTAAGGAGGGACCAGAGAAGCGTATAAGATAAGCACAGACATCTGTTCTCCAAAAATCCTGCCTTCCTTGTGTGCGGTGCTGGTGTTTGTAATATTTATCAGAATTCAGCCCACAAAGGCACACTCCTGCAAAAAGCTGAAGCTTTGGCCGAAGACATACATCCTGCTTATTTTCTTTGAGTTGGGAACTGCCCAAAACGAAGGAGAAAATTCAGGAGGGAAGGGTTGGTTTGTACTGGAGTTGTAAGGAAACGAGGCTTTGCAAGCGTGCTGGGATTTCTGTGTTCTGCTGCTTCTGCATTTCCCCCCAAAAGCAAATATATACTCTCTTCTATCCATCGACACAGGAGAGAGCTCCGAGATTCTGTATTCCCATAAGGTTGAGGTAACCAGGATATATTCTGCTTCCCGTTTTCTACTAAGACCTGAGTGTCCTCATCCAGGGAGCCCTTAGAAGAGAAAGACTTCGATTGAAAACGCCTCAGCGTGGGCTGGCAGAAGGGGACAGGCCACAAAACACAAGGTCCTTGGAAATGAGGCATCTCTTGTTCCAGCTGCTCCTGGAGCGGCTCGTTTCTCTGGGCAGAGGTAGATGTAGGGATGCTTCTTTGGGTGAGGCAGCTTTTGTGCACTCGGGTGGTCTCGGTAGCAATTCACGGGGATTGAAGCGGTGGCTAAAAGTAGTCATCCCTCCCCTCTCCTTATCTCAGAGCTGAGCTGAGATCTGCAGGTTGGTGTTGAGGTGGATTTCGTGAAAGGGAACTGGCCGGGGAAGGGGCTGTCTCTGAGGCTTCGATGCTGGGGGGGTGTGGGCACTGGTAAATGCCACAGTCGGTGGAACTGGTTCCTGTCAGACACAGGCTGGAGAAGAGGGAGCGAAGAGGGCTCCTCCAGCAGCACCCATCCCCACACTGTGGTTACCGTGAGTCTTGGAACCAGCTCCGGGAGGGGAATAACTCCTTGCAGGAGACCAAGCCCATGGGCCCGGCAGCGGCAAGGAAATTACCCAGCAAAAGGAGACCAGAACCGGCTGCTTCGTGTTGTCTCAGATCTAAAGCTGGCTCAGAATGGGCAGGAGAGAGCAAAAAATGTCAGCCTAAGGCAAGAAGGCTTGAAAAGGAGTGCTTGGCTTCCTCCGGATTTTATCCTGTGGACTTTTTGCACAAGCCAAAGCTTCCCCGAGGCATAAAACAAACCCACTGCTCGTGGAAAAGACCAAGCCATTGGCTGAGAGGAAAAGCAGGTGTTTCTGTACTAAATGGTGATCTCCCTCCCACGTTAAAGAACACAGCGTGAAAAACGGTAGAAGCTGCTGTATGAAGTTGCAAACTCTGAAAATTCGCTCATTTTAGTTAATTTGATACAACTGTCTGTTTTGGCAATTGGCTTTAACAATGCAGAAGTGGAATCCAGTTGAAGGCAAAGCTACTAACGTGTTAATTGTGGTCTGGTTATGGAGTGTGTGGCTGGAGTTGGGTGTGAGCCCCGTTCCTGGCGGAGCGCGGCCCTTGGCCATCGGCAGCGTCGAGCGTTTAGGAGTCAGAAGTGGAAGGAGCTCTTACCTTCTCCCACTGGGAAGGAGAATTAGCGACAAGACCTGGACCACGTTAAGGTTTATACATTCTGTTTGTTGGGTGAGGAGCTGTTGCACAGCGCCGAGAGCCACTTGTACAGGCTTGTTTGCTTTTGCCTTTTCATAGGAAAGTGAAGCAGTAATTGCATCAGCGTTGCTGCAGAGGGCGAGCAGGACTGTAATAAAGGCTAACTTTGATAAACTGGCTCTGAAGTGGTTGTGGGGGAGCGACGAAATGGGTTTTTGCACCCACTCCAGCCAGCAGTTGGTCTCCGCCGCCTTCGTATTAGCAGGGGAGATTTCAGCCCAGGCGCAGGAGGTGACTACTCCCATCAGAGACAAATTTGGTCAAAAAGCATCTTGGGAAGGTGAGGGTGCTGCTGTGTAACCCAAAGGGTTTGGGAAATGCTTTGTTCATCCTATGGAAGCGGAACGTGCCCTCATTTTTTTCATTAAAGCAGGGACTGGGTATGAAATGGTTTGCAGACACTTGGATTAAAGGCTCAGAGGATTGTCATAGCAACAAGAGGGAAAGCCCCGCGAGGTAGGAAATATCCATGAGAACAGGTGCAGGGAAGCAGGAAACTGCAGCTCTGAAGGGTTAAAGCTGCTGCCAGCGATCCAGGTTCTAGGAGCAAAGCTATAATTGAGTCCAGTGAGGGGAGAGTATTTAAGCAGCTTCTAGAACCGTCTGTAGCGGCAGTATAGCACAGCTATAAATTATTATTAATAAATTATTTACCTGTAATACTCTCCCTCCTGCAAAAATGTTAGACCACCTCTTCAATTTATTTTTTTCCCAGTTCTCCTCCACACATGTTGATCTGTATGGAACTTTTCTGCTAAGGCTGAGGGAGGCTTTAAGTAGAAGCTTCAGTTCTGTTTTAAGCAAGTTGGGGAGGGGCTTTAAAGTGATGCAACTTTCTGACTAGTGGATGGCAGCTTGGGCCAGCATT
This sequence comes from Tringa solitaria, assembly GCA_026413425.1. Lineage (NCBI taxonomy): Eukaryota > Metazoa > Chordata > Aves > Charadriiformes > Scolopacidae > Tringa > Tringa solitaria. The sequence continues at coordinate 3,373,553 of JAOXJM010000010.1, read as the reverse complement.
TCAAAGGAAATGCATGTGGGGCTTTTGAGGTGATGTGGTGGGGTAATGCTTGCTGGCTTATGCTTGCACGTGGGAGGAAGGGAGTGTTCTGTCACCAGCTCGTGCATCTTGCAGCTCTGAGACAGCAGAGAACTGGAGCAGCAGTAAGTACTTCTCGGGTGGCACATCACTCTCACGTCTTTTTAGGGTCTTGAAAGAATTTAAAAGTGAAAAAGAAGCGATAGTGAGGTTAGGGAGCAGCCTGATGTCTTCCCTCCAATAATGGATTATCAGAGATGCACTGAAAAATTTGTTTTACTATTTCACACATCCAAAGGCAATGGTGACGGCTGGAGCCGCTGGTGGTACCCAGTATAACTGCCTCTGCCCTCTAACACACCAGTCACGGTGTGACCTGAAGTGGCAAGAATTCTCATTTCCACTCTGAGCCTACCAAGAGCTCCACACTGGCCAAGGATGGAGGAACAGGATAACCAAGAAGCAGAGTAAGGAACCTGGTCTGCAGGGAAACACACGTGTGATGCTCCGGGTATGAAGGAACTGCCTTACACCATTGAAAAGGTTGATGAGCCTTTCAGGGAAGATGGTTGCTAACTACATGGAAGGAGCAGGTTAATGTCCCAAGACAGTACACTGTAAAATGGGTAATTTCTGTGCACTGTGCATTTTGGAGAGCACTAGGCCTGCCTAAATGAAGTTTTATGCAAACCTCCTTTCAGCTGTGAATGCGCCATTAGGCTCCAGGGTAGATGGTTAAATTGCACTATTGATTTAATGTGCAAGAATATTTGTTAGTGCAGTGAAGAGATGCAGCTAATGACTCCTGTTGGCTTCTTCAGATTTTAGTCTGGCATACGAGGACAGAAAAGCCTGTGCTGGTGAACGAGGGGAAGAAAGGATTCACAGATCCCAACGTGGAAATCTGACTGTGCATGGCTGAACACCAGGTAGGAGCTCACATTTCTGAACAGTAATGAGAAGCAACAGTAAAAAAGGAAAATACTAGACAATGGCAGGAAGAAGACAAGAGCTCTTTTAAATGTGCTTTTTAATTTTGATTTTTCACATCTCTGGCCTTCCCTTGAAGGTCAGAGGAAGGTTCCTTCCCTTCCTTTCCTTTCCCTTCCCTGACCATTAGTTAATCTCTTTTGTATCTTTAAGACAAGCTGCTAAAGGGGAAATACCTGGTGAAAGGTTGGGAGGAAGAAGAGAAATCCAGGGAGTGAGAGTTTAGGCAGGAGCTACTTTGTTAAAGAACCAAACCCATGTCTAAATAAGAAGGTTGCCTTATTATCTCTACTAATGCAGCTACAGCACGAGTGGGAAGGATGTGGATTAATCCACCTTCAAACACCTAAGGAAAGCTCAAGCAGTATCAGTGAGAGCATTTTTAAATCAGGCAGAAGCTTTCACCGAGGGAAGAGTTTAATTTATATCCACATCAAAGCCACACAAAGTCAGTGACAAGGAAGGGAGGGTGTGGATTAAACCCCAGATGAGGTATTTGTTTACCTAAAGTGAGCATGAAGTGTCTTCTTCCCTGGAAAGAAGGAAAGAGCACGCACATTGATGGCTGACTTTCTGCTCATCTGTTCGGGCCCTGGCTTCTCACCTTTAATTACCCGAGCATCCTGGTGGATTTAGTCTTCTGTATCCCCAGAGCACACACTGCAGTTGGTTTGCTGGAGTGAAGGATGGGCTATTTGCTTCTTTCTGCATCCACCCTACATTGCCACTCTTCATTATTATGGGGGAAAAAAAACCCTTCCCTTTAACTGGAGGGTAGAACCAGGCCTGGAAGGGAGGGAAGGTTGCCGCTTCAAATACGGAGAAGTAAGAGCAGCAAAGGAAAGGGGCAGATTTGCTGAGCAGCGGTGTATTTTTAACAGTAATAAGGTCTCTTATAGCACGTTCCCTGGGGCTGGCTGGCTGGAGCCCTGCCTCCTGCAGCGGCCCTTGCTGCCCGTTGGCAGGACAGCAGAGGGAAGCCTGCACTGCCTGTTATCCCCGCTATATATAGCTGCTTTGCGGAGAGGCCATCGCTCTTCCGCGCTGTCACAACTGCTTTTTCCACCACCACCCAGTTGCCTAGCAGCAGTACTCGCAGATCTGCAGTGGGAGATGGGTTTTGGGACAGTTCCAAGGGGTGGCAGCTAACTGCAGCGAGGCAGAAGGGTGATATTCATGCGGCTTGTGTCTCTGTTGCAGGAGATTTCTTCATGCACAACCCGCAAGGTTCCTCTCCGCAGCATACGACCGGCCAGACGTGCAGTCGCCAGGACCTCTGCTGACTTCCAAGAGTTTTTAGCCTACTGAAAACAAGCAACACTGCATACATAAACTCCCCGGATTTCCCTGCCCTTCCTCCTGGACTCTGAGCAGAACCAGACGCTCTGGAGGTGGAGAAAAAAAGGAGAGAAAAAAAAAAAAGCACAGAAAATACAGGACTGACATCAAACTTCGGTGCAAGCCCAGCTGTCTCACGAGATGCTCGGTTTGGGAGAAGCGCACACGATGCACTGAAGCCACGGCCCGGCTGGAATGGGAGTCTGGACTGAGGGGGCTGTTTTACAGGACCTGAAAGCAAGGGTGAGAATGGCCACAGGAGAGTGGTGGCCCCCCGTGACTTGTTTTTCCTGAGACACACGTACCTGGTGGCTATGTGTGCAACAGCCTAAGCAGCTCTCTGGTGACGGAGGGGACAGCTGCCTTCTGAGATGGCACCTTAGCCCTTAATTTTAAACCTACTTTAATCAGTGTTTATTACGCTGCACAAGACAGGAAGGTTTTGGGGGGAGGGAGAAAAGTGAGGCAGGTTAGAACAAAACCATTAAGTATCTCTGTTTTCTTTGTATCCCCTTTCCCTTCCTTAGTTTCATGGTTTGGAGGGCGCTCTGACATACCTCTGTGTTCCTGGATGGAGTTATATTTACAGCATGTGGTTCTCTCTTCATCCATGCTAAACTAACTGGAAGTGGGTTTGAATGAGATTGTTGTGGCCATACACCATAATACTTCATCCAGGCTCAGATCTTGCTTCTGTTTAGCTCTAATTTGGGTCACACGAGCATTAGGTGTGGGATTCTCTAAAGGGTGCTCCTACGTAAAGCCCAATTTCCACTCTTAAATAAAGCTACCAGCTTAAAACTAGGGATGGAATGATAAAAGCTGATTTTAGTGCATTTACCATTCTACTGGAATGTATCCTTCAGCCCTAGCCCCTTTTCCAGGGCCAGGCCGTGCTACTGCAGAGCTGCTGGCGTGAAAAGCCACGCTGGAGCAGTCGGAGAGTTAACTTCTGATGGAGAGAGCAGCACCCTCGTAAAGGGCATCCTGTGCTTAGTGTTCTGTTCCTTCAGCACCTGGCTTGAGGTAGGTTGAAAAAACTATCTATAGAGAATATTCAGTCGCCTCCCCCCTGTTCTGTAACATCAAAGGACCTGAGATAGCTTTGATGAAAGGGTGTTCTCTGATGATACTGTATTTTGCTTCTCAGAGACACAGGACTGAGCAATGCAGAAGAACCTGGGTGCTACCACCTTGGTTGACTCTATAGTTGAGACTGAGAAACTTGCTGAGGAGGAAACAAGTACAACAGACCCCTTTCTCCCCACTTCCAGCCCCTTTATAAAAAAACCAAAATTTACCTCCCCCCTCATCGTTGTTGTCAAACCTCTGATCAACCCCCACTGTCCCAATTCTTTCAAAAAGGTCTGAAGCACAATTTTACCTTTGAATTGAGGGAAAATGTAATCCTGGAAATAGACTTGGTTATTTTTAGCCCTAACACATAGAACTATTAAAATGCTATAGATTTGATTGTTAGCTTCACAGTGCAAAAGCCTCCCCTTGGACTAATGACAGCCTGTATCTCCTAATATTTAAAAAAAATAATAATAATTATTTTTTGTAAATTATTTTCTCCCACTGTATATCGAAACCATTGGGGTAAAGTTGCATTCTTTAGTTCCCAGCCACAGAAGCCTTGCTCCGTAGCCTTTACAAAAATGTTCCTTTAGATGCACTGGCTGAAGCGCTACTTGGATAGAAAGCGTTGGATGCTGCCGGCCGCTGGCTGCTCTCTGGGAATGGGCATTGGCATCTTGTCTTAAACCAGTAGCTCTCTGCACTCGAGCAGATTGATCCTGTCACTCTACCAGCCTTCCAGGTTCACTTCAGTCTGCAAACCCTAGAGTGGAAAGAGACATTTTTAAAGGACTACAAAGTTTTCCTACCATTTAACTAGTTTCCAGCTGCTGGCCTCTCCGAGCTGCATGTTTTGTTTCACTAATCTGAATTCCAGTCCCTTGCTGGGTTGCAACCTTCCCTCCTCGGAAGGAAATAACTTTCAGGAAAATGCCAAAAGTCCTGGACACAACCCTACAGTTACGCTCCACTCTCCTCAAAGGTGGTCCCACAAACCTGGGCCCTTCCAGAAGCTACCGTGGTCCTCGGGAGCAGAGATACCTATGTTCAGTAAGACCAGCTCTGGCCAGGATGGAGTGTATTACAGCTGCACTGTCTGTTCTCAGTTTTAAACAAACTGTATTTAAATTTGTTAAATAAAATTATGGTTTCTAAGAGCCAGAATACCCCGCAACTCCCTTATCAGAGACAGTGCACATGTTTGGTGTTTCTCTCACAGCGCGAATCCTCTGGTTATGGGAACAGAAAGCAGGGGCTGAGTGACTTCTCAGAGATTCTCAACAGATTCACAGCTTGAGTTTAATCTCTTCCTCTGCCTAAAAAGACATCAGCTCCTCAGTGACTGCGGAGCTGGCGAGTTAAAAAAAAAAGTCAATATTTTCCTAAATTCTATGTTTCTGTTTTGAGGGACAAGAAAAAAGAAAACAGGACCCAAGATCCCACCATTTCACTGCAGGTTGAGCTAGAAAGTACAGATGTGCTCTCCCATTTGCAATTACATGTGCAACCCCTTTGCTTCTTCCCCAACCACAGCCTGATCCCTGCTCGTTTCACAAGGAGAGATTTCATCTTTAGGTGCTTCACGGTGCAAGCAGGGGCAGAGGGATGACTGGAAGAGTCCTTTCTCCTGGGAGGTTCTCATTCCTGCCTGGCTTGAAACAGAAAGATCTATTTGATAGAGAACAAAACACATTTCACTTTTTAAAACTTCTTTTTTGCCTTTTTGAGAGAGAGACAACCTCTGTAGTAAAACGGCTTGGAAAAAAACCTCCGATTAAAGTCATTTGACAACCAACTCAGCTTCCAACAAGTGAACAAGTAATGGCCTCTCTGCAGAGCGAGTTGCTAAATTCTGCCTGGAGGCACAACAAAATGGTTTTCCCCACCTGGTTACTCACATGTTCACCAACTATTTTCTCCCTATCTAATTATAAAAACGAGGAGGCCAGTAATAACACATTTTGAAAGTCACTGGAGAGCTGAGCTCAGCGTTCAGTTCAGATGGCTTCAGTTCTTTCTCTCTCTCTCTCTCTCTCTCCTGCCTCCAGCAACTTTTTACTCCCCCACATTCCCCAGATGGTCCATAACATCCCGCGCAGCCAGCTAAGCTGTGGGTCCTCAGTCGTGCAGGGAGATGAGCTTCTGCATCCATCTATGAAACAACGGACTCTGGTTCCTTCAGGGCCCATTCTCTCTTCCGCGCTTACTGCCGAAGAGCAAATCCTTTACCTGGCTCTAGTGGAAAATAACGTGCCCAAGGGCCTGGGCCATGGCGTCCCCAGACATGCAACCAGGAATATTCAAGATGAACCAAACACGGGAAAGAAGCTCTCATCAGTCCACGTACTGGGTCCTTCCTAAATAAGGTATGTCAACAGATTGTATTATGCGTCCCGCAGTGCGTTCTTCAAAAATAACGATCTGCAGGAAAGAGGGAGATAGAAAGTTCCTTCAAACAAAGGCTGAATTACTTTAAATATGTTTAGGAGGACAAGGCATACGATCACAGCAGGGGAAAGAAGCACCATTTAAAGAGATCAATCAATAGGAGTCTGAACAGTAACTGATTCTTCTTCAGCATCACATGATGCAGAAAATGAACCAGCACCAACTTAGGTTTGTCTTGATTTTGAACTCGATGCAGTGCTTTGAAGTTTAGCTGCCATCCTCATCAGGCCTTAATGGTCGTCAGAGCCACCGTCAGCTTTAGAGCAGCTGAATTTTCACAGATCTTAGGAGATAGCAGTCTCCTCCCTCTCTATTGCGCTGGTTTTCAGCTAGAGAAAGGTAATTAATATACTGTATATGTCTAGCTCTTTGGGACACGACTCAGAGCAGGATCTTTGATAATACAAACAAAAGCAAAGAGAAATCCCACCAAAGCCTCTCACCTCATTGCTCCCTTTCCATAACCAGGGGCCAGGAAGGTACAGTGTTTCCTGTGGTCCAACTTTCCAGTAGCGGCCCAGGTTCTGACCGTTGACAAACACAACTCCTTTTTCCCAGCCCTAGAATCGGGACAGCAGAGGGAATTACTGATGCAGCTGTATTGCCTCGTTAGCATCCCCAGGGGAAACCACAACTGCTTTCACACTTGCATTCTTTCTGGCCACTTTCTGCAGGTTTTCTGCTTGCTTGCCCCGTGCAACTCCCTGAAGCCATGAACATTTAAGTAAGCCCTGTTGAACAGGAGTTATCCTTAATGTACTGATTAAAAGGATAAAGCTTTCAAAAATGTGCAATTCATGATTCATGCTTGTACTGGAAACTTCATCCTTCTGAACAGATATATCTTTGTTTCTTCCCAAGCACAGATTATTTCTCCTCACCTATTTCCCAGGTGACAGAAATACTGTATTGCCACTGACGAGCATAATTTACAACAAAGCATAAATGGCAAAGTGGGCAGTACAGTCAGGATTGGTGTGAACCTTGGCTCTAAGGGACTGAAATAGGAGGAGAAGTTCAGTAATACTTAATATCTCATCTTGAGTTCTATGCCAGAGCAGCAAATCTTCCCCAGAAGGAAGACGTGAACACATGAACACTCGCTCTCATGCCATGTCTACAAAGAAGTGACTCTTTCCACGTGACGTGAAGGAGGGAGGGATAAAACTACTGCCTCCTTTCTTTTTTGAGCTCATTACTCCTCCACAAATAGAAAAGAAATAGCATTTGTATGTCAATAAAGACGACTAACTGTTCATTAGGGGAGTCAGTATTGCCCTTTTTTTCTCATTAGGACCACCACAGACTGAAAAAGTGAACAAGTTTCTCTCTAACCAGCTGTTTAAAAATCTGGATCAAGAATAAACAGGGGGAAAGGAGGAAAAAAAGACTTACCTGTAGCTTCAAGAAAGTGTCCTGTGGCTGATGCTCTATCCACAGCCTTCCACGAAAAAAAGCTGGACCAACAAAGTAATCTGGGACCGCGCTCCATCCCGTGGTGTGCCGCAAGCTGCAAGAGAGAGACCCAGCACAGGTCACAGCAGGGAAGAACGTCCCAGTCTTCATCACCTACGCTTGCCACCTCACCAAGAGGCCAAGCTCTGGTACAAGAGAAGGACATATGGGGCTACCCCCATCTCTAATACTTCACAGCAACGTAAAAATCCCTGCTTCGTGTTGGCTGCTGAAGTGCCCACCCTCCTTCAGATATGACAGTGCCACGGTGCAAGCTTTCAATGCACAGGCTAAAGGGAAGCCTGCAGAATTGATAGGATTCAAACCAGACATCCCTGCCCGTGTTCCTCTGGAGGAACATGAACACATCCCTGCAAGTTTGCAGTAACTGGGGACAACCTGGTATCATTTCTTACCTGTGGCAACACTTTGGGAGCAAGGGACAAACAGAAGAGAAAATAAGGAGTGTAGAAGTCCCACAGAAACCTTCAGCTTCAGAACATGTTCCTTCCGACCTTCCTAACTGCATCTCTTGGATTCAGGGAAGTTATTGATCCAGTGCAGCTTGACTGCTACTAAATTATTCAACTAAAAGCCTATGACAATTCCTTTCCCAATGCCACGCGCTCCATCCTCCCACGCAGCGACTGTAAGCTGATTGCCTTTCATTGCTACTGGTCAATTGCCAGTAAGGGATTGTAGCCTTGACTAATCTTGCTTTTGTTTGGGCCTGGCAGTTCCCTCACTTTAATGTTCCTTACTGGAAATATTCTTCTAAAACCCCGCAGTCAAAGGTTCCACGAGTTTCCCCATCAATAATAATCCTTCAAGCCCCCCAGCCCCTGTTAAAATTGTCCTTAGAAATTTCAAAATATAGACCTTTTTTTTTCTTTTAACAGCCATTTCAGTTTAACTGGGAGTTTAACTCTCTCTCTCCTTCTTATGTAAAATGTGGGAGCTGTGATGTCTTGGGCGATGCAACGCAACTGGAAATAGGCTCTCTGGATCGTGGCCAGAGTCCACAGGGCATTTGTTACCTTAAATATTTGCTAAGTTTTTCTACATCTACCAACAGAGGCTCCTTGACTTACCCATGCTGCATTTCTTTTTCAGCCCTTCTTGAATTAAAGCAAAATAACTTCAAACAGAGGAAGCCATCTGGACCTGTTAATGTACTATTAGTAGCTTCCTAGAATTACTCCGTCCCTTGCGAGTTTGAATTACTAAATATATCAGCCGTATTGCTGATTTCAAGAAAGGCACAAACTTCTCCAACGTGTGGGTGTGCTGGGACCCACCCCTTTGGGTAAGGCACACTTTTACCTACTCGACTGAACAGGCTGTGAGGAAGCCTTTAAATCCTCCACAGCGGGAGTAAGTTTCACCCCTAAATAATATTATCGATAAAGTGCCACCATTTTCTGCACTATTTTGGGCAAAGATATCAGCAAGAAGCTTCTCAGTGCAAAAATCCAGCTGCCTTCTTCCACCTCGAGTTGCCTTTCTGATATATTTAACTGTCACCCGTCAGGTTTTGTACTGCTGGTAAAACACTTAGTTTCAAATGAGGAAGGAAAAAAGCTTTTAAATCCCACAAACCTTTTCATGAAGCCAGGTTTCATCTCCAAACTGTAAATCTTGAAGTTCCTCAAGGGGGCTTTATTCAAGAAGACGTCACCAATTAGGCCTGCAAGAGCAATGTGGGTAATGAAGAGTTGAAAAACAGCTAAAGCTGATAGATTTTCCTATTTGGATGCGAGGAACAGCAGGAGATGGAAAGCAGCCACGTTCTGCAGTGGAATTAGGGTCCATATGGTCCCATTGCTCATCCAGATTGAGTGGGGAACATTACTAGACTTTGGCCTCTCCGCTCTCTCCTTTGCTTCAACTCCCCAACGCCGTTAAACACCCTCCAGGCAGAAAACATCGCTGGCACACGCAGCAGATGGGGTTTTGTTGTTATTGTTGGTTTTTGAGTTAGCTGTCCACGCACAGGGTTTTTTTTTAAAGCAGTAGATCAGTTACTTCTCTAGCAAAATATAACCCAGGCAAGCGCTGAGGTCCAGTGCTCATCCAGTGCTTTTCATCCAAGGATCTTAAGACACCTTAATAACTAATTTAACTTTAGCACTCCCTTGGTAGATAAAGTTATTCTCCGTGTAGCAGGCAAAGCCCGGCTCCTAATCCAGCCTCCTAATCACAGGACTGCAGTTGAGGCTACACAGAGGCTTTATGCACCTCTTCTGCAGTAAAATAAAATTACTACAGTCACGTGCCTAACTCCATTAGTCATTTTTGTATAGTTTTTGCACACAGTTCCCCAATAAAATAGAATCCTGGGGTTTCGACCTCCTTCAGGTCCACAATTGTGTGTGACAGAGTTGAACATTTCAGTAAATTCAGCTCAACGGGATGCAATTCATTCCTCCTGATACTGTGTGACGTTTTAAATGTTGTGATCCTCTGTTATCAAACCCCCAGGGGAAAACACAGATTAAAAAAGGTTATTTTCCTTCTCTCCCTGTGAAGTAACATGCTCAAAGAATAAGAGAAAGGGGACCCAAACATCACCGAGCCGAGTGAGATTCGCTGATGGCCTTGGGTTTAGTTGTACCCCTGTAAAATCAGAAGCCTTAACTTACCTTTCCTCTGTTCATTCAATGCCAGGCCATAATTGACGCGACCACGGTTCTCTACCAAGAGTCTTAACTGCCTGAATCCCTGTAGAAAGGAAAAAAACAAAGGAAGAGCATCAGCCGGACCAGCGCGTGGCATGTGCTGTAGCAGCCGTAACCTTGGTTAACAGAGGTCAGTAGAGGTGTTTAAGAAGGGAGGTGGCACCAATAATTGCCAGCTCCTCCCAGGGTAAGGGCTACTCTCAGAGCTAAAGAGAGACACTCCCCCCTCATTCCATTTGAGACCCAAAAGGTGCCAAAGCCCCCAAACGCCCTTAAAACCTGCTTTGTGCTGAGGAAGATAGGGTACCAGTACTCAATGTCTACAGTTTGTGGGTGTGGAAGGAAGGCTGTTTATTTTGTGCAGCAAGGACTACGCTGACTTGAATTCTCTCTATGGAAAAATACTCAAAACCCACTTCTCAATCACAAATAGTCATTTGGCAGTGAAATCACGCTGTATTTCACTAGTGAAATAGTGTCTAATTAGGGTGTAAAGACTGTTCCCTGCATCGGGCTACAGTTCCAGCTAGTTAAATGGATTAAGTGGGAGGTGCCTTCTTGAGAGCTACACCTCTTCATCGGCCTCGGTCCTGTTATCCCTGCACTGTTGTGGGAGCAATCCCCAATTAGTTACCTGTCCTTCAGGAAGGGAGAGCTCCACTGTATTGTAGTCCAGCTCGCCAACATACATGGTGTTGACAAACACCTGCAGAACAGGGCACAAGGAGGAGAGCAATTTCTCATCAATTATACTATAATCGTGTGTTCCATAGGTTGCTGAGTTGTATTTGGGGAGGAAATTGTCTTTACTTGAAACTAGAACTAACTCCCTGTCCATAACTATGCCAAGACCGAGGCATTGACATCTGACTGGAGTTAGTGAGAGTTGTCCTCTGCTCCTTTACCTGGGCTCGGTCACGGACGTGGTCCCTTGAATGCAGATGTCCACCACCAAATATGACAGTCTCGTAGAGCACGTATCCATAGGACTGCCCGCTGCTATCATTTAGATGCAGATTCTCCATGTTAATGGGAAGCTCTGACTTAACGGGCTGCAAAGAAGAAACAAAATTAACAATGGAAGTTGCCTCTCGTAATTGACAGGCCACATTGAAGCAATTCATTTAAGATAGGTGTTCCACTCTGCCACAGGTTAGTTTTCCCTCCAAGAGGCCTCTTCTACCCTATGCCTCCATGGAAGCCTCAGCAACGAAGACAAAATACCAGAAAAGGGAGCCAAGGACTTGCAAAACTGGAACTCCAGGAGAACAAAAGTAGGAGTAAAAAAGGTGAGATAAAAGATTTGCCTCCTCCCTGACAAAACATTCCCCAGCCTTAGCCTCATGGGATAACGAGCCGGTGCATTAATTGCCTTTTCCACCTCTGAGGTGATGCCTTTTAGTACTGAGACACATGAAAATTGGTAGTACTACCTGTAAAAGAGATGGTAACACATCCCAGAGAGAGATGTATTGATGCAACAGGATTGCACCGTATGACGCCTTGCTTTCAATCATGGGAGGGAGAGGAAGAGGCTGCCCTGTGATGCAAAAAGAAAGATAAAGATGGAACAACTCTTCCAGATGCAAAATTCCAACACAGATTTAAGCCCCCTCCCTTGGTCCTCCCTCCCATCTTCTGGAAAAAGCACCCAGCCAGAGTCTCAGGGCTCCAGTTTAAACAAGTCTCTGATTTAACACCGTAGGCGGAGCAGTATTTTGGTTCTTGGGTTTTTAATTACCGATGATCACGCTGAAGAGCTGTCGGAGCTTAAAAAATTTGGATGTGTAGTCTCCAGCCTCTGTCAGCACGGCGTCGTAATCTGAAAAAAGAAGCACATATGCTTTAAAAAACATACAGCAGCTCTGGGACAGCCTTCGTGTACACTGTCATCAAAGAAGTACAAGCCCAAGACACAATTTTCTTGGCACTGTCTGGATTATGGAAACCCGTACGCTTTTATCTGTGTGAATGTAGCCAGACGAGCTTAATTTGGAGAAGAGCCGCTCACTGAAGAGCAACGTGCTTCTAGAGACCTAATTTGCACTTATCCAGAATTTCACGCAGGATAAAGTCAACAATTAACAATTTTAACAAAGGGCTGTTGGGATGAAAAGAGTTTATGGTACAATTTGACTTGGTAAAATTAAAAACCAGAACTATTATCTTGGATCACTATCTTTCCCTAGAAACAAGAGCCAGCATGGAGATAACACAAAGCAAAACCATCAGCTGTGACTTTTATTCCCAGTTCAGAACGAGGGGAGCCTCCATGACCTGGGATGGATCTGGAAATAGGAAACACTAACTGAAGCCCCCTTGTAGACAGGCTTCTGAGCTGCGTTCCAACTTGTCTCTCCGTGACAGAGTGGTTGGACTGATCATTTCTCAATGCTTCAACTCTAACGAGCCCAAAGGGTAAGCCTGAGCTGCTCCCTCACAATAGGTGAACGGGCAAAGCAGGGGAAGAAAACTCACCGTAACTGGTGACGTCCGACTTGTACTCATCAGCCTCCAACGCACCGTTCATGAAGCCAAAGTTGGTGCCTCCGTGAAACATGTAGAGGTTGATGGACGCTCCCGATTTGAGGATGCTCGCGACGGTATTCACCATTTCTGCAAAGGAAGGGCGGTTGCCAGGACGGCCACCGAGCAGGGAGCTCGGCTGACATTCTCCCAGTCCTTCAAAGCAGACACCCACGTTCTGGTCCCTGTCAGGCAGTCACGCTGTGTGATTACAGCCATTCCTCTTGGCATTTGAATGCTGCCCTCGGGAAGGGCAGCATGTCTACTGACACAGTGGGACATACCGATACATTCAAATACACCTCTCCTATAGGTGAAAAAGGGTAAAAGCTCATGTATTTGAGCAGGAATTTTGCTTTTAAGCAAGGACTACTCAATCGGACTCCTAAACTCAACACACCAAAGACCCAGTTACCAAGACAATTGCAGGAGGATGAGGGAGTCATTAAAATAGTCTTATATAGCTCTGTTTTCACTGTATTTTAGATGCCCTGGAGGTTCTGGGATTGTTGGGGTTTTTTTAGTACTAGTCTTCCTTCCTAATGAGCTTTTAAACTAGAAAAAAAAATGATACTTTCAGAAGGTGCTATACGTGCAAGAGGCTTAAATTCACCATATTCCCACAAAAGGTAAAATGATCTTCAGTTAATGAGGAACATTTAATCACTAGACAAGTAACATCGTTACAATGGAGGTTTCATAAAACTCGTGACATTTTACAAAACAGAAAGTCTTCACAGGATTGAGATGATCTCAGGAGGTGAAAGAGATGATTTAAATCACTGGGTTGCATTTTTAAAATCAACATAGAGTTGCAGGAGGCCTTAGGACACGTTGCCACTAATATCTTAAGATGTTTGGCTCTCTGCACACACCATAGAGTCCCTCTTCAAGGAATAAAAGGCCAATATCTTTTTTTTTTAAAAAGAGCTGCTATTTACTAACGCTACTAAAGAAAATCCAAGACATGGCAACATGACCCCCTGGCTGAGAGATTATTTACTGACAAAGACTCACACAAAGCAAAAGTCACAGCAGGACAGAAAACGTGAAAAAGTTGTGTGTCGTTTTTCCATGCCTGTTTGCCGAGCAATAGAATCATAGAATCATGGAATTGTCTGGGTTGGAAGGGACCTTTAAGGTCATCTAGTCCAACCATCAACCTCACTCTGGTAAAAACCATCACTAAACCATGTCTCTAAGCACTATGTCAACCCGCCTTTTGAACACCTCCAGGGATGGTGCCTCAGCCACTTCCCTGGGCAGCCCATT
>JAOXJM010000010.1:3332275-3342452 GCA_026413425.1 Tringa solitaria | reverse complement strand
AGGGAGAACGACAAGGAGCGGTGGTACGTTGGAAAAGGTGTGCTGGGCAAAGAGGAAGAGGAGTGCTTGTAGCTGAAGGAGAGGCATCCTGCTCCCGGGTTAAAAAGCCACCGCGCTCTCCAAGGCGGTTAGAGTGGCTGGACTTCTTCCCAGCGGCGCAATTAGCAGCCAGGAGGACAGGTTTTGAAGCAGAGCAACTAGTTGCCTCCAACTACAGGTTTCCTCGATAAAAGAAGAGCCCCGCGGGCACGGGCTGCGCCTCTGCCTGAAGTTCCTGCTTCAGTCCTGACTCGGCAGAGAACGGCCAACAGGTCTAGTGTTTCCCAGAAGGATGGCTGGCAAGCAGCCCGCCAGCAAAAATCGGGGACAGAGGCTGGTATTCACCGCTGTGATGTCTGTCTTCAGCCTGGTAACAGCAGCTCTGCCAGGCACAGAGTGCAGCTGTGGGTGTCATCCAGCTGTGCTCCCGAGTCAATATAAGGCAGAAAAGACTGTTTCCACTGGGGTATCCCCCTCTCCGCTCCCCGGGAGAGAGCTGGGGAACAGGGGAGGGAAACAGACCGAGCTGAAACAGACCGAGCTGTAACAGACAAAGTAATTTTAAGGCTGGAGATTAGCTCCTGGCTTCAGCCCTGTAGCAGGTTCCTGGCCACAATCATCCGCATCACCTCATTGGTACCTGCAGCAGGACGAGGGTGCAAAAGAAAAGACAGTTAGGAACTGCTGGGGAGCATCAGCACAAGGCTGTAGGAGTAATGGGATGAAACCAGATAGAGGCACCTCTAACATGACAACTCCATATCCCCCCCTGCTGTAAGACTTTTAAATACACAGTAACTGCTCCAATACACCAAGAGCTCTTGGCCAGGGAATTCCCACACGTGACATCCAGGGACACCTCATGCCCACAGCAAAAGGGAATTCTGAAACCCGAGAGTCAGAGAGTCATGTCTGAAGGCGGGGGCCTCTGGAGGGGCTGGTCCCTCCTGGCTTCACTGCCAAGTGGCTGGCAATAAGAGTGTCTTTTACCTTCCAGGATCTGGTGGACTCTGATGTCTCGCACAAACTGCTGCACAGCGTAATCCTTCAGGTAGCCGTAGCCCCCGTGCATCTGTAGAGCCTGGTTACAGATCTAAGAAGATAACATCGCTGGTGAAGTGACTCAGTCAGTGACAGAAATTCGGTAAGAACCCAGGAACCTGGGTTCTTTTTTATTATTATTTTTCTGGTCATTAATCTCATCTCTTAACGAAGTGTGGTGTGACACACGGCGCTCTCAGCCCCCATCATTCCTGCTCTCAGTGCTACCATGTTACCCAAATGCTGTTTCACATTATCTGTGCATTTATGTGAACAAGATAGCATAGAAATACGCAGGAAACACTTAACTAAGGCAATTTTGACTGCATTTCCATGGTGGTACTGATGCAAAAAGCAAAACACCAGATCACCACCTAACGGTCAGTCAGGGGAGGAGTCTGCTCAGGGCTCTGATTTCTACTGAAACATGACTCCCTGCATCATTATCTGTCAAACTGGGACATAAAGCACAATAAATTGCAAAAATGCAGAGTGCTGAGAGTAGCTTCTAAATGACACTGATCTAGGAAGCGTCAAGGTGCAGATTTTCTTTTCCTTTCTTTTTCTCTCGCTTCTTGCTTTCTCTTTTCAGGGACGTTGTGAGATAACCATTTTATTTTTAAGTGGTCTAGGAAAGACCACCTTGGAGTGATCAGACCCTTTGAAAATAAAAACGCTCTGCTCCCTGTCCTGTCTCCCTACTCGGTCACCTGGAAAGTAGAGTAGAAAGCTCTGGAGGCCAGGAAGCTGTGGAGAGGCTAATCCTGCAGCCTCCAGAGGATGCAGAACTCTCTCTCCTAAAACATCCTGGTACTGCATCGAAGCTTCTGGCTCAATGAGCATGCTTGGGTCTGGGGCATGACAGTGACAAACTGCTTTCTGACATCTAAGAGGGGTCCTCCGAGCTTCTGAGCTTCTGGTAACCTACCGCAAAGCATTCGTCGGTAGCGAAGAGCTTGGCCATGGAGCACAGCACCGCCGCGTCCTCCCGTCCCTCCTGCAGCGCCCGTGCTGCGTTGCGAACCATGAGCCGTGCCGCCACCAGGCGCGTGGCCATCTCCGCCAGCCTGAACTGCAGGTACTGCCAGCAGGAGAGGAGAAACGAGGTCAGCGTCTTTTGAACCCACATCCCCCACTACCCTCAGGCAGGTCTGAGGCCTTTTTGACTCAGGAAAAGCACCTTCCTGACTTCTCCAGGGAAGACCCCGTGAAGTGAGCGACGGGACCTCTGGCTGCTTGATGGGACCTCAGCCAGGATCAGGAAGAGCAGAGCTCTGGGAGGGCAGATCTGGTGGAGACGTTACCTGATTGTTCGCCAGGGGTTCTCCAAACTGTTTGCGGACAGTGAGATGTTCCTGAGCCAGAAGGACAGAGGCATGAGCAGCTCCTAACGAACACGAAGCTGGTGGGAGAAGCCAAGGACACAGAGTGAATATGAAGCTCGCGCAGACAGGCAACAAGATGATCCTGCCCTCCTCCCTTTGCTCCGTCTTACCAATATTTGTTTTTTTCTTACCAATATTTATCCTGCCTCCGTTCAATCCCTTCATGGCAATGCTGAAGCCCTGCCCTTCAGCTCCCAGCCGGTTGCCAACAGGAACCACACAGTCCTCAAAGATGACAGCCCGAGTTGGCTGGGAATTCCAGCCCACCTGGGAAAAACCAGAGCACCTTCCAGACTGCCCGAGGAGCAGCTCCCAGCAGAGAACTGCCCGTCCTGCTCTCGGCCCCTCGGTCTCATTGCCACGCTGCCACAGAGCCCCTGTGCTCTACGTGGTTTGGCCTCAGTGTGCTGAGTTGGAAACTGGAAACTCTACTTGAGAAAAGGAACCTTGATGTTCCCGAGATTAAAATCCTTCACTTTGCAAAGGGACAAGATCAGGCAAACTACACCGAAGCTGGACTTGGCTTGGAAAAACCATGACAGGCTGGGACTCTGGTCCCATCCAAGAGGAGATCCCTAATGCTTTGCAGACGTGAGCTCATCTCCGTCCTGCACTTCCCTCAGGCACACGGGGAGTAAAAACCAAGCTTCTTACCTTCTTCTCTTTCTTGCCAAAGCTGAGCCCTGGTGTCCCCTTCTCCAGCACCAGGCAGGAGATGCCCTTGGGGCCTGGGCCTCCTGTGCGACACATGACCACGTAGACATCGGTGTCACCCCCTCCACTGATGAAGGCCTGCAGAAGGGCACGAGAAGAAAGGGGTGGCTTTCGCATGCTGAGCAGCAGCTGGGGTACAAAGACAGGGGGACAAAGACCCCACACCAACAGGTATTTAGAGACCCAACTGTGCTAAGCTCTGGTGAACGCTCTGCAGAGCAGATCCTACCTTGGGAGAACACACAGAGATGAGGAGACAGCAGGAAATGGAAAGGATGGTTAGACCCAGGCCCCCTTGCACATGCAGTGCCATCCAGCAGCTTTAGGAGGAGCAAAGAGGTACCTTGGAGCCATTCAGGACGTAGGTGTCCCCTTTCCTCTGAGCTGAGGTCAGCAAGGAAGCTGCATCACTTCCACTTCCTGTTCAGGAGGTAAGGAATCAGGCAGTGAAACAGCAGGTCCAGAACCTACAGACTCTCCCAGGAGCATCTCAGCAACCATCCTCTGCCCCTTCCCAACCTCCCAGCCATGGCCCAAATGAACAGGGAAAGAAACTTTTCACCTCCAGCTCCGTGCCGAGTTCGTGTCCAGTTAAACCACGTTAAGAGGGAGGGAAGGGAGGTCGATTTCTTGGTCGAGGATGCTCACCTGGCTCAGTCAGGCAGTAAGAGGCAAATTTTTCCATGCTACAGAGCGCTGGGCAGAATCTGCGCCGCTGTTCCTCATTGCCAAAGGTGTCGATCATCCAAACACACATGCTGGGGCAGGAGAGAAGGAGCAGCGTTACAGCAGGTGGACGCAGCCCTGGGAGGAAGGCGAGTCAGGGAAGAACATCCCTGGCCGAAGAGAAGAACAAAGCTCCAGGGGGTTGAGGCGAGAAAGTGTGTTGCTCCACATCAGAACAAAATTAGGTGCCACAGAAGCCAAGAGGAAGGAGATCACCTTCCATTCCCCACAGACTCGCTGCCTTGTGGAACAGCAGGTCTGTATTTAACAGCCTCGGGGCTCCCCTCAGTGCTAAGCCCGACTTTTCTCCTTGGAAAACTGCACCTGGGAGAAGGAGGCATCGTCACCCCATCCTTCCATGCCAAGTCGGCCCGTCACCGAACATGTCTGCACAAGCAGGACAGGGCCCCAGTATCAGCTGGTGCCTCTGGGCTCTGTTACAGCTCGACCAACGCACAAAGGCTTTTTCCAGGCAGGTTACTATCTATAGACAGCTTAAGTGGAAGAGCAGGGAACAAAATCCAGAACCTAATCCCCTCTTGCCTGCCACAAAGCTAAAATTACTTCTTGGTGGCATCTCTCAGCTTTTTGTAGCCTATTTGTTTACATCCTCACGGGGACGTGTCCACTTGGGGTCCCAACTCTAAGTAATAAGAGAACTGTCTCCAGCTGGATTTGGAGGAAAAATGTGGTTTTCGGCCGGGCTGACACCATCCACCGCTCGGCAGAGACACTCACTTGTGGATGCTCATGTAAGCGGTGGTGCTGGTACATCCTGTTGATAAAGCTTCAAAGATTACGGAGGTATCAAGTCGTGACAATCCAGAGCCACCCACATCTGGTTTCACGTAGATCCCGCCGAATCCTAGCTGGGCCGCCTTCCGCATTGTTTCCACGGGGAATATTTCCTATTGGGACAGGCGGAGGCATCGCAAGTGAATATTCCCAATCAATCCCATCTCAATGTTCAACCCCTTTCGGTACATCTGAGCTACCAAATCCAGCCCGGAACTCCCGTAGAGTTTAAGTTAATTGGGTGGGTTAAAGACGAGGTGGCTGCCTGGAGAGATACATACCACCTTCAGGAGTAAATTCCGGTTTCGGATAACGGAATAGCCTGGCTAGGAAAGCTTCTAGGAACTTCTGATGGCTTCCCCACCCCGGCTACAGCAGCAGCTTCAAAGAAAATCTCTCCAGAAGGCATCACAGGAGCTATTGCGGGAACCCCTCTGCTGAGACCCCCAGGATGGTAACACCTCAAGGGAGGGAAAACCGAGCGGTACGACTCTCCTGAGGCTGCCGTACCTACCTTCTCATCCCACTCAGCCATGTGAGGAGCCATCTCCTTGGCAGCAAAATCAAGGGCAACTTTTTGGAATTCCTTCTGCTCCTCAGTCAGGCCGGCGGACGCTAGAAAAGCAGGAAGAGATGGGGATACGCGTCTGTTGCGGGAAAACAAGCGCTACCACCTCCTCTGTACCCCAACCAATTTCAGTGTGTCCCTCAACTCCATTTCTCTGTTCCTTGGGGCCACCATGAACTGGGCTGGTACCGGACAGCCGGCTTTGGGAGGGGACTTTTTTTTAGGATGAAACAAACCCCAAGGCCCCAGCTATCCTCATCTACTCAATGTTTCAAGACAGGGACCAGGGCAGCACAGCCCATGGCAGCCATCCCTCCATCTCCCTAGGTCTGTGCTGCAGACACACAAGGACACGGCCCTGGGACTTCACAGGGGTGACACCAGAAAAGAAGCCACGAATAAAGAAGCCCTTTGGAAACGGCATCTAAAGGTTTGGGTAGATCCTGCATTGGAAACCACCTGCTTCGCTTGCATGTAAGATCCCAAGGTTGTTTTGTTAGTTTCTCTCCTAAAATTCATAGGGATGAAGCTGCTGCTTCCATCCTAAACAGGGTTACATTTAAACAAGGAAGCAATTCATCCAGGAAGGGTCCGGGAATGCCGTAGGAGGAGTCCGGCTCGGACACAGCTCTTGTTCCATAACCAGAGCCCGTGCCCAGCCACCAGGAGACGGCTTCCATCGCAGGATAACCCCAGATTTACAGCCGGGTACAGCCTCCCCTGCCTCCCAGTGAGCCTTTGCGGTGTTTTAACGAGTCTTTTATTTTTTTTTTTTAAGATATTCTTTGATTCGCACTCAAGCTTGAAAACCCCTGCAGACCCAGCGAGGGCAGAGGGAGGCGCGGGGTGGGCACGGCCGGCCGGGGCCCGTTGCAGGAGCAGGGACATCCCCCCACCTTTTCCCACCCCGGCGGCGACAGGAGCCCCCCAAAGCCACCGACCCTCTCCCCACCATCGCCCCCCTCCCCGCAGGGGGAGTAGAAAGGGGTCCCGGCGGCCCCGGGGCCGGGGGGGGGGGTACACCGGGGTCCCCTCCCCGCCGCGCTCCCCGGGAGCCTTACGGTCAATGCAGGAGGCGATCCCCCGCCGCCCCGCCGGGTCCCGCAACAGCAGCCGCCGGGCTACCAGGAGGGGGGCTCCTCGCCAAGCCATGGCGGGCCCGGGAGGCGTCGTCGGCGTCGGGCAGCGGCCCGGTGGCCGGTTACCGGGGCAGGCTGGGAGCTGTAGTTCAGCCCTCGGCGCCTCCCGCCCGCGCGGTGGCTGCGGGGAAGGAAACAAGCCCACAGGCCGTGCTTTAATTTTTTTTTTTTCTTTTTTTTGCATAACGGTCACCCATTTCCGATTTTAGTCGGGCGAGGGGGCGGTGTGTCTCCTCCTCCTGCGCCGAGGACGAGAGCATCCTTCTTCCCCGGTCGGAGGAGAAGGGGGCTGCCGCGGCCGGAGCCGGTGAGGGGGGGGGCCTGGGTGGGAGGGAGGAAAGGGGGAAAGAAGCTTGGCATGGAAGGTGGAAAAGTTGATGCCACCCGCTCTGGCAGAAGGAGGCCAGCTCAGAGCCAAATAACTTGTTAGGGGCTGCTGGCAGA
The DNA here is from genome assembly GCA_026413425.1 of Tringa solitaria. Taxonomy (NCBI): domain Eukaryota; kingdom Metazoa; phylum Chordata; class Aves; order Charadriiformes; family Scolopacidae; genus Tringa; species Tringa solitaria. Next base: position 3,335,601 of record JAOXJM010000010.1, on the reverse strand, counting down.
AGGGGGCTGGGGTCGCACCAGCCACTTTGCTGACTTTCCCGAAGGGACTTTGCATGTGTGATCTGTGCGAGCAACAAGCCGGGCTGAGCTCTGGGGGGAAGCTGTCCTCCCCTTGCCAAAAGCACAGCTCCCCTTGCACGGCTGAGAGGGGCCACGCTTAGGCCGGGCCAAGCAGCTTCGGGACTCGTCTCCAAGATTTGCACCAGGGTGTGGGGAAAAGCAGCCCAAAGCAGCCCTCCTGCTGGTGTCCATCAGGGCCTGCCCGTCTCCAACATGCTGAGTGAGGGTGTGGTTCCTCAACCAGTGCCAGCATTCGCACTGATAGAGGAAATGGCTGAGCCCAAGGAAGGGAATTTATTTACTCACCACTTTTACTGTACAGCTTTTACTCTTCTCTGTCTCAGGCAGCTCTGCCTTTTTTTTTTCAGTTTGCCCAAATAAGCAGTAATTCCTCCTTCTTCTCTCCTTCAGCAGGTGTTTCTCAGCGAAGAGAAGATAATTCCAAGAGACCAGAGATGCCTTGGCCCAGCAGAAAGAGAGACAAAGGAGCAGCAGCAGGTCTGTGCTGACATCCTCACTAATTCAGCATCTCTCACTTGAGAGTCCAAGCTGTAGTGAAACTACAGACAGTCATCTTAACTGTCTGTCTTTCAAACCCACGCCTCTTACAGACAGCATTTCCTCTGTAAAAACGGGCTGAGCATCCATGTGTGACTGAGACTAGATATTTAGGAGGGACAATGATGTATTCTCAGCACAAGGTGGTTAAGAAAGGTAACTCATACCCATTTATAAAGAGTTTTCAGATCCTATGTGTCAGAGATGGTCAGAATATACCCAGGCAGGAAGCTGATGTGGTACTATCTGAAAAAAACCAAAACAAAACGCAAAAATTTTGCACTTGAGGCAACATTATGTGGTGCTTCAGGTGTAAGATGAAAAAATTGCACAGTTGGCTCATCTGCTTAATCAACTCCAGCAAATAACCACCTTCCTACCCTTTAATCACTTCTTATTAAATGTTTGGGTTTTTTTTGCTTTCTGAGCCCTGGAAAAACAGGGATATGAACCTCCTCTGAACAGGTAGCACAGTGGAGACTTAATCTAAGGCTTTCAGCTACTGCAGTAATTGAAATAGGTTGCTTTGCTGCTCATTTTCCTGTTATTCACCTGACTCACCTAAATCAACTTTGTTGCCTGCAGCTGATTTCTCAGCAACTAATTAAAAAAAAAGTCAGCTACATTTCATGTGGGCAACATGGTCTATACTGGCTTTTTTTAACTATGACTATGGCTTGTGCACACCACACACACACACAAAATAATCCTTATTTCGGATGCAAACCAGAAATATTCAGAAACACTGGTGCAGATTGCTACTACCTTACCCAGAGCATCGGGGGTGCACCAAACTTCTGCTACAGTCACATCCCAGTGTGTGAAAGTAGCTTGGATGACTGAAAATGTTTCAGCACCAGTCTTTATCAGAAACAAAATGTGTTTTATCTGAATGGTCTTGTTTGTTGTTGTTTCTTTTAAGATAAAAAAGAGCCTGATGCTAAAATTGCCAAAACTGAGGAGAAGACTCGGGATAAGGAGGAAGAAGACAAGACCACTAAACCTCCAGCTGGGAGTTCCAAGTCGGGATGGAAGAACTGGAAGAAGACAAAAGAATCCGATGCCGGTGGGGAGGAAAGCAAGATAACATACTGTCATTGGCTTCTGAAATCAGAACCAGAGAGCAGACTGGAGAAGGGAGTGGATGTAAAAGTAAGCACCGACACCTATCAGCAAAGTATAGAAGCAGTTTCATTACTGTCCGGAGCGTTAGAGCCTGAACTCTGAGTTACAGGATCCAACAATTCAGATTGCTTACAATATTAACACTGTCGTGTCTTTATTTCTCAAAAATTGTCTGTCTTCCTGGAAACAGAAAGACATAACATTGTTCTCTGCCAGGGTGACAGCCTGGGGGTTTGATACTTGTAATAAAAGAGGAAATGGGGGTCCTTAGGATGTTTTGCTATTGGTATCAGGGGCAGCATCTATTTCAGCCTCTGCATTCAGTGTCCCTCCTTTATGAAGGCTTTTCTTTAGCCCCTGTGGGAACCAGAAAAATGCCTGAAGTTTGTACTGTAACTGAAGGAGTGACTAGGAGCAAATGTTTAGGCACAGGACAGACAATAAGACAGTAAAGATGAGAGTGCCTCCTGAACCTAACCTGGGTTTTCATTCCCTTTGGTAGTTCAGCATTGACGACTTGAAAGCTCAGCCCAATCAGACAACCTTTTGGGATGGAGTAAGAAACTACCAGGTAAGGAGCACGTGCCACAGATGGAATCACTGTTAGTTCTTGTTGCTAGCTGCTTACAGTGACACCCTGAGAGCTTGACAGAAAGAGCTCAAAGCCTCTCCTTTACACCCGACAGGCAAGGAATTTCCTGAGAGCCATGAAACTCGGGCAGCAGGCCTTCTTCTACCACAGTAACTGTAAAGAGCCTGGCATTGTTGGCATTGTCAAGGTGAGTGCTGCTTTCTCCTTCTGTGTTTCAGGGAGGGGAAAAAGTACTAATGGGTGGGTTGTCAAACAGCTCATTAGCCCTACTTCTGTCTGGGCACCAAAGGAGTGCAGAAGTTGGCCCGTCAGAGCAGAGACTCAACGGTTCATCCCACAGCAGGGGTGACTCAGACATCTTTCCCCAGAGAAATGGAACCAAACTGCTCTTTCCCTGCTGACATTTCAGAGTGATCCAGCCAAGCCAAGTGTTGCTCCACACTCTGATTAAAATCTGATTCACTAAATCCTAGTCATCTGAGCCTGCAAGGCAGTAGGGTAAAACCTAGGGCACAGAAAAGCTTTTACTTTAAGAGGACAACTCTTCACAAAGACTATCATCATCTACCCAGTTTTCCTCTGTTGTGTGTGCTCCTTCCACATTGCTCCTAAGAGGTGATGGTGCTTCCCTGGGAGCTGTACTGTCTGCAGTGCTTCGACCCAAGAAATGTAAAGGAAGGAAATGCATTCCCTTTCTAGAATGGAGTTCAGGGAAAGCAAAGCTGATTTTTGCACCAGGATTATTCCTTATGGCTAGTCACAGCTTGCTCAAGGGCAAGTCATACCCTCTCTGCTGACAACAGTTTTTGAACTGATGGGAACTTGTCTCGCCTTCTTCTCCCCTTCTGCTTCAGATCGTAAAGGAGGCGTACCCTGATCACACACAGTTTGATCAGAAGGATCCTCACTATGATTCCACCAGCAGAAAAGAGAACCCCAAATGGTCCATGGTAATGTAGTAAACAAAATACAGCTGTTTTGAGCTGTGTGT
>JAOXJM010000010.1:3306703-3319700 GCA_026413425.1 Tringa solitaria | reverse complement strand
GGCTCCAAGGTCTCCCCGGAGCCTTCTCTTCTCCAGGCTGAACCCCCCAACTCTCAGCCCCGCCTCCCAGCAGAGGGGCTCCAGCCCTCCCAGCATCTCCATAGCCTCCTCTGACCCCGCTCCAACAGCTCCATGTAAATAATATCATACACCATACCCTAATTATTAAAAACATATTTCTATATGCATTATATATATAGGGATTTGGTTGCAGTGGGAACCGTTAAAACGTTAACAGTAGCTACTTGCAGAGAGCTGTGTTATTGCTGCGTTTCTCACAAAAGCTCCTGTGTTTTGCCCCAGAATATCTGGATCTTTTTTGCTGAAAACAACATCTCTCCCAACGCCCTCGTGGCGGTGCTGCACCACTTCGTCCAGGCGGGCCAGCATAAAAGTGCCACTGCACGGCAGAGGGTTTACGCTCTTCACGCCGCCGGGTTGTACTTCCTCCTGCTGGAAATCCCAGGTGAGCGGAGGGACGTCCCTCTTTAGTGTCGGATAAAACATCACCCGGGCAAAAGCAGCTTTTTTTCCTCATAAGGATTCCAGGTGGAACAAGTGACGGCTTTTGAACTGTTCGCTTGATCTGCCTGAAATCCCTGGGGACGAAAGTCAGCCGTGCCGTTGAGGGCTGAGCAGCCGGCGCGGTCTGATGGCAGCTTGGTCTCCTGTCATAAAGTGGCTCGAGGTCTCAGTCCGGGGCTGCGTTGCCATGTGTCTTCTCCGTAGCTCTGTGCCAAGGTCGACAGAGGAGTCTGAGCGGTACAGGGAGCTGAAATCACACACATCCCTCTGGTGTGACAGCGAAACACAGCGAGGGCAGAAGCTTATTCCTGTTCCTGCTCTGTAACTAGAGAGGATTTCACTGTGCTAGTGCTTTGGGACAGGTTCATTTGGGAAAATAAAGGTATTTTTTTTAAAATAACCGACAGTTGGAGCTTTCTGGCAGGTTGATTCGCAGCAGCATCCTTTGGTATTCGAGGCCGATGTGTCCTTCAGAGTTTTGCTGATCTTTGTTGTGCAGCTTGAAGGGGTCAATTGGCTGGTGATCCCACTGGAGAATGCCATCGCTGGTGACATGTCATCCTGATCCACTTTGGCTTTATTCAAACAATTCTTTTTTTCTTCTCCCGACCTTCTCTTAGGCTCCCAGGCTTTGTCCTGGCCATCTCTTTGGCTGTCAAAGCACACGGAGAGGTGGCCAGATGATTTGTTGCTCCCTGTGTTTTGTCTGGGAGATGGCTGATGTTGTGTTTTCTGGGCAGGCAGCGTAGCTAACCAGCTCTTCCATCAAGTGATGTTTGATAAATGTCTTCACACCCTGACAAAAAGTTGGCCTCAAAAGCCGGATCTGGTGAGGAAAAGGAAGAAGACGCAGGCTCAAAGCTCTGGGACCAACGCACGAAGAAACAGAAAGAAAGGAAAACCAAGCAGGATTGCCAGTGTAAGACCTTTGTGTAATCTCTTCAGATATAAACCTCTATTATTAACAAGCAAATTGTTGACAGACTGTCTCACGTCTGGGTCAGTGTGATACTCTTCCTTTTTTTCACCCCTTTTTTAATTTTTAACGTTTTATTCAACAATTCAGCTCTGCTCTTGATCCTCTACCTATTATTAGGGATTTCAGAGGTCTGATGATTCAACGTTAGCTGCAGTTTCCCGGCTGCTGACTAATAGAAAAGATACAGCTTACTTGTCTGTGGCATATTGTTAGAAAGCTCGGCAGCAGAGGGAGAAACTTAATTTATATCGGCTCCTTCAAGAGACATCCGAGCTTGCAAATGACATTTGCGTTTCCTTGCCAACTTACTGACGGGAAGTTTAGGGCTAAATGCTTTGGTTAGCTGTACTCAGCAGCTCCTTCTAACATTTATATGATTATTTTTATGTAAATGGAATTGAGGATTACGCATCAGAAATCCGTCAGAACATGGGTGCTGCAGGATCATGGCAAGCAAGGGGAGAAGGGCATAGGCACTGGGGTTTTTTTCCCCCCATACTGTTACGTGCGTTAATTAATTGGAAAGAAAAGATGTAGAATTTTGGATGTGAAATCATGTAGGGCCCAACCTGAGAACTCCGTGAAGCACCAAAATGTGCGAAGAGATCAGCCAGTGCTGTGGGCCAGGATGGTGCTGTTTCTCTTTTCTCCCAATATAGATGGAAGAGATGTTGGAAGAGGAGGAGGAGGAGGAGGAGGATTGTGAAAATGTTTACTTTTCAACGGATGACCTTCTTCAAGTTCGCAACTCAGTCTTCCTTCTTTTGAAAAACTTCTTGAGACTTCTCCCGAAGTTCTCCCTAAAAGAAAAACCCCCGTGTGTGCAGAAGTGCCTGCAGGTAATAAGATTTAACTCAAGGAACCTTATGTCCTCTTAACACAAACTTTTGGTGGCTGCAGAACACTTCCAGGCTACGGGAGTGATGGACCTAAGCTGGTCCCCTGATGAGACTATCCTCACTGTTCCCGGGGGAAAGGTGTTGAGCCCGTGGCTTTGGGGTCTCCTTATGTTCTGCTTCAAGGGAGGTGCTGTGGTTTGAAAGTTAGACCCCGGTTCTCTGTGGTCTGACCCTAAAGCATCCAAGGAGACCTGCACGTCTTCCCCTCACCTGAATTAGCTGATCTTGCCTTTGTTTCCTTGCAGATCTTTGTGGAACTGACAAACTTCGAGCCGGTGGTACAGGAGTTGGAGTTTTCAGCAGCAATGTAAGCAAGTTACTCTTCCTCTTCAAACGGTGCTTTGAACAAGCAAAGTGCTCGATGCTGGTGTTATTCTCCTGCTTATTCCAGAACGAAGGCAGTGATTTCTTTCCCTAAAGATAATTAGAACGTGTTCCACCTAGCTAACAGTAAACAACATCCAGTGAATGTTTTCCAGTCAATGAGCAAATGTGGTTGTAATAGTTGTAGCAAGTGTTTCTCCAATGAGATATGACAACATCTGTTTGGGTTTTTTTGGCGTAGGGATGTTAACAAAGCCAAGTACATTCCCCAGCTGGCCTACCACGGACTGCGATTACTGTGTTCCCCTCTACATGGTACAGAAGACAAGGTAAAAGTTGGACAAGAATCTTTAAAATGCTCACTGCGGTACTGAAAAGGAGCGGTTGTTTCTTTCCTTCTCTGCACCTCGTTTTCGCTTGGGTGTTTTTTACTTTTTTTAACGTTAGTTTTACTATTTTGGGGCATGTGTTTGCTGGGTCAGAGGCAAGATGCTTTTTTTCCACCCCAGTCCTTATTTCCTTCCGCTTGTACGATGGTGAATTTCGTGTGCATTGAATTCTGCGCTCTAGTGACTCCTGGGGCAAGTGAATTGAAAATAGAGGTCAGCTACAGTGGCATGAGATCTCTGTATTTTAAAAAAGAGAATTCCAGGTTAGTGCTTTTGCCTGGAATGTCGTTGTTTCCTGCTAGATGGAGCTCCAGCACTGCTTGGCAGGGTGCTGTGGCGTTTGTTTGAGCAGCAGTGAAGCATGATGGGGAGATGTTATGCGCAGATGATGGTAAGCAGGGCTGATGCTTATTCAGAGAATAGTCTGGCATCGTGGAACATCCAGTTCTACCAGAAGTGTGTCTCCAGCTTTACATTTTTATTCTGTTAAATTGCCAGGCGCAGCGTCATCTCCCACTTATCTGCGTGCTGCTTCTGTGGATGGGGCTTTTGAGAGTTGGGTGTGATCGTGCTGCCGTGTTTGTGAGTCTCTGTACACCCTTCTGAGCTAGAAAACCAGGGAATTAGCTGTCTAGTCAGGAGAGCCTGGAGCTTGGTAACCTGACGTATATCTGAGTGTCTGCCCAGCTTTAGCAGCCTTAGACCTGTGTGTTTCGACCTCTTCGGTTTCTTAAGGCAGCACGAGCTTTTCAGAACTGTCACAGCTGAGAAAGATGTTGTGTGTATTCACAGGGCCTCTTTGAATTATTCTGCCAGGAGTCACATTTTGACAGGTGCCTGTTATTTGGATCTAAGTTTCTTTAGTTCAAAATTATTTCATAAACCTGGTCGGAATGCTGATCCGTGGCCTCCGGTTGCTGCTGAGAATGAACTTGAAAATAACCTTTTCTTTCCAGATCCTTCGTTGGGTCTTCCAGCGGATCCTCAATGTCATTCTCATGCTGGAAAGCGGTGCGGGCTCCAGACGCGCCGCCCTTGCCCTCACATCGGCCGTGATCGGTGCCAGGAATCAGGCTATAAAATTCATCAGGTGAAGTACAGAGCTCTGGCACTACCCTTCCTGGGGACGTCTGCTCTTTTCTTCTGGCGTGCCTTGCCTTTGCTGTTGAGTTGATAAAGGCATGAGACAAAATGGCACCAACTTTGAAGTTGTTGGTGCAAATGAGGTTTAATTAAAGTGTCTGTAATGGGAATTCACTGAAATTGCCGGCGAAGGGGGAGGAAGGTTCTGTTTGACAGAGAGGTGGCGGGGAGGGGAGGGGACCTGCCGTCTGCATTTTGCTTTGTGTCAGTTTTTCAGGTTTTGTAGTTTACTACAAAGTATTGTAAAGAAGATAAAAGTTTAATACGGAGCTCATTTCTCCTCAGTTCTTTGCCTTCTCCTGCTTAAAGCTGTATTTTTGCCTGTGTTCGTTATTCCCCGGTGTGGGGATCCATGTTGTTGAAAAGTATGGTTTGTGCAGAGATCCCCAGACAACATGCAGTAAGTAAGAATAAAGAAGCTTTTCATATTGACCTTCTAGCTGTTAGAAGAAATGTTTTCTGCCTGCAAAGCCAGATAAACGTGGAAAGTTTGTTGTCTAGAGTGTCTCCTGCTGCTTGTGATTCCAGAGCATGCACTTCTCCTGAATTTTGGAAATGCATTCCGACAGGAATGTCCTCGCCTTGAGGTTTGCTCTGTTACAAGCCCACCTTACTCAACCCTGCTTGTTTTCCTTCCGTGCAGTTCTGTAGTGGATGAGCTGAAAGAAGTTGTTTTTCCTGTTCTTCGGATATTACTGCAGCACATCTGTACCAAGGTACGCTCCACTTTGCTGCACCTTAAGCTGAAGAACTCCTGTCTGGCTACGTCGCAGTAGCTGTAATAGTCAGGAAATCCATTTTCACAATGTTTTGTAAGGAATGAAAAGATTTTAAACATTTGCAAATTCCTTGACAGCCTGATTGCTTTCGGTGCTCATCTTTATTGGCATTTTCAGGCATCTTAAAAATAATGTCACTGTCTAGGAGAAGACTGAGGGTAAACACTTCCCTCCTCATTCACAATTTATTCTACCCTACTTTTGACTTTTCCCCAATTTGCTGTTGCTTTTACCGCTGCCTTGATAGAGGAAAATGAGGATTATGAGAGCACTTTGCCTAGCTAACCACCTGAAGACTGCCACGTAGGAATACAGCCTCGGGATTTAATCCAAGCTCTGCCTTTGCCTCAGGGAATTTTCTGTGTGATTGTGGGTGGGCGCTGAAGTAGTGACCAGGGAAGCTGGGATGGTTCTCCCAATCCTTGCTGGATGTGACCGAATCGCCTCATGAAATAAAAAAAAAAATAAATATTTGTCTTAACCCCTGGAAAGCCATTGTGGTTTCAAAAGCAGAGCATCGAAACGTCACCCCATGTAACTGCCCTTGTTTTGCAGGTCCCAGACAAGGCCGATTATCGCACATACGCCGCGCAGGCCTTGGTGAATTTGCTGAACAAACTCCCGAGTGCAGAGTTCGCTGACTTCATCGCTTGGCTTTACAAATACTCACGCAACACTAAAGTAAGTACATCCCCTTGACGTTCCAGATACAGCAGGATTTTGAAGCTGAAGGGCTCAATATCAGGACTGAGTAGCGTTGTTGTTGTCGCTGGTGCCTAAAAGGTAAACTGAGTCAGCAATGCCCGTGTCTCTGCTGACATTAACACCTTGTGTGCTCTTTCTTCCAGACTGCCTACAGAGTGTTTGCTCTTGATGTAGCCTTAGCTTTGTTGGATGTGCCCGAGAGGAACTTGGACGCCTCCTTGTCCCTGGATCATCAGAATTTTCTAAAGCACAAGTTTCTGGTGCAGGTCATGGTGTTTGGCCGGTGCTCGGACAAAGCGTCCGTGGTTCGTAGCAAAGCTTTGAGCAGCTTTGCCCACTGTCTGGAAATGAAATCTGCCACTGCCTCGGAGAGTATACAGGACTTACTACAAAGCTGTAAGTATTATGGATAAATGAGATAGTACAAATATTTCCTGAAATTTCTGGTAGATGGGCGAGCTAGTTGTCAGGAGCTGTACAAAAATCTGTACAGTCTCATAATGAGAAATAATAGATGAGTCGTGTTACTCACGAAGCCTTATACTTGGAATGGATTTATTTTGTATGTCGGTTCTAAATAGGTTCCTCCATGAGATACCTTTGAAGGATATTTACAGACAAATGAAATCGCTCATTGAAAGAAAAAAAAAAAAAAGAAAAAAAAGTTTGGTTTTGCCTGACAGTTGATTAAATCTTGAGTTGCCTTTGGCTTCTGCTAAGTTGTTTTGTTGGTGACTGGCGTTCTGAACTCCCTCAGGTGTGGTAAAGGCCAGATGGCACAATTCAGAAGCCTGCACGTAGCAGCCTACAGTTAGATTACTTGCCTAAAAAAAAATTGGAATGACAGTATATCCAGAATTAAAATACTTCATTTAATTTCTTTTTTTATTGCTTTTTGGCAGCCTCTGACCATACAGGCTTGGAAGCAAACACAAACACTGGAAGTGTGACAGTCAATGCAGAAGGTATAGAGTCATTCCTTTTTAGTAAGACTCAGGCTTTTCTTGGCATGCCATTTTCTAAAAATATGGTTATCTGTAAAACCTAGGGCATGCGTGAGGCTCCGTGTTTATCAGTGAACCATCGTGCTGGGTGAATATATGCCTTTTTTCGTACTTAAACTTGTAACTTTTCCTTCAGCTGTGTCCAACCATCCACTGAAGACCTCGCCGACTTTCCAAACCATCGAGTTGGCAGACAGCAGCGATACTGCTGGGCTTGACGGTACGTAAAAATTACACTCGCCTTTTCAGATAACTTTTCAAAACCTTAATTGAAATTAGACTTTCGGAAGTCTATTCATGGTCCATTTTTCAAAGAAACTGTCGAGAGCTTTCAGTAGAGCTGTTAAAAAACACTTAGGGGTGATGAAGGGGGTGGAAGTGCCAGCCGTAAAGAAGTACTATTTCCACTCGAGTCTGAAAAATACATTTAATTTTGAAATACCCATGTTCATTTGTACTAGTGTGGTGGCAACACTTGTTGAAAAGCAGGTAATTTGTTCTTTGCAAAACGGATGGTAATTGATGTGGGTTATAATACTTGTAACTCCATAAATTTAAGGGTAATTAAATCTCTTGCTCCAGCGCACAAAGAACTAATATATTTTTTGCTACATAAACCCTGGCACCTTTGACTGGCGCCGTCGTGCCAGGGAAGAATTCCCTTCTCTGCAGCACCAGGTATTGGCTGGAGCTGAGGGCAAAGCCTGAGGTTAAATGGCCTGGCACGGGGTGACAAGCAGCTAGTTCTAATTCACTGATAGCATGAAATCAGCGCGTAAGTTGGCTTTTGTGGCCGGGATGTTCCTTCTGTGAATCTCTCCCTTTCTTTTCCTCTTCTGTGTGAAAGCTTTTCCCAACCTTTAGGTCCCTGCTGGTATCTCTGCTCTCGGTGCTCCCCGCTCGCCTCCCTTCAATCGCTGACAATTCAATTCCCTGCCTGCTGCCCCTCCTGCCCCTCTGTCTTTGTTAGGTGGCTCGTGCTGCCCTTCGCACGGGATCTCCCTCCCTATCTCCAGCAGCCAGGCTCCACTCTTCTCCCTTGAAAGCTTTCTTTTAAACCACTTGGCTGATAAATTCTGTTAATCTGCTCTCTCAGACAGAACCCTCCTCCAGGCCGCTTAAGGTATTGTGTATTCCCCGTGTGGTCGTGGGCTCCTTGTGGCAGAGGAGGCCTGGTTTTGTATCCGATACCCAGCTGAGCGTACGCTTGGCAAAACCAATTAAAAAAAAAAAAAAAGGATTGGATGAAAAGGTTCTGTCTGGAGCTCGGGAGAATAGCTGAAACACCGGCCTCTCCGACTCAGTCAAGGTGCATTAGCAAAGCTGTCTGGCACCCGCTTGCCTTTGGCTTCTGCTCATTCTGCACTTGTGTGAAGACCAAACAGCTCGTGTTTTAGAAGGGAAATGAACAGTCAGACCGTGCGAAACGCACAAGGGCACGCAGCTAAGAAGGGCAGGGATAATCTGCGGGGTGAAGTGAATTACCAGTGCCCGATGGCGTACAGACAACACGCTCCCTCGAGAGTTCTCAGCCATTTAGAGCTCAGGTTTTTTGTTTGGTTGGTCGTTGGGTTTTGTTTTTTTTTTTTCTCCCTTTTTTATGTCTATGTCACGGTGAGTAAAATCAATGTCAATTGGCCAAGCGTGATTATCTTAGCAGTTTTGATCACCTTCACAAGAGCTGGACTATTTTAATGGCAAGATCTTGCAATGAAAAGGTTTGGTGCTTTTGCTGTCGAGCTGCCATCAGGAGGAAGATGCAATCACAGCTGCTCTTTAAGAAAGGACAGATCAAAGTCCCTTTCCTTCCTTCAGTAAAAATTTATTTTGAAACTCCTTTTGATTAGCTCCCTGTGACTAATCCTCTCTTTAAATGGCAGCAGAGTGGATCTCCGCCTGAATCTCTCGAAGTAGCAGGTCCCCAAATTTGACATATAGTTGGGAAATCTTAATGCTGTAAGAAATCTAACAAGCAGCAATAAATAGAAACCTTCAAAGCAATGGTAAAACACTTGAAATCAATATTGCCAGCTTGTCAGTAGTCCCTCTGAGGGATTCAAAAGGTGAGAGATAGTTGATTGTGGCCCTGTATGTTCAGTTGTGGTTTGTTTGGTTTTTTCCCCCTCTGGTTTATACCTCATTCTGGATTATTCTGGGTGGTTTTTTTCTTCTGCTTTGTTCATTCCTCCTCTCTGAAAGTCTCGGGCAACAAATCGCTGCTCGGTTTTGTTCGGAGCTGGATTCCTCCTCGCTGCCGCACCGCGTTCCCTGTGTTGGAGCTGCTCAGTGGCGCTGGGGTAATTTCTTTTTATCACGTTTTTGGACAGGAAAAGAAATCATGGCCATGCTGAGACTGAGAGCCGGAGATGAGAAAACCAACGTGAGGAAATCTGCTCTCCAGGTACGGTGCTTTCGCCTGCTCCCCTGTTCCCAGTCATTACCCACAATGCCCTTAAAAATAAATAATTAGGCCGTGGCGCCGTAACGAGCTGTATGGAACTTTGCCCACCTGTAGCTTTCTGCTATTCCTGCAGAGAGCCTACAGGCCTTAAGGAGGTCGCGCTTGCTAATTCCTCATAAGTAAATAATGCGAGCATGATGATGGAAAATTTTTCTAGTACTCTTGCTGGCGTCCTCTCGTTCCGTCATTTAGAAAGAGAGGCTCTTTTCAAATGTCAATAGGCATTTCAATTAAGCGACTTCCGTATAAACTGAAGCATATTAGCTGCTCAGTTTGTTTTGACCTTGTTAACAAAGAGATTAGGTTATATCCAGATTCTTTTGGAGGGACGCGTTGCTTTGCTTGTTGCTCTTTTTTTTTTTTTTTAATGAAATCATTAGCTGTTAAAGAGATAATGCTTCAAGGAAAATTTCGTTATCTGCTGTTGGCTGCCTTCCTCTGTTAGTCCTCTTCACTCCAGCTCTTCCTCCTCAGCTCACACACTGATTTGAGCTTCTCAAGTTAAGGCTTTACAATTGTTTGGGTTTGATGCTTTTTGATTAAAAAAAAAAAATTAAAAAATCCCCTCTTCCTCACTACCAGGTAAAAGACATGAGTCATGCAAGAGACACATTATTTTCAAGGGGAAATTGTGACATTCACTCTATCCGAATGCTGTTATGAAACTGGAATGACTGAAAAAATGCTTTCTGTTTCCTTCTACATCTGTGGTTGTGCCCCATACTCATAAATTGCTAATGTGATGTTTCGCTCTCGCTGAGATAAATTAATCTCCAGTTGAAGTTGGTAGGGGGTAGATTGTATTTCTGATTTGCTACCCGATGCGCGTGGCCTGTGTTCCCAAACAAAGTTGTGCCGGTATTTGGCTTCCAGGTTTTTATGAACATCCTGAAGCACAAAGTCATCCCTTGCACTGCAGAAGATCTGTCCACCCTTCAAGACCGGTGCCGGGACCCCGCTGTATCCGTGCGGAAACAGGCCCTGCAGTCTATAACGGAGCTCCTCGTGGTGAGAAAAAATACCATGAATTCTTACGCAGACCCGAGATGAGCGAACTGTGGGTTAAAAAAAGGAGGAAACAGCCAAATCAGTTCTTCATTCAGCGGATTTCATTTTATGACTGTCTTTTAATTTTTTTTTATTACCCTTTGACTTGTAAGTCATGACTCATTCTTATACGTACTTGTGATTTATGTAGGATGCTTCCAACTGTTGGAAACATTTATTTTCCTGGCTGTTGATTTATCTGTCATGGAGAAAATGTTTATGTTGCTGGCCTTCTCAAGTTAAAAAAAAAACCCTGAATCATTTTACTAAGATGTAATGTGTAGATGATAGCACTGCAATATTTTTCCTTCTTTTCTATTTATTCACGAAGGGTTAGTAACTGAGGCTTGGAGCATAGGGTTTATATTAAGCAAAGCTCTTTTTTTTTAGTGTTAAATCATCTGCTGTACAGCTTTAATGTGATACTGCTATAATTATTTATAGGGTTTCAAAACCAAGTAGTACAGTACTTTAGCAGAAGTCCCACATAGCTTGATATGATCAAATACCTCGTGGTGTCAAGGAGATACAAGTTCCCTTGTCCCATGTGCTGCCACGTTGCTAGTTCAGCTTTAGTAAAGTTTATGTTTAAAGTTAGTAGCCAAATCTGGAGGTTTAGTAGGCCTTTGCTGCTCTTCCCCGTGCATATAGGATCCTATCATGACTTAAAAATGTTGCTAATACATAGTGTGTTTCTCTCAGTCCCAGCACAGTAACGTTCTAGTGCAGAAGGCCTGGTTAAACGGAGTGGTGCCTGTTGTGATGGACGCTGAAAGTTCTGTCCAAGAAAAGGCCTTGGATTGCCTCGATCAGCTCTTGCTTCAACATATAAAACATTATAATAAATTCAGGAGCGAAGATGAAACGCAGGCTCTGGCGTGGGATCTCCTCACCCTCTTGACTTCAGAAAGCCAGGAGCTGAAGTAAGTGTGGTTTTCCCTTCCTTGTAGGCTCTGGTGGCTTCTCCATAACAGCCCTTTGTCCGACACGTCCTGTGTTTTTATTGCCTTTACTCTTAGCACTCAGGGACGACATGGTTTTTTTACTTTTAATCCTGTTAGAATATGCAACTTTGCCTCTACAGAAGGAAATTGCCTGTTGACTGGAGGTCTGAGATAAGAGTTTATACTCTCAGCGTTCTCATTCACTGTGTGGCCGCAGAGCGTTGGTTATCACAGGTTACATACTGTTTAAATGCACGTGCTGTTTGTTGTGCAAAGAGAAGAACCCAAATTTATTTGGGCTTTTTTTAAAGGTATGTGAATACCCTGCTTGAAATAGTCAGTATAAGCGCATATTACTCCTAGAGGTGGGAACTGTCATGTTGTTCCTGGGCCAGAAGTGCACGGACCAGGTGGCAGTGGGTGAGACAAAAGCAGTTTTCGTTTGTGTCTTTACCTGTGCTCTCTCCCTGAACTCCAGTGTTCGTGTACAGGAATGTTGCACACTGTTCTTGATGTGTTGATAGCAGCATGAATATTTAAGTCAAATGGAGGTGTTCTGATGACACAAGTAAGAAGATATATAAAGAAAGGAGAACATCGCTTGTTATTAATTCCGATGTACAATATGTTACTTGTCTTATGACAAATAGGATTATTCTGCCTTTTGCAGAATGCTGTGGGAAGAAGCAGAAGAAATGGGATGACACACAGTATGACAAGGACACAACATTGATTAAAGACAGCTGTATGTTTATTAGTCAACAGGGCATAATAGCTCAGAAATAGAAAATGAGATAGTGGTTGTGCTGCCTCGCCAATCTGTGAAACTGTCAATGTTCTAATTTGGGCTATTTTAGAACACAGTTTGCAGATTCATGGCACCTTTTTCTTCATGACCTGAGAGTACCTTGCAGCTTGATAAATCTCAGGACTCTTTCAACGTGAAGTAGGTAACTGGAGATAAATAGAAGAAGGAGCAAGATACGGTGCCTTAACGTGACTGTATCCTGTCCCATTATGGGTATTAAATTACAGCCACTAGAAAGCCTTTGTTACAGATGGCTGAAATTGTATTTTCTTGATGTGTCACGGTATTAGTTGGACCTTCTGTCTTCCTGACACACAGCGCTACATCCCTGCTTGTGTGTCAGGTCTGGAGTGTGTCACAACATCAACTGATAGACTGGAAATATTTCTAGTAAAATATGTAGCAGAAATCCTGACACACTGGAAGTAGTGGGAATACCAGGAGAGAGCAGCTTTGTTGCATTGCCCAGTATATCCTGGGCAGGGATGTTGCATTTTACCACCGATGTCCAAGACCAAGTGTTTTGTTTACTCCTTCTTTAACTTACTTTTCTCTCTTCCTTGCAGCCGTTACTTGAACAAAGCTTTTCACATGTGGTCCCGACAGAATAAGTTCACCTCCACCTTCATCAATAACATCATGTCTCACGTGGAAACGGAGCACGCTGTACCGGCTTGGATGTTGCTCGCGAAGGTGGCGGGTTCTTCACCCAAGCTGGATTATTCCAAGGTCATCGAATCCTGGGACAACGTCAGCAGGTATCTGTGCGCTTTGAACACCATCCTCCATTCTGCAGGAAAGAGGTGGGGGTGAAGAGGAGGGACGAAGCGAGTGAGCACTTGCTGTCCTTCCATGGGCAGAGTGACATTGAGCTGCTCAGATCTCAGTTCTTTATTCAGGCAATTGGTTTGGCAGCAAGGGGGCAAGTAATCATAGAATTATAGAATGGTTAGAGTTGGAAGGGACCTTAAAGATCATGGAGTTCCAACC
>JAOXJM010000010.1:3295673-3306603 GCA_026413425.1 Tringa solitaria | reverse complement strand
CCAACCTGGCCTTGAACCCCTCCAGGGATGGGGTAGCCACAGCTTCTCTGGGCAAATGGCTTGTGGATTTCTGCAGTGACCAACTCTTACCTTAAGCTCTTTGAGTTTTCATTTGGTTTGACATGTCTACCTTAATAACACATCCCAACTGAAAAGACATTCCTCCTGTGGTTTGGTGTTGTTCCTTAGCATTGATGTTAGTTTGTCTGCTCTACTATTTTTCAGGCAGCAGAACACGAGCGTTGATACTATGGGACACATACTGTGTGTCATCGGTCATGTTGCAAAGCATCTCCCCAAAAGCACCTGCGAGAGGCTGATCGGTGAGCAGCCCTGAGAAACTGCAGAGGGGGAGGCAGGTTCATGCCTCCCATCTTATTCCTTCTCCCTAAGCAGTTGATAAGTTTGGAAAACGCTCATTTTTGTGTGTGTGATCTGCTTTTCAGATAGCATCAAGTGCTGGCTGAGGGACTCTCAGTGTCCCCTGGAGGTGATTAGCCCAGGGGTGGAAGCTCTGCAGAAGCTCTGCCATGCGTATGCAGATGTGCCGGAGGAGGCCCAGGTGTGACTTAATATACATCTTTTAAAATAGCTTGTTTCACACTTAGGAGGGCTGTTTGTTGAAGGCAGTTCAGTTTCCAGCCTGTTTGTTGATGAGCTCCCTAAACAAAGAGGATCTGACTCCAACAACTTGAGTCTCTTCAGCTCAGCTCTTGCTTGCTCTGCTGCAGTTGTGCTGGCCAGCATCCCGTAGCTAAGGATGGATTGCAAGGAATCTTCTTTCTTTAGAAGGATTTTTGTTTTTTCCCCACCTGAAATGCCTTGCATTTGCCTTCTCTCAAAGCTTACAGAGTTCTTAAAGGGGACCTATTGCTGTGCCTTTGTGATACCAGCTGTTTCTCAGGCTTGGTCCAGTTCAAAGCTGTAGGTTTATAGTATAAACTCAGATTATTCTATATCAGAGCTGCTGTAGATACACATATTTTCTGTGGGACCAAACAGAGAGTGAATAACACATTATTTGCACATTTCTCTTTTCTGCCCCCACTTGTTTTATGCCATAGCTTTGTTCCATTTCTTTAGTGAGAAGGCAGGCTGTCTTTTGCTGGTCACATAGAGATCTCAGCCAGAGCACAGTTGCAACGAAGCTAATGCAGGTCTCACTAATGATTTTTCTTTGTGTATACGTTGTATTTCTCTTTCAGTATTGATGGCAGCTATTTTCTAATAGACATCCCAATTAAGTTTAGTAAATAGTATCCCAAACTGCGCGCTCTGTGCTTCAGAAGCCAGGCTTTTTTTTTTTTTTGTTTCCCCTCCACCCCTTGGAATTTGCATTGGATTTTGCTTTGAATGGAACTGCATTTTCCAAACACCACTTACAAAATCACACAGACAACTTCAAATGCGTTGGATAGATGTGGAACAGTCACCTAAATCCTTTTTTGTTTAAATCTGTGATTTTTATAAAGAAATAAGCTTAGGCCTGTGGATCGTTAAAAGCCAGATTTTCCAAGGTGTTTTGACACTTGCACACGTCCTTTGATGTGCAGGAAGAATTTTAAAGCTCTAAGGCACTGTGATTGATTTCAATAGGCCCTGGATTATTAAAAGCTTGTAAAGACTTTCAGGTTAGGAATTCACACGTGGACAGATATTACAGCTACATTTTGTTTAATTAATAAATTGCCGAATTAATTGTGTGTAATTATGGAACAGGAGCTGCTCAACCAGGTGTGTGGAGATTTGGTATCCACCTGTGAAAGCTACATTTCGAATATAATCCTCAAAGAGGACGGAGCAGAGCAGCTGCAGGAAGATCTCTTGGTGAGTCTGGTTCCTCTTCCCAGATTGGCAAAAGGGTGTAGGTGGGTTTGAAGTCAGAGTTCCTTAAAGTTCACACCAATAACTGTGTTACGTAGGAAAATACTGATGTGGAAGCTGATAATGAAATCTGGTATTTATGGGCCTGGGAGCATATAACAGTTTTATACATCATAAGCTGCTTTAAGGATGTGATACCCCCTGTATTGTTTAATAAAATACGGTTTTTCTTTGCTTTTTCACTCTTAGATGAGCGGCTTGCAAAATGAGTCAGTAAAATCTGTAGAATGCAATGAGGAATATTTCAATATTAGTAGATGTTGGGGGGGTTATAGCGCATGAAACACACCCACCCACCCCGTTTCTGTTTCAGAGCTTCACCTTTAGCCGCTGTCTTCTTGAAAGGACCGTGGGAATTTGAGGTTGTTTTTGGAGAAGTACTGTACCAACTCCTGCTGACTTCATTTGCAGCTCAGCCTGTGCCTTTTGACTGCAGTGTTGCTTTTTCTCTGCAGGTGAGACACCTCTTCATCTTGGGTGAGGCTGCACAGCAGTGTCCGGCCAAAGTGGAGAAACGCATCTTTCTTTTGATTCAGTCCATTCTGGCCTCTTCTGCCAACGAGGACCGACGTGAGGCTCTCTCCTTAGTGCCTTTCATTTTGAAGTTACAGACAGCAATGTTTACCAGAAGGGCATGTTTTCTGTTCTTTCCCCAGTGTCTAGTTCTCCAGATGGTGAGGAAATTCCAGCTTCTCAGCCGCTCTCCCAGTTCAGAGGATCAGCCATGCCTCCGGTGGTCAGAGCTCACGCCTTCATTACTCTGGGTAAGTGCCATCCTGCCATCGAAGCGTTCCCTCGTGTACCCAATTCCCACCTTTTTCTGGTTAAAGTTCTGCTCAGAAGCTGTGTCAGTCATTTTGGGGAACCGCGGTGCTCCATGTTTGTGCTGCCTCAGCCCAGAGCTTTTAGCAATGTGAATATCCATGGTAACAAGTCGCACAAACCATCAAAATGCTGCCATCTATGTGGCTGCTTCTCGAGGTGGTTGATGCATTAATTGTGATTGTTAATTAGCAACATCCTTCAGAACTGTGCTGTCCTAGTCTTCGGAGTTGGCTGCTGTCTGGCTGAGCTGTGGTGAGGTGCTCAACAGAGGATGAGGAAAACTCAGTGCTTTTGGTGCAGTTTAGGGCAGAATAACTGCATGTAGTTACTGGTTCTCCTCGGCGTGAATGAAGAGGAGCATTCAGAGAAGCCTGGTCAATCTGCATCTCCGGCGTTACGGAGAGCACTGAGTCAAAGTTCTGGTTTTGTAGTCCCTCTGTGATTACCAACAAGCCTCTTCTCTTGCAGATAGTCAGTATTATTCTTCCCTTAACTGCTTTGGGAAGCCTTAATACTTTTGTACAGAGCTTAGAAACAGTTAGGGAGAAGTAATGTTAGGGAGAAGTAATGTTAGAATGCAGGCTGTTTTATATTACGTTGGTTTAGTGATACTTTTAGAGGTGGGTGTCTCCCTGCTATGCCTGTGACAGCTGGGGCTGTTCTTTTTAGCTGCTTTGAATAATACCCTGTACGCAGAAATAGTTCTCTGAAGGAGGGAATTTGGCATAGGGACCCACACTATAGGTCTAAGAGGAGTTTGGAAGAACTCCTGGAAGTATCATTTCTTTGAGAGATCGTGCAGATTGCTCATCGAGTTTCAGCATGTGTTCCGTGTTTAATCCCCTGTTTACTTCCTGATCCCTCTCTTGGCTTGTTTTGGGCTCGAAGGAGGCACTAAGCCGGGCTGCGGTGGTTGGGAAGCGGAATATATTCACAGCACTGACAGTCTCGTCCATGTTTCACAGGTAAATTGTGTTTACAGCACGAGGATCTGGCAAAGAAATGCATCGCAGCTCTGGCCCGGGAGCTGGAGGTGTCCCAGGACGTGGCCGTTCGCAATAACGTTGTCATCGTTATGTGTGATCTGTGTATCCGCTACACGTCCATGGTGGACAGATACATGCCCAACATCTCCTTGTGTCTGAAGGACCCAGATCCCTTCATCCGTAAGCAGACGCTGATCCTGCTCACCAACCTTCTGCAGGTAAAGAGAGTCCTAAGCACGTGTCTGACAACCTCTGTTGTGCAACCTGTCCTGGGGGTGTATTGCTTCTTCCTTCGTTAATCTACGCTCAATCAAGAAGATTTTCAGCTATGTATTTTGTT
Source organism: Tringa solitaria (assembly GCA_026413425.1). Lineage (NCBI taxonomy): Eukaryota > Metazoa > Chordata > Aves > Charadriiformes > Scolopacidae > Tringa > Tringa solitaria. The sequence goes on along the minus strand of JAOXJM010000010.1, from coordinate 3,302,568 downwards.
GCAGCTTTTTTTAGGCAGAAATCACATCGAGGACACTTAACACAGTTGGATAATGAGATTATTTTTAGTCAATGGTTACTTCTTATCTTGCCTCCTTTTTGTTTCTTTGAATTCCCCTCAATTTCACTCCCATATGAACAAATATAACAAGCATCACAGCACTTTATCCTCCTGCTGTCTCTGCTTATTGTTCTAAAGACGGAAATGTTGAGAGGCTGAAGATGTTTACCCTCCCAGCGCTCGCATGAAGCCAACCAAGGCAGATTTGGAGTGCATTTGGCTCTCTCCTGAATATCACGTGTGCCTTGGCATGGGAGACCAGATTTTTCACGAGTCCAATTAATAAAAAAGTCTGTTGTAAACCTAAGCACTCGCCGCTGTGGCATTTATACTGTTTAAAGCATCCTCCAAAACGTTGTCTTCTTGGGGTTTATTTTGAGTACCTCCAGCTGAAGTTGCATCGCTTGCTCGTTCGCTTGGTGTGCATTCTGTATTGCCTTGTGAACCTCGTGGGTTCACACTGGATTTTTCCTGACTCAGGTTGAGAATTTATCTTCTGGCCGTCTCTTACAGGAGGAGTTTGTGAAATGGAAAGACTGTCTCTTCTTCCGTTTCATCAGCGTCTTGGTGGATCCAAATCCCGATATTGCCAGGTAAAATGCTCATCTGTAAAGCAATGAAGGAGTCGAAGACCAGAGATGTATCCAAAACCAGTCCCAGTCTTGCATCTTCAGTGTGTGGAAAAAAATTGCCATGAGAGAGCAGATGATTGTCCCATTAACCTCTTCACTCGTGCGGTTCTTCACGCTTTAGGGCCTGCAATGGTAGCAAAGCAGTGGAGGTCTCTTCCCAAGGCATTTGAAGGTCCCAAAGGAGCGAGATCTGTGTTCTTGGCTGCCTTCAAAAGACGCAGCTCTGCTCTGTTTTTGACTCTCAGTTATCCAGAAACATGGAATTTTTGAAAGAAGCCTTTATGAAACCTTCCTCATGGATTTCTACCAGGCTCTGTCTCGAGTGCTGGTTTTGTTTTAGGAGTAGGATCAAATAGTCTCTTTTTATGCCTTCTACCACATTTTTTAATACTTTGACGTGTAAGAAGAATTCTGCACGCTGGCTTTAAGTGCATATTTGTGAAGTTTTTGTGGGTTTCAGAGCCTCAAGCCGCTCTGTTACGTGAGAAATGAGAGCGGGGCAGGTCTCTCTAAGGACGGTAGATGATGTGGGGATGCTGGATGCAGAGGAGGCTTGGACACCTTGCTCCTTGCTTCTACCTGAAGCAGTCCATCTGGAGATGGGTGTTTCCAGGCCCATCGTTGCTTATAGTGCATATATTCACCCTTTCTTTTCTCTTCAGTGAGTTTTTAATATGTAAAAATGTCTTCCCAGTAGATGGTGACATTGCAACATCGTGTTCCCAGAGCTGCAGCTAAAGGCTCTTCGGGAGCCTTTTCCTTTGCATCTGCATTCAGTGACTGTGTCCAGACAAAACCACGTTCCTCAAGTCTGGGATTGACTTGCAGGACTTCTGGTGATTAACTTTTTGCGAAGTGATGTAGGTGTCTCAGCCACATGGGAACTTAAGTTATTTAAATAATGAAAGCGTTGTGCCTGGATTCAAGTTCAAATTTACTTCTGCCTCTGTTTACTTTAATGGCAAAAAAAATGAAGTGGTATTGTGGATGCTGAAAACGTCTGTCTCTCTCTTTCTGGATGAAAAAAAGGCTTAAAGTCAGTAAGCTGATATCCCTGTTCGAGCCCAGATGGAGCTGGGCAAGAATTAAATGTGGTATGGAGGGAGACTTGGCAGAGGAAAGCCATCTGCCTTCTTTATAGCTTGTGAACCCTGCACCGTGTTTCGGGGGTGGGTTTTTGAAGCTGCCTGATAATAAACTCCTTCTTTTCCTCCTTTCCAGGTTTGCAGAGTTCTGCCTGGTCCATCTTTTGCTGAAGAGGAATCCGGGAATGTTCTCCCAACACTTCATTGAGTGCATCTTCCATTTCAATAGCTACGAGAAACACGAGAAGTACAACAGGTTCCCCCAGAGCGTGCGGTCAGTTGAACACAATTAAATCTCCTTATTGCTAAATGAGGGGCCGTCTGGCCGGGCAGCTTTTGGTCGCAGCAAAGCACTTCATGGTGGTTTATAATTATGCATGCAGTAGGGGGGAAACCGTGTTAAATTAGTGTCCTGCCTGCCCTGTGACACTTCTGGGAGGACTCCTGCATGTAATTTGTGGGAGCGTGTGGTGTCCTAACAGGTTAACGGGTCTTGAAAGTGACATTCAAATATTCCTGGCTGATTTAAAGTCTTATTCTTTCTGCGAGTTCCCGTAACGTGGTGTGGCCCTTGTAAAATGTCTTGCTTGTACCACAGGGCAAAGAATCTCTTCTCTCTGAAGGGAAAAGATAACAAAGAAAAAAGGATGCGTATCTACAGGTTCCTGCTGGACCACTTCACAGACGAGCAGAGGTTCAGCATCACAACAAAGATCAGCCACAGCATCCTCGGTAAGGGTCTGTCTTGAAAAATGTGTCAGACAGAGAACGGGTGTCTATATAAAGCCACCAGGCTCTGAGTCCAGCCGTGTTACCTTCACTGGCGCTGCTGTTTGCATTTAAATCCCGCTTATTTCTGCCCTACGTGTTGCAGCGTGCTTTGTGGATAACATCCTTCCGTTGGACCTGGAAGCCAGCGAGCTGCTCTCGGATACCTTCCAAGTCCTTAGCTGCAAAGAAATCAAGCTGTCCACTATGAGATCCAAACCCGAGGAGGACGTTGAGCCTGATGAGGACGAGATGGCAATGGCCAACGCCGTCATGCAGGTGGCGCAGAAGAAGCTCATCTCGCAGGTGAATGGCACTTGGTCTGGTGTGGGACTGGCCACCATACTGGGAGGGGTTTTACCTTTCCGTGATGGAGGAACTCAGGCAAAAATTATGCAAAGTAACGCAGCGATGGCAGTGCCGTGCCGTGCCTCTAGGCTGGTACTCGGGCTCTGTCTGTAGGCCCACTCCGATCTGAAAGCAATTTGCCTTCAATGTGAGAACTGCCTGAATTAGTGATGTAGCCGAAAAGATTCCACTTAGCTTAAAAGCCTGCGTACACGCGTGTGGCATGAGAGCAGGCTTAATTGCGGTAATTCCCTTGCTGGGGAGTGATAACTCCTCTCACTTAGGCCGTTCAGAGTGGCTTCTCCTTTATGGCCTCGTGTAACTGTCCGTGCCTTGTTCAAACAAAGGTTCAAAAGAAGAACTTCATAGAAAATATCATCCCAATAATCACGTCGCTCAAGTCTTTGATGGAGCAGAAGAGGATCCCAGCTCTTAAAGACCTTATGAACTACCTGCGGGTAAGGGGAAGTGTGTTCTTGTTGGTTTTTTGGGTTTTTTCTCCCCTCTCCTGAGTTAATGTGTTCGATGTGCAATCAGTAATGGAAGGAACAGCTTCTTAGAAGGAATTTGGGAGGGATATGATGTTGTGACACTGCCACTGTGTTAAATAATGTGGGAGGTGGGGGGGGATTTTAGATAAGGATCTCGCAGTGTGTTACGTGTGAGCCTCCTCACTGGAACGTGGGCAGAAAGCTTGAACGCTGGGAAGCTTTTTCATGTTCTGAAGTACAAATTGGAATCGAAACTCTTAGTCTGTTAAAAACACCTCTGCTCTACCAACTGGTATTTCCTTTTGCACTTAAGCAGCTGTGATCTGAATGGAGACGTGAATCAGTAGTCAGGAGAGATTGCTGAAAGAGTTTAAACATTCCTTATTGCTCCAGGAAATGATGCAAGATTACCGAAACGAAATCAAAGACTTCTTTGCTGTGGACAAGCAGCTGGCGGCCGAGCTGGAGTACGATATGAAGAAATACGACGAGCAGCTGGCCAGGGAGAAGGAGTCGGACCAAGAGCAGGTCTCGGCGGTGCAGGCAGAGGTTGGTGGTGCCATTAAATCTCTCCACGTACTGTCTTCTCTGCTAAAGTCTGTAACTGCAGGCCTCCTTACAGCACTTGCACCAGGATGGATGTGTGATGTTCTAATGCCTCCTCGCATTTGCTGACAGAAATGTTGGTTTTAGAGTCATTTAATATGCTTAGAATGACAACAAACCACACACATAAGCCAAAGAGGAGCGGCAAACAATTAGAGTAAAAAAAGAATTAAATTTAAAGGGAAAACCAAGTCTAATTTGCCACTGGCTGTGCTTACATGTCATATGGCACTCTATTCCCAGAGTGATAAACAGGTCAAAAAGAAAAGGGTTCATTTTGTCTGGCTTCAGGTGTATACAGAGGGGAAACTTAATCTGTTCTAGTCATGCAGATCCTCTTCTAAAGTCAATGCAAAGAAATAAGCATGTGCCGGGGTCAACTGTCCTAAGCTATTTTAGATACCTGCCTTAAGATGAGATGACTTCTATCCTGGAAGTACCTTCTTCTCTCTGCTGACTTTAAAAGAGCACCTATATATAGCCCTCTAAACTGGGACATACGAATCCCATCCAAACTTCCTATTCCCTTCTCATTAAAATTTTGGCCAAATAAATTCCTTCTCCCTAGAACCCCTTTACATCCATCAAAGGGCAATTTTTAATCACACAGGGTGTAGGTCTAAGCTTCTTGTAGGGTTTTCTACACTTGTGTCTGTTAGATATATGATCTCTTCTCCCATTTTCTGTAGCAACCTCCATCTTTGGAGAGAGCTGTGCCTTCGGGTGGCTGCAATAACAATGCTCAGTCTCCTGTAAGTGGGAGACAGTCCTCGCCAGCTCCATCAAATCCTTCCTCTGTGCCTTCTGAGTTTCCTACGCCTAGCGCTGATGTTCGGAGACAGGTGTTATTCGCTCGTAGGTATGGATTTCTGTCTATATCACCAGTTATGATATTCCACGGGGCTGTTGCTTCACTTATCCCACTCCTTACTTAGTGGGATGAAAGTCACCAGTGTTGCAGCATAATCTTCTCCATTACATTTGGTGTTTAAGATCATAAGGGATTGGGAGGGGACGGGTCTCTCTCCTCATTACGTGCATCTCGGCTGGGCTTGGAGGAGGAAAAATCAATGTTTCTGTCCTGTTTATTGCCCTGTAGGCCAGCATCCCTGAGCACACTTGCCATCCTGAACTCTGCCAGGAAAGCAACGGAAGCCAGAAGCAAACAGCGTAGCAAGAGTGTTGGAGCCAGTTCATCGGCTGCTTTACTCCCACTGAGCACCGCTGACAGCGAGCAGGGTAGGAAGCTTTCTGCAAACTTGGACTAGACCTAATTGACACAGCCCAATTGCCAGACCCTTGAGGTCTCCGAGTGAACACGTTTCTGTTCTTAATTATTTCCATGTTATTTCTAGTGTCCTTCCAAAGCCTGAATCAACAGTCTACCGGGGGAAAAGTTACTGTGTTGGGCCGCGCAATCAGCACACCAGAACGTAAGTGTAACCCAGAGGAACCATTCCCAAATTGGGCTGAGCACTCGTTCTCTGAGAGAGGTAGCAACGCATGGCTCCCCTAAAGAGCAGGGAAAATTACTCACTGACAGCCGTAGATTATTTATTTATCTAAATGGTCGTAGTAAATAAGAACTGTTCTGAAACTGAAGGTCTCAGATGAATGATGTACACAGGAAAGGACAGTCCAATACAGTCTCCATTTATGTGTCATGGGTTATTATAGTGTTGAGTCAGTGCAGGAGAGCATTTATTTTGGGCTGCTGAAGTAACAGAGCTACTGCCCTTTCTTCCTTCAGCAACTCTGGGGTGCCGAGGAGGCACGTTGTCGTGGTTCCTTAATAGCATGCATTGCCCAAAGGGTGCGGGATTCTGTTGCACTGAGACACTTGCTGTCCTTACCTCTGGAGGCATAGCTTGGCATTTTTAGACTGAATTACAGAATGCTGCTGCAGAGGGAAATACTCACAGTCTGGTCCTTTTCAGCTCTAAGATAGGGGCTTCCTGTTGTCCAGACAAAGGATCTAAGGTGAGCTACTACCTGCTTCTAGTGAGCTGTGACAATCGTAAGAGAACACACAGATGTGCTCACGTGGGATTAATAACCTGCAGAGTCATTTCTGAGTCTGTCTGTGTGTTCTACCCTAAAAAAGAACTCAACTGAGCATTAGAGAAGGAATGATTTGGGGTTTTTTGTACTCTGCTGTGGAAATTAAAGTAAAAACACACAGAGAGGAGTCTCCAATAGGCAAATGGTGAGAGTCTGCTGTGCTCACGTCCACTCCAGCTGAACTGCCCTCTCCCAAAACCTGACCTTCAAAAGTTAGGTTTTATTGGAATGCTTCCTGGCAGCCCCGCAGTGTTTCTTCAAGCGCAAGAGGCACTCAGAGTAAATGACAAACGGAGCTGAGCTCCAGCAGCAGCTTCCTTTCCTTTATGCCCATTCGCTGCTGAACTCCTTTAGGGCATCTCAGTTACAAATTGTGAGTGTGATGAACACCCTCACGCACACGCTCTGGTTAAACTGGGAGAACAGGTGGGAGCCCCACAGGTCTCCTCTCTCATTAGGCAGCTGTGAATTGTTGCCGGAGAGGGGTGGATCTGCCAGAAGCAGAGGTGTCCGACTGTTCTCTCCACCTGTATCTGTGCAAACCCTGCACGCACACGGGGGAGCACACACCGTGTAGCCCGCAAGGCAGGCAGCTGGGCAGCTCTCTGCAGATACCTGGCATCCACGAGCGGGTGGAGATGTGCATCCAGCGGAAAATCTGACCCTTCTCTTCCCTCTGTGCTCTGCCGTTTGGCTCAATTTGTCTGCCTCGATGTTTCTCTCCACTGCCTGAGCAACACAGAATCCCATGGGGTTGGAAGGGACCTCTGGAGAATCATCTAGTCCAACCCCCCTGCCAGAGCAGGGCCACCCAGAACAGGTCCCACAGGAATGTGTCCAGGTG
>JAOXJM010000010.1:3271283-3295573 GCA_026413425.1 Tringa solitaria | reverse complement strand
TCCCCAGGTGCAGCACCCTGCACTTGCCTTTATTGAAGTTCATCAGGTTCCTCTCAAGATGATCTTCATGCAGAAAAAAAAAAAGGGGGCATGTTTTAAGAGAGCAGAAATCTTTAAGAAGTCTATAACCTATATCTCTGTCTGGAAGCTTGCATGGCTGTTTCTCTTAAGCACCATATGGTGAAAAAGGAGGAGGAGAGGGCCGAATTCCTACTTTGCTTCGAGGCAGTCTGTGTCCTTCAGCGGGGAGACAAACTGTACGGAGCGGTGTCATCACTCCCGTTAGCGTGTGCTGAGCCATCTGTGTGGTGGCGGCTGGGTCTTGCTGGCTGATAGACAACCCAAAGAAAACATCTTTAATTCTCTGGTGTATCATTCTGAAACTATTGGGAGCTGCAGTTCTTTGCAAACCGTTTTGTACTCGAGAAGTTAAGAACAGCTGTCTCTTCTCTTCACTTTATACGACTGTTCTGGCTGTCGCGTTGTCCCCTGCTGTCTTTGGGTCTCCTCAACTCCTGCTCCTCGCTTTGAGAAAGGCCCAGTGGGTCTGGGCAAGCGTAGATTCCTTCCCTGTGGTACATAAACATGTGTTGTGAAGACACCATCTTGGACTGCACGGGAAGCCCTACTTGATGACGGTTCTTCACCATTTCCTTCATTTCTTTTACATAAACTTCTCATTAATCAAGGTAACTTATTAAGGCACACACTTCACAAAGTCAGGACGCTTCCAGGTCAGGCTTGAGAGATGGAGAGGTCAACTAAGGCAGATAGATTTTGTTGGATTTCCCCTACAAGCTTCAGTGGTTCCCTTCCAGGATGGGGAAGTAGCCGAAGAACAAACCCAGTTATCTGCAGAGAGAAGTCCTTTCAGCAGAGTTTCCAACTCCTGTCCTATAAAGCACTTTCTGCCTTAATTCCTTGTGAAAGGTTCTGGGAAACACGAGCATAAAACAGAGCGTTGAGTTAAGTAAAATCTGAATATTGTGACATCTCTCCTGAGGTAAGTGATAGGAAAAGAGACAGCTGACAACTACAGCCTATTCAGGCAAGCTAAGTTCTACCTTGCTTCCTTGTCAAGCAATTCCCCCTTTCTGGCTGCCGGCAGCTCCTTAGGAAAGGGCTGCTCAGGTCCTTTGTCAGTCCTGGGGGGCCCCGTGTTCTGCCTTTAAACAAAGCACAATCTGAATCTAACACGTTGTGAAGGGTGGCAAAACTTCAGCAGAAGGTGTGGCTGTCCCACCCCCGTAGGACAAGGGGGTGCGTGGCCGAGGTCCTGTTTTTAAATTAATTTCCTTCACCCACAAGGAAGGCCCTGAGTCTGGAGTGTGAGGCTGATGTGCACAGATCGCCCATCAGGTTCAGTTTGGGGGCTGGGTGGGAGACACCAGGATCTGCTGGGCTGGAAAAGAGAGATGTCTGTGTGCTTGCAATTAAGGGGATATGCTTATTCTGTGACACTTCAGTCTTCTCCTGCAGCGTGCCTTGCCCTCTGGCTGTGTCATAAGCCGATTGCGAACGCCGTGTGTTTTTTCTTGCAGAGACCATTAATGAATTGACTTTTGGTGCTGGGGTCAGTTACATCAGCTTGATGCACTCACCCGGTTCAGCTCCAGGCAAGTTATCTGTGTGACTGTAACGTGAGGGGGGAGAAACCCCCCCAGAATGATCAAATCTGTGGCATTTTTTAAAATATGAAAATATATGCATTATTTTGCAGAGAATAAAGCGGCTGAGGATGTGCCAAGAGATGTTATCTGCTTGCTGTCACCCGAGAAACCGTAAGTTCAACCCAGGTCTGAAACAGCAATCGCAGTGAGAAAGAGATTGCTCAAGTGCTTTTAAAATAAATTGTCCTTCTGCTTCCTTCTTCCAGCCCGTCCCTGCCCCGGGAGTGGAAAGTAGAATCCCCAGCAAGGAAAAAAAGCAGCCAATGTGTCCCTCTGAGGCGGTCCCAGCGGAGAACTCCACTGAAACCAGACAACTGAGCCTTTCATTGAACTTTTGTACAGAAGCATCATGTTGCCTGAAATCTGTCCTTTTCCTCTGTAATTATAAATCACTGCGGGCACACGGCCTGCCTTCCTTATCTATTCCTATTTGGGTTTTATGTGAAACCGTCTAGAATACGGGCACGCAAAGCCCGTATTAACATATGTATGTATTATAAGCTGCTGCTGTTGACGAAAGCTGCAGCATAAAGGGAGGTTTGCTCTTCACTCACAGGATGTATAATTTGTCCATTTGGAAAAGTAAGAGCATGATGTTACTCAAGCTCGGCAATAAATGCATTTATCACAGCTTGCAGGGGAGAGTGTGGCTCAGCTTATTCACTCCATCCCTCATTGTCCCTCTTGCTTATACGCTAAAGTTGCTTTAATTTGAGCCAAGGTAAAACCAGCTTGTGGCTGCCACCCCCCCCAAATCTGGTAATTGCACGCTACATCACCTCCTGTTTGTTGTGTGTTCTCCCGTGTGCGTGAACAGCCTTTGTGTTTTTAGATGGAATACTTCCATTCTTCAACTATGTTATTTCCAGCTATTAACATTTTATGAAATAAATGGTTCCAGAATTAATTCCACCCACGGCTTCTCCCCTCATCTTGATCTGACAGAGAAATTATGTTTTTTCTGTAGATTTCTACAGCCTCAAAGTCTCTTCTGCTCCATCGCTGGTATCTTAGGCATTCAGTTCAATTAATGTGGGACCCAGCAGCTTTTAAATATAGACTCTTATTTGACTACAAGCAGGATATGAGTAACTCACCTAGATCAAGGTTGATAAGTCACATAGGTGGCTTTGTGCTCTGCGCAGATAACTTATTTATCCTAAATGTGCTGTGGAAATGTGGGAATCTGACCATTCCCGACTCCCTCTCATGCCGTGTGAACCCAACAGAAGTTTTTCCCGTTGTTAGCTTCCATTCCAGAGCTCTTGCCCTAGATAAAATTGAAACTTGAAAATGGAATCTGTTTTATTCATGCTGGTTTCCCTTATTCAGGCAAGAACAACGGAAACGGGGAAGGCTTTTCTTCACAAGCAGAAACAAAGAGGCTGAGCGCGCTTTTGCCACAGCCCTTCCAGAGGCACTTACCTCCTGCTCCGGAATCCCAGGATTTGGCCTCACTTTCCCTATTCAGTTTTGAAGATCAGAGAAACCTTCAAGGGAGGTTAAACTTTATTCTCAAAATCAAAGGAAAAACCTGGGAACAGGGGAGGTATGGAACGGCTTTGGCTTAAGCGATGGTCAATTATGGCCACATCTATTTATTTTGTGCCTTCTCTCCTGCCTTAAAATCTTATTTAACCTCTCTGAATGGTAAATTGAAATAGTTTATTTTCTAACTGGTGCTCTTCTAGTTCTTGTTCTGTTCTTGAGCAGTATTGAGATGAGCTTTACTTTGTCTTCTCTACAGATAGGGAGATAGAGATAGACCAATGTCCAGGAATAAACCGATAAACAGCAACGTTCCTTGGACTTTCTGTAACCTTCAGCCCAATACAAGTCTCTGTCTCTGACAGAAGAGACCTTCCCTTATTTCACTAAACTGAAACCAGAAGCCTCCAATAATATGGCTGTTTAAAAACAAAACCAAAGGCAAAGAAAAAACCCTACGAGAATGCTTTATAGCTGGGTATTTATGTAAAACATTCTTGGCAAAGTTAAATGTAATACATTAGTACAAACCTGAATATTATTCACAATGATACAATGAATTCCATCAGTCAGATCTCATCAGCTGTATCGGGGGGGACCATCTCCCCTTCCCTCGTTAGAGATGCCACTGTCACATTTTAGAAGTGGAAAAAAAATAAGCCTGGATTCTTGGTTTGCTGGCTTTTCCCGTGAAGGCTGCCTTTGGCTCGTGGTGAGACTGTAGATTGTGCTCCCGTCCTGCCCAGAGTTACCCTGATTCAAACCTTCTCTTTCTCTCCCTCATCGTAGGTATCCTAAAAGCAGCGTAGAAAAGGAGTAGTGGAAATACAGGAGGTGCAAAGGAATGTTACGCTCGTTACCGTCCTAATGATTAGAGGCAGCCAGTGAACAGCGTGGCTTGGCTGAAGAGCGTGTCTTAAGGTAACCATAACGTAAAGGTAGCAGTGGTAACGTCCGAGTCACACGGGGAACATACAGATTATTGCTGCCCCCTCCTTATTTTTACTCTTATTAGCAGAAGGAGGAGAAGTGGTAACGCTTTGTTTAGGCAAGACAAATGCAGCAATGGCATGTCGAGCGAGGCCCCGAGGAAACAAAGCAGAGTAATGCAGAACACGGAAAAAAAAAAACCCAACACTGACAGTCCAAATCGTCAAGTATCCAAAACACTGTATACAGGAAAAGTTAAGACAACTCAATTCATATTGGAAGTACAAGAACACTAAATTATGCTACGTTAAAAAAAAAATAAAAAAATCCTTAAACCACAGCACAGTTCTAGTGTTGCATCCGCATCTTGCAGTCTTAAATTACCCAACGCTGTTCAGCGCTATCAACGTGTATGTTCCGGGGAAACACGTGTTTCCAATTATTCTCTCTCTCTAAAGCCAAGAGAACTCGATTTGTTTCCTTGTCTTTTTTCTTTTACCATCTAGGGAGAAAGTTGCAACCGACACCACAACAGCGCTTTTGTCTCGAGCTTTTGCTTTCCCAGCTCCAGAACCTTGGCTGTGGGGTTTAAACCTAAAGTTGCCGTAGCCTTAGCGCAGAGGGGCAGCAAACATTGAAGTCACTCTGTCAACCTTGTCGCAACCGAATCCAAAAGCCATCCCTGGATATTTCTTGCGACGACAAAAAACAAAAGTGTTGGTCACTGGCAAGAAGAGTGAGGTTTTTTATATAAAAAAAGTTGATAGCTCCTGCCATAAATTTACAAAAACTATCCCTGAGTGACTCTGTTCTGTGTCTGGTAAGACCTCTTGTGACAAGGAAATTGCTGAGGAGGAAGGAGATGCTGTTCCACCTGCAGTTTTTTTATTACACTTTGTAATAATACTGATATGCTCTGACAGTGCCGTGCTCTGGCAACATTTGAGCTCCTCTCTGTAGCTTAACAAGTAAAAAAATAGCTACGTTACTTAAACACTGCTGGCATCGCGTATTTACACTTTTAAATAGAAATGTTTACCTCTTCTGAAGTAATCAAAATATATCTTTGCAAAAAATTTTAGAAGGTGGGATTTTACAAAATAAAGGGCAAAGGTAAAAAAAGCTTGAAGATATCTCAGTACCTTTTACACGGCGGTCTTAGCCCGTGGAAGTATTTGGCTTGAATTTTCCTGAAAGGGGATGTCTTAGCACTAAGTTCTCTGCCTCCACTCTTAAGCCTCTTGAAACCCCCAGAAGACGCAAGCGGTTAGAAGGAGGGGTTACCTGCCTGCAATGAGTTTTCTAGGAAGCAGGGAACAGAAGCAATCCTTCCGGCCTGACGCTGCCCGTGTTTCATGTTAAGTGGCGAAAAGAGGATTCGGGAAGTTTAGGAAAGGGCTGAGAACATTAGTTGCGTTTACCCTACGGGTATCTGTCGCCGTGGGCTGGTCAGATACCCCCTTCTGCACCTGAGCAGTCAGAGTCTAAAGCACAAAACAATCACAAATGTGTAAAAGTCACCAGCCAGGCCTGGGCAACAAGCTGCTGAGAGGAAGACTCCCCCCTCGCATGGGTAACTCTTAATTTCAAGTCCATCTATTGCTGTATCAGCACTTTTTCTTTTTCTTTTTTTTGTCTACTAGTAGTTTCTACTAGTAAGGTCTGCTACACGTTTACCTAACGCTGTTCCCCTGGTGGGTTTGCACATCGTGGCTGTGTCCCTGCAGCACAAATAGAAGGCAATTCCACAAACTTCCACAGCCCAGTCTCTTGGGAAGTATTAAAACGCTTCCTCAGTCCAAGGAGAGGTTTAGGTGATATCCTGTTGGTATCTCCGGAGGCAGGGGAGACGCAAGTTGGGCAGTGAGGAGTTACTTTAAACTTTGGCAAAGAAAAAAAAGATATACAGATAGCTAGCTATCGAGTTCTTGTGTGTTCCAAACTCTTCCAAGCGCACTTAATTCATCCTTTGCTCTTGCTTGAGTTCCTGGAGGAGGTATTTTCATACTTGCTTTTGCTGGTTTGCAATATTCTTCTGCCGTCTTATATGACAAAAGAAGACTTGTGTCTGAAGTCCCCCTGCAACAAAACAGTTCCAGATAGATGAAGGATCTCCTGGCTTTGTCCCTGCTGCCCCCTACACTGCAAGGTGCCCGTGAAAGGTAGGTGTGATCTCTTAACTTCTGGCATTTGGTCGAGGTGGCCCCCACTTCCAGCTGGGAAGGACTGGGAGACTCCAGTCCTACTGGCCAGGCCCTCCTACTCCTGTCCTCCTCACGTGCTAAGAAGCCACGGCCGGGGACTTTCTCATCCCCTCCTCAGTATCTCTGCTAATAGGGAGAGGCTTTTTCTGATCTTAAGCTCCGTGAGCTATTCAAATCCCAAAATGCAAATTCTCTGGTAAAAGCATCACGGCCAGCCCCGCTTAATCCAATGAAACTCATCCTAAGGGGGTCAAGCCATAAGATAACTGAGACAGCGCAGAGCTGCTTTTGATCGCTCTTGGCATCAGTCACTTCAGGCAACTTAAATTCTTCATCATTCCTAAGGAAATGACTCAGCCCTCGCCCTTCTGTGTTCTCTCTCTTCTGCATCCTTGCTTCTGAGCGGTGCCCACTCGAAGAAAGTCTGCAGGCCCTAAAAAAGCTAGTTGTCCTCTGCCCACCCTCCTCCTCTCCTAAACAGAGAGATGTTAAATGCAAATGGCTCGTTACCTCATCATCTGTCCGGATATAGTTAACGCCGTCGGGTTTCGCCGGAGCCTTGTAGCTGAAATAAAGGGAAAGAGCTCATTTCTGGGACAAGAAGACTGCGGGATTTGGGAGGGGAGGTGCTGAGGAAGATGAAAAATGAGGAAGAGCAGCTGAAAGCAGAGCGAAGCCCAGCCCATTGCTCAAACGATAGACCTGTGCTTATCCCGTCATCCCTCAGGACTGGGATTTGTTTTTCTAAAATCCCCTTCAGCACAAGGGAAAAAAAAAAATCTGCTGTACGTTTCCACAAGACTAAGTCTGCAAAGAGATTTAACCAATTCCTTTCTGGGCTCTCCTGCTCCGGTCCCTGTGTGCTACCTTCCTGTGTCCCTCCTGCATTGTTTCCTCTGGCAATTACAAAGTTCATTTTAAACCTTCGCTGCCAGGTGCCTTCGGCATTTTCCTTAGTTATTCCTTGTTTGCAATCCCATAGGAATTCAGGATTTATATACCACTCTCGAGTCCCGTGTATGCCAACCCCCCAGCTGCATTTAAATAGGGTATTTGGAGCCTTTTCTGCAAAACAAACCAAACTGAACAAAAAAAAAAAAAGAAGGACTTTTGCTGAAGAGCAACATTTAACATGGAACAAATCTATGTGGTGAGAATCTTGGTTTTACATAAATTATCTCTTCTTCGGATTCTGTAAGGACATCAAGGCTTGTTTCTGATGCTAATGCTGTTGTTTTTAACGTTTTAATGCGCATTCTAAAGTGGTTGCTTTTAATCCCAAATTTAGGTTTGAGATTTCCTGCAGACAGCCTACTCTTCTGCAGAGATTTCCTATGCGTGTCCTGATGCTTTAAACTAATTGTGCAGCGAGCTCTCTTCCTTAAATCACAGACCTTGTTATGCCCAGAGCGTGTCACCTATTGGACAAACACCTGTGGGGATTTAATTGTGCTGGTCCCCACGCAGTCTTTGGTAGGGAACTAGGAAGAAAAATGTCCAAATCAGGCACTGAAATACATTTTATCCACCAATTTCTGCTGCCCTTCAGGCTACTCCATTCAAGCTGTGGGGCAGGGGCTTGTATAAACCGTTTTGAATCCCAGCTCTTACCTTTCCCCACTCTCTTTGCTGTTTGCAAAGTAACCCCTTCTGTAGGCGCAGCAGATACCGAGGGTGATGAGCACCAAAACTGCTAGGACCACCAGGACTCCACCAATTATCCCACCAATATTGAGGTCATCTGGCAAAGAGAGAAGCCGTCATCCAGCGTTTCTTTAAGGCAGCAGCGATATTCTAGCTTTACATACACTAAAATGACAGATTTTAAGCAAACCCCAGTAATTCATAGGGAACTTGTGAGTCCCAGATTCCAAGACTAAAACTGTTGATGAATTTGAACTGTGTTTTAATGTTTCCCTGAATTCTTAGATGGTTTTCTGCTTCCTGTGTTTGAGGCTATGAGAAAGCAACGCTCTAGGATGTCCCCCTTCTTTGGCGACGAGAGTTTATTTATGGCGATATATTGATCAGCATTGACAAGAAGAAGGTAGAGCCACTCACAGACTTCCATCTCCTGCTCCTCACACTTGGCAAAGCCAGCGTCGTTCGTCGCTATGCAGGAGTAACGGCCCGTGTCGCCTTTGTGCACGGCGTGGAAAACCTGGTGGGGAGAAAAGGCAGTGATGGAAACCAAACAGCTCAGGCAATACCTTCTTCCATCACTCATCTTCCCTTTCCCGAGCCACCCGGATCCTAGAACACCCAACCTTCTTCAAATTATTCTCCCTTAAAAGCCATGCAATGACTTTTTTTTTCTTTTACGAACGACCCGTCCAGCGGAACAAGTCTTGATTGTGTCTTTAGGGGCATTACCAGGGTGCCTGTGGTGGGGTTCACGGTGTAGGAGGAATTCTGGAATCTGGCGTTCGATTTGGTGTCTGGTGATAAAGGTTCGCTGTTGCGGTACCAGCTGTACGTGGACTTTGGGTACCCTTCATTCTCATGGCAGTGAAGAGAGGCTGACTTGCCAACGGGTACAGCTTTAGGCACCGTGCACCTGGGAGTCATGGGTTTCACTGGGGGAAAGACAAAAACCACGTGAATGGCCCTGCTGGGTAGAACTAAATGATCCCTGAGAGATTTTTGAAGGTGGCTGCGCTACGAAGGTATAAAAACTTTCCATTATTTCCACCTGGTTTTTAACAACTTGCAGAGTGCCACCCTTTGGACTCTGGAGGGATCCACAGCCTCTTCTCTTAGCTCGCGGAGGCGTCCGGGTTCAAAGGCATACCTTGGACTGTGAGCTGGATGTTGATCTCATCGATGGTTTTGGTATCGGAAGGCGCGGCCACTTCGCAGCGGTACGTGGCGGTGTCCATCCGGGTGGTGTTTTTAATCACCAGCGACGTCCGGCTCAGAATTTCTGCACGAGTCGCAAAGTCTCCTGATACAGAGGAAAAAGAGAGAGAAAAAAATTAAGGGCAGTCACACAGCGTCGGAATTAAGGGGTCGATCTTGGACTCTTCCTGGAGTCAAGAAAACCACCTTGAGGCTTGGAAGTGAAGAGCCATCTTTTCACCACTGACCACAGAGGAAACCAACACTGCTGAGTACCCCAGATGCTAAGAGGATGAACTGGAAAGCACCACCCCAAATCTCAAAAACTATGGCAAAACTGGACTTCCAAGACAGCTTCAGCTCTTGTCTCCTTTGGGAGAGTCATTTGGATGTGGCATCGAAAGTGCTGGGGTAATTGCACATGGAGTCAAGCCCTACAGGCAGTCCTGTGTTGGAGTCACCATCAAGCTAATGAGTCTGCTTCTAATCAGATCCTCCCAGGATGCTGAAATCACTGTGCTGCCTCAGCAGAAAGCACCGACAGCTCAAGACAGAGACCCCTTCTGAAGTGCAGGTGGAGCCCTCAGATGTCGTAGGGATAGACAGGAAGGGTGGGTGTCTGGTCCTGAGAGCTCAGACGCCCAGCGACCATGTGAGGACCCCAGGGTGCTGGAGAAGGGAAGCTGTAGCCTTTGCTTTCTCTCCCAAGAAGTATCTCCTATGGAGGATCTCGCTCCAGCTCTTTGTGGTTCCCTACTGTGAACCCTCAGTAACGAGGGCAGAGAACATCCTGCTCCCTCTCCATCCTGCACAGCGACTACTGAACCCCCCCCGGCTCCAGAAGAAAGCAGCAAGACACCCACAAGGTCCTGCCTTTTACAGGCTTGCTTGTTCTCAGTTGCATTGTCTCCGAGGCTGTTTTGGAAGTCTGAGAGCAATGAATCTCCGTACCCTGCATTTTATTGTCAAAAAACACGTAAGAGGTTTCGCCATCTCGGATTTTCTTCCACTCGATTCTGGGATCTGGCGTTACGGTGGATTTAATGATGCAGGACAGCTCAACACCTACCAGGAGAAAGAAAGGAAAGACAGATTAATGGGAAGCAGCTGTGTTTTTTTGCTCTGCTTTAAGCAGCCTCGCGCAGTGTTTTATTAGGAGATGCTGCCCACAAAGCAAAGCCTTCCCTTTCATCTGCCTCACAAACAGAAAACACTGCTGGGTTCCAGGAGCTATTGGGGAAGATGGACTTTGGCCAGCAAAAATAATAGCCGACCAGATATCAACTATGGAGAGAAATGAACACACTGTTCTCTACAGGCTCTAACTCATGGCAAACAAGACCTTAGGACAGGGTGAGTCCGGAGAGCTGTCTTGTTGCTAATCAGAGCCTACAGCGTGAGTCAGGGATGCAGAATCTCCCCGGGTGGTGTCTGGCAATGTACCGAGGACCACGACGCCTGGGGATAAATCCAGCCCCTTTGAAGCGGGCGCTGTCATCTCCATCTCCTCTACAGAAGGCGGCGTCGCAGCGGGGTTGAGAGGTGGCTTACCCAGTGTGGCCCTGCATGGCTGTACTGGGGCCAAGATAAAATATCAATTTCCCGACCCCCCGCCCCTCCCTTTTCAGGATATTAATTGCAAGGCGACTGCCTTTCCTCCTTTTGGGATCCGGTTCAAAAAAGCACTTAGGCAGGCGCTTTGCAATGCCAATGGCTCGCAGGGGACTTCAATAAACCATTTCAATCAAGTGCTTTGCTGAACAGGGAGAGATACAGACATATTCTTAAGCGCTTTTCTGGATCCCGGGCTCTGGGTAGCCCTGCTTCCCCCCGAGGAACCAGATCCCAGGAGCAACAAGTACAATTTTTCTGGATTTTTTTGGGACCGGTGCAAATCCCCAGGCAGAGGGCAGTGCAGCCATGGCATCGGGAGGCCCCCGTGGCACTCACTCTGGAATTCCTGCACCACAGGCTTGGTGTTGCTGGATGTCAGTTCCACGGCCAAGAGTCTGCAGCCTGGAAATAAAAAAAAAAAAAGGAAAAAAAAAAACCCAAACAGAAGGTAATAAGAAATAGCACAGCTCATAAGTCACCCAGCTGGAAACACGCTGCCTGCTGAGAAAGCTTCTCAGCCAGTGACAAGGACTAACTTCCCCGGAGAAAGCCCATTCCTGGCTACTGATGTCACTCCAGTGAGTTTATCTGGGAGTTGTGGTGTAAATACAGGAAAATCTAATTGTCAGAAGTAGCAAATAAAGAGGAGGATTAACATAATGGCACGAAACCAGCCCAAGCCACTTCCTCGTGTGCCTTATGCTTATTTAGAATGCTAAAGGAACTCTTACTCTGCTAATGCAAGAGTTACAGTATTACTTGGCAAATTAATTTGATGAGGAGGAAAAGGCAGGAAGCAGATCAACCTCGGGAGTTCCGGTCGGTCCCTACAAGATGGGATGTGCCAGGCGCCTAACACATGCTGTATGTCTTGAGTATTTTAAGACTCAGCGTGGTAATGTAAAATGCAAGGTAGTAAATCACGAAAGGCCGGCGATTCAGGCAAAAACCGAGGAGTTTTGGGTAGAGCCAGGCTGACACCGGGACAAAAGCTCAATCACGCAACCCTGCAAGGCATCCTTGTACCACAACCCATTTCCCTTTACTCTGAGCACTAAAGTGTTTCCAATTAATACAGTTTTTTTTTTCCTCTTTCGCGTATTATTTCCGTTTGAAAAATCTGCCTTCCATGTCTTTTCTGCTCTGCGTTTCCCCGGAGCAGGTACCAAGCTACTGGATGCCCAGACTCACAAACAGCTCTCCGGAGGGAGAGGGAAACGAGCCGGCAGTTTCCAGCACGGCGCAGGAGGAAGAAAGGGAAGCAGAGAGGATATTTTGGAAGCGGCTGTTCTGGTTGTTGCAAAGCCCATCACCTCTCCCTCAGACTCTGCTATTCACAAAGCACACCTCCAAAGCCCTGTCTTCCAAGGAGAAGGATCCATCCTACAGTCGGTGGCAGATAATGAGGTACAGGGGTATGATGTGGCCCCATATGCAACGTCGCTGTTATGAACCTTATCAGAAGTCTGTTGAAATCTAGGAGAGGATGCCCATTGACTTCCCTGGGCGTTCGATCAAGCAGCAAGGTAAGGATGATGGAAAGCAGCACCTCGGGGACCGGAGAAGAGATGTAGCTAAAGGTTAAGGCTGTCTTAGAGGGAAAAAAAAGTCATAACCAACCTGAACAGAAAGCAGAAAAGGCAGCTGAAGGGAGGTGTGGAGAAAGAAAGGATCTTCGGCACCGTGACAGACAGCTGGAAATTCCTGTGTGCTGCCCTTTGGGGTTTGGAAAGCTTTTGGACAGAGAGAATCTGACAGTGCAGGGGCAAAATTCCTCTTGGCAGAGTGGATGAGGCGGCGCAACAGAGCAAGGCAGGAGGCTGAGAAACACCCGAGAGCTGGGAAATCCCTCCCACTGAAAGCTCCGGGGCCTCGAACACCTAAAACCCTTTCAGCATTTTTGAAATGTTCCCTGCAGATTCTTATCCCTGGCCGTTTGTTAAATGCTGACGCTTTCCTCCGTGCCTTGGCTCTCGGTCCTTGTTAGCCCCGAGACCGCTGGGGAGAGCTGAAGTTTGGCAAGATTCAGAAGCTGCTTTTGTGTACAAAATAATCGTTACTCACATAAAAGCCACCGGCTGATGCAAACTCATAGTTGGCCCAGCCAAAACTGCTCTTAGCAGGACCTTTCCAGCCCTCCCCTTTCTGCACTTGGGAGACGTTCACGCAGCATTTGGGAGAAATCCAATATCGAACTAAGATGACAGTGCTCTGGACTATAATGGAGCTATTTGGGAGAAAATCTTGTTTGTCTGCCCCATTCACACAAACAGAATTCACTGATCCCAGTAGAACCCCAGAGCATCGGAAGGGGCTGGTCACCAGAAAGACAAGAAACAATCTTGGGAAAATCCTGTTGAAATCTTGGGACACGTTTTTCAAGCCCAGCGTGGGGCACTTAGTGCAAACGAGGGCATTTGATTGCTTCTGCTGTGAGATTCCTGCTGCTGGAACCAAGGCAACGTGATCTTGAGGGGCCAGGCCCCAGCACTCAGCTCTGGAGATCCTGATTGGCTTCCTCCTTGGGACAGGTGGCTCTGATAACACGTTTGGCCCAGTTTTCAAAAAGGGGGAAGCTGGAGGTTGGGTTTTCTTCAGAGACAGCACTCTCCTGTGTCAGAGAACTGCCTTAAAAGATGTTTCTACAAACAAATAGCCTTTTTCCAAGACCTGAAGTAGCAGAGAACCAGAGAGAGAAGAGCTGAAGAAGACAGCTGTCTGGTCAGTACCCTCCTATAAATCTTCCTTTTGGAAACGCTGGAGAAAGATGGGGAGGGAAAGTCACGTGGCAAAGGTTTCTTATTCCTTAAAGGAAACTTGATGCTCCCTTATGCTTTTTGTTAAACATTCCTGTTTTATGGGTTTTCAGAAAAACTGTGACCCATCCAGCAGATAGGATGGCAGTAGTCCTACTGCAGTACAGCTACGGTAGCTACAATCTAAGTTCAGGTGAAGGTGGGGATGGTAACACCACAATGTTGTGTTGCTCTCAAGGAGCTGTGACCCCAGAACTATTCACCCCAAGCCGGTGGGGCTCCATCAAACTTCAGTCCCATCTCGCTGCTCGGAAATTGTTCACAGCGGGCTTTTTCCCACCCACAAAGCGTAAGAGATTTAGATCTACCCCTCGGGCAGGAGGCAGGCTGACAACGAATTTTAGACAGAAGCCGAGCCCTTGGAGACCGTGTGAGAGGCTCTGACATTATTACGTGTATCGACTGGGCAGAGATCAATGTGGCTCCTTAAATCACTGCTAAGACAGATTTATTCTTCTGCGTGTGGCACACGAGTGCTGCAAGTAGCATGTTCTAAATACCAAGGAGGCTACAGCTGCGCAGGGAGCAAACCAGAAGCCCAAGGGACTGCAAAGCAGGAGCAGAACACCTTTATGGCTCTTCTTAGCGTTACTTTTGGGGTGTCTCCTTGCCAGAGTGGCATTTATGGCACAACAGATGCACCTACCAGATCTGTATGTGCTACATCTCCCAAAACCTACCAGATCTGTATGTTCTAGAGACTCAGCCAGACATATGGTTGAATCCCAAATGCCATCACTTCTCCAAAATAGAATCCAGGACAAGGCAGCAAAGTCTACAGCATATTCTTTATGGCACTTCTTTCAGCTAAAGACATCCAGCCCATGCTTGTTGCTGTGACTCATGTTATCTGAATCATGTTAAAATGCTACACCAAAACTACAGTTTCAGGAAAAAAACCTAGCAGCTTTATAGACAACTAGACCATGTTAAATCTCCTCTCTCCGTGCCGGGTTTAAGGTAAAGCCTGACCTATCGTCTCCTTCCATCCCAGTGTCTTCTCCGTTTGAGACCTCTCAGCAGAAATTTGAAGAGGAGGTGAAGTATTCCTAAAGTATTCTAGGCAAGGTAAGAAGGATGACCAGGAAACAGCTCAAATAAGTTGCTGCCAACAGTCTGTGCTGCAGCATCACTCAATATAATAAATACTGCGGTGATCCGATAGGGGAATTTTAGTTAATGCTCTGTCAGGCACAAGCAGTACAAAACCACGCAGCTGTATTTAAACACCTGCCCACTAAAGCAATGAAAATATGCCTTGCTTGAGGTGTCCATCATCCCTAGGCCGTCGCTTGATTTGCAATTCAAAAGGCATCTAAGCCGTGTGGGAATGCTGCTATAAACCACACGACTAGTCAAGCCTCTTCGCTTTCGGGATGGGGTTACTCGGTGTAGCAGGAGCAGAACTGGGTGAGGATTGTATCTCGATAGGCGTTAGAAACACGTCGGTGGGACCCTCTGCCCCTCAGCACGTTGACGGCTGCCCCGTTTGGAGATGCCCCCTGGAGCAGCCATCCTCGATGCCCTGAGCTGGAGCGAAGGAAACGGTGACAAGGACAGCAAAAGCCATCGGAGCAGCAGGCAGGAGACGAGGACTGTTGTTAAGGGCAGCCCATCTGACCCCGGGACTGTCCCTGCCTTACAAGTGGGGGGGGTGTGTGTGTGGTAGAGAGGAAGCCAACTGTTAAATGTGTGAGAAACCTCCCGCGGAAGAGCAGAGGAAGCCACATGGTGCTGGACTGGATAAGACAAGGAAGAGGGAGGCCAAATTTCTGCCCTCGGCCAGGCTGGTTTTGAGGAAATTGCTGTAAACCATAACTTTATGAAACATCCAACCCTCTGCACCCCAAAATATCTGCACCCCTTTGTCTCTCAGGCTCTTTATCCTCCCTCCTCTCTGTCCCCAGTGCATCTCTCTGCGATTTGACAACACAACCTGTGCCAGTGTAGACATGGTGGTGTAGGACAGACAACACAGCATGGTGTAGGAATGAGATACCAAAAAATGCCTAACCCTCTCTGGCTCTGGTAGGATTTTGGGGGTTTTTTTGTCCAACTGTCCCTTCATTGAGGTTTTGGGAATAGCTTAAGGGACTTAAATGCAACTGTGATATAGAAAGACTGGATTTATAAAGGGAGCATAAATGCGTGAGCAGGGAATGAATGGCGTACCTCATTCTTACCCAATTTCCGTGGGAATTAGGCACCCTATTGATCCCCATTTGCATTTTTAGGTGTCTCACTACCTGTCTAAGTGACAGCTCACGTAAGTCTGGTTGAAAAAACCCAGCCTATGCCATTAGATACAGTCAGCAGGGCTTTACCTTGTACCACTCAGCCTTAACTTTGAACCCTCCCCACCAGCCCAAGCAGCTGGCACCCAAACTGTGGGTTAAAAACCCCTTCAAGCTGGTACACGTGGCCCACACTGGTCGAGTGACCTTGCTTTTATTCCAGTTTTCCCAAGATCAGCAAGCCAAGCCTGACTCCAGGGTGGGCTGCCCGGCAAGAGAACAATGTAGATGTGCAGCCAGAGATTAGCAAACAAAAGCTTAGGAGTGTCTCCGCTCAAATTAAGTAACAGATGGACCTGGACTGTGTGGGAGCTGATAACGGTTATAAAAAGGCCATCACCAGACTGTGGCCAGCCCACCCCCTGGAAATAAAAACCCCACTCGGTTGTAAATCCTCTGTGCTGTTATAGCTGCTTGTGCTAGTAAGGCTTTATTTTTACCAGCCGTCGTAAAGCAGCCTGACTTATTTTAGATGCAGGGCTTGTACCGCTCGGTTAAAAGGGCACCAGCTCTCCCATAGACACCTACAAACAGAGATGTGTCCACCTGGGCAGGGACCACGGAGCATAATTAAACCAGAGAAGGCAAATGCAGCATTACAGAGCAGTGCTTGGCATTCCACATGGTTCTGGCTCTTAGGTAGCTACCTGACGGCACCAGTTTCCTCTGGAAGTCTCTGGTGGTCTCGGCAGGACCAGGACCCCACAGGACAGAGTTGTGTGGAAGACCACTGAGCACCTGCGTTCATCTGAAGGTGTAAGAATTTCAGATTTTGCTCTTAATTCACTTTCTTCCCGCTCACCCCTAGAGAAGGCAGGGAGATGCCTGTCTGCTAATAGAGTACGTACAGTTCTGGAACAAAATCTTCACCTGTTTAAATCTCCCTGGGACCTTAAAGACCTGACTATCTGCTGCAGAGAAGTCCTATTAGCTTCCAGGCCATGCACACAGTCTTTTTTCCTTTTCTCCTCCTTGGGCAGGAGGATTTACTTTTCTACCTCCTAGTTAGACAGCAAAGTCACCGGTAACACACACAGCCTACCCACCCACACGCAGCAGTGAAACAGGTTGCCATCAAGGAGATATAGAGTCCTCTTAAGACAAAAACCTCCCTGCAAAGCAAGTCTCCTTGTTCAGCAAACACTCCTCCTCTCTCCCATGCAGGGAGGGGAGCGTAGGTGTTGCCCGCTGAAGACCGCACAGGGCTTTCTGATGGTTTCCAGCCTTTGGTGCCGTTGCGTTGGGATGCAGCTGCCTCAAATTTCCACCTGACAAGGGCTTCTGGAGGTAAGAATTTCACAACCTTTGGTTGCCGTTTTGCTCGTGGCGTTGCAGCGTGTTTAGAGATGAGACATTAAGGCCTCATGTATCTGCACCTTCACAAAAAATGAGACAGCCTGTGCTGGAGATCAGATTCTTCACACCACCCACTCTGCAAATCCTTAGGCCCCTGCTGGGAGGAGGTATCATGAGCCACGCTCCAGAGCTGCCTGAAGAGGCAGGGTTCACGCTTACTCATGGCCTTAGCACAAGCCTGAGCTCTTGGCTGGACATGTTGAGCTTGGAGGCTGGTCCACCAGCAGGTTCTCGTGCTCTGCTCTCCTTAAAGGAGCACAGAGGCTTCAGAAAAGAGCTGGAGCTGAGCCCATGGCTGGCAACCTGCAGAGGAAGCTCCCAGGTTGAAGGGCCAAGCACACTTAGCCCTTTTTATTGAAATAGCAGAACAAACATGGCTTGAGAGACCAAGGCAGAGGTATCTAGCTGCAGTTGACACCACAGGGAAGATGGGCATTTAATACTCTGGCTGTCCGTGCCTTGCCCAGCCTCTTAATCTGTGCGTGAGCTCGTCCTAGCTCTCCTGTTTTCCCAAGCTCCTACCCTGGTTCCTGGCTCTTCTCCTGGAAAGGACTGAACGTACGTGCAAGACGGGAAAGAAGCAATACTGGGGTGGATGACTAATACCTAATACTTAAAAGAGATTAAGATGGAAGCAGCAAGGGCAAGGGAGTTTCCAGCATGTCAGATTGCATCTCTTCCTGTAATACATTTTGGGCCATCTCCCGCCTAAAGAAAAGATGGAAGGGGTCAGAATTTGCCCCTCAAAATCTGGGTAACGGAGAGGGAACAGAGAGGAAACACAAATAGGAAAGCTGTGCAGAAAAGAGGACGTTATCACCAGCCCTCGCATTCCTGAATTGCTTCTCCCTTCCCCAGGAAAGGAGAACTTGAAAGTCTCATTTTCCTTGGGTAAGCGACAGGGAACGGGGCATGAATCTTCTGCGTTGCATTAGACAGCACTAACCAGGGGATTAATTCCTGCCCAGATCATTAATTTTGCCTCGCTACCGGCCTCGGAGGCCAAGCCCCTTACGCAGATGCTTTGGGCTGACTCCAGGAGTGAAAAAAACCAGGGGCAGGTGGCTCTGAGGGAAGGCCATTAGGCAGGAGAGCTCCTAATTAGGGCTGCACCAAGTCTTTGGCAAAAACCAGACTAGAAATAAGGCAACAAGGAAACAATTAGAGATCACTTGGCTGGGACTGCATCAAAACAGCCACACTGTACCGAGCGCCCTCCTTGCTAGTTTCATTAACAAATGGGCAGCGTAATTACATCTTCAAACTGGGCTGGCTAAATGCCAGTACGGGCCGTGGAAATCGGCGCATTCACAGAAAAAATGGGACGCGAGGGGATCTCAGGAGGTCACCTCATCCCCACCTCTGCTTCAGGGCACGGAAACCCAAGGAAGACGAGGGGCTGGATGCCTGCTGAGGTTCTCGCCTGCCATCGTTTTCATCTGTGTGTTTATCATGTTCAACCTCAGTCCCCTCACATTCGGTGGCCCCCACAATTCGGAAGGATGTTTCCCAGTTCACCGGAGGGGGGGGGGAAAAAACCAAACCTGAGGAATGGGAAATGACAGGAAGGGTGAGAATTGCACTATCTCAGCTGGCAGTGGATACACCGTTCTGTGATCCGCTCGCCGGATGAGAGCGTCCTGCAAGAGCAAAAGTAAAGGCCAAGCACAAGAATGGTGAAGTGGGAATATTTGCACAGGGCAGATTGCAAACCAACCCTTCCTGCCTATTCCCACTTGCCTCTCCCATTGTTTCCCCAGCCAGCCCCAAGAATTGCCACGCAGGCACATCCTACGTTAGTTCTCACTTCAGCAAGTCCCTTTTCCTCCCCAAAGTGGCAGATGCTGATACCAAATTAGTGCAAAGTGGGAGGGAACCAGCAGATAACTGTGATAAGAGCCAGGGGCAATGGTCTTCCTCCCGTCCTCTCCCTTCCTCTCATCACAGCAGACAGATGCTGAGGGAAGTCTCCAGGGCACAGTCAAAGTCAGTGAGACAGGGACCTATGGCCAGGAGCAGGGAGACAGAGTGAACCGTACCGGGAAAAGGGGCAAGTTCCTTTATTTTCGTCTTGTGTGGGAATTTGACTCAAGGATGGCTGAGAGTTTCATAAGCCAAAGTGACGTTTTCCAGGCTGAGCGCCAGGCAAGGCACAGGCTTGATCTCAGCAGGTATTTGACTCCGATGGGAGCCGGGATGCTCGGTACCTGCCCGACCCTGGCTTTTGATGAGGACACATATATCAAAAGCTGCCCGAAATGCAAAGACAGGAAATAAGCGGATATGCTATCAGCACCAGGCTTTGCAATACTCTTTAGTGTCTGGCTGGGTCCCAACCATCAATACAGAGACTCGCAGGGTTTTAGCCTATAATCCTCTATTCCTCTGTCTGTGACTCTAATCCCTTGATTCCCCCACCACCACCATTCTCCTCCAGCCTATAGCTTGACCAACAAAACCCAGATCTGAAGTTCTGCTTATCAGAGACCAACCATGTCATCTTCCTGTGGAAAATGGGAGTTGGGAAGAGAGCCGTAGTCATCAGAGCCAAGAGCTGAGAGTAGGCTAGAGAAAAGGGAACAGGAGAGGGCGTGAGCAAGCACACAGAGAAATCATTTATGACAAGACTGAAAACAGCTTTCTTTTTAGGAACATTTTTTTCCCGATTTTACAGTATCATTTTTGTCTTTTTTTTTTTCTTCTCCTGTGTGTGTGTCTCTAATTCCAGGGTATAAAACACAATTGTCTGGCTAATGCGCTGCCCAAAAACGAACGGGGCAAGAGACTGACTGCAGCCACCAGGGGAACATTGGCATCTGCCTGCGACCAGGAGCCTGTGAAACTACTGCCTGGGAGCTTGGAAGCTCTGCAGCCAATCTGTCAGCCCATCCACACGGGGGGAAAAAGGCGCTGGATTGAAAGCCGCGCGCCCCCAAAGACTCGTGAGTCTGGGGGTTGGGGTGGGATGTGGTTCCAGGGGCAGCCCCGAATCACAGGAACGGATCTGGAAAAGACTCACCTTGTTAACGTCAGCCCGGGCTGCAAACCTGCAGAGGCAGTGGCACCGAAAGGGTTCAAGAGAGATTATTGCCTTTAGCAAGTAGACCGGGAATTAAAGGGAGCCCGAACGAAGTCACAGACAGATAAAGATGAAAAGCTTGACACAGAGCGCTATTAGGAAGATCCTGGCATAAATAAGCAGGGGAAGAGGGAGGAAAGTCATGCCACGTCAGAGCAGAAAGCCATTCTGGCTCATCCCAACCCCGGTTCCTGGGCAAGCCGAGCTCATTTAATAGAGCAGAAACGAGCCTCGGCATGGAGGAGTTAAAAGATTACTTGTCCTGGGGGAGTTGAATTAGCCACATATCTGGGAACTAACTTCTCCCAGACCCTGCCTTGTTTTTCTCCTTAAACATCTCCTGCTGCTATTTTTAGCAGAGAATTTTCTCAGCCGAATGCTCCCAGTTGAGCCCTGGTCAGAGGCCCTTTTCCCAGAGAGACACGGGCCCAGCAGCACGAGCTGCTCCCCAGTTCAGCCCAGCTCTGTTCCACCGTCCTTCCCACTTTGGGGTTGGCATGTCGTGCTGCCAGGTCCCTCCTGAGGTGTGGGGGACATTCCTCCCCTCCCCCAGTGCAGGCATATTAAATGCTCTCGCAGACCCCAAAAACCAGGGGAGGCTGCAATCTGGTCTGTAATTTCACAAGCATCTAAAAAAGAGGGTGGACTGGACTTGATAAGCACCTGCGGGCTTTTTAGGAGTATGAATGGCAAAAAAAAAAAAAAAAAAAATGTGGGAAGGAGATAGAAAGAAATGATTAGGCTGACATTAATAACAGGATCTGCTTCTCAGCACTAAAATCTATTTGGATTCCTTCCAGTTCCTCCAAGGGAAACCGTGGAAGCCTTTATTGTTCATAAAAATTGCAACTAAAATCGGACTGGATAAAGCTTAAGGAAATACCTCTCAGGGGACAACCCTGTCCTCGGCTGCTGGAAACAAACGAGGTAACTCCCTTCCTCCTCTCTGGCTTTCCTGGGGGCCTTCATCCCTCCTCAGCCAAAATGCTCACCTGTCCATCAGTCCATCCCTCCCTTCCCTTGGCTCCTCGCTGCTCAGCCTCCGGCACAGGGCAAAGCGATCTGTCGGCTCGGGCTGCCTGCCCGAGCGCAATTAGCGACGTGTCAACGAACGCCTGGGGCGGCTCGCAGGGAAGCCGCGCTCGGAACTTCTTCTATTTATTCTTTTATGCTTCTTTTAGCATCTCTTGATTGAATACCTGCCTGCCATGTACATCAAAAGGCCGGATCGGGCCACATGGATGCACAAATCGGGCAACGAGGATGAACCCTGACGGCTTGTCGGGGCTAATAATGTGCAGTTAAAGCCGGAGGACCCCGGAGGATCCCGGAGGATGGAGGGCTCGGGATGCTGTGGATGAAGCAGGGGGAAGGCTGTGGTCCAGGGCTGGAGAGCACCAGCCGTCAGCTGGTTACAGCAGAGCCACAGACAAGAAGGTCCCTCTAACAATGGCCCCTTCTTGGTCAGCCTGTCTGTTGCCTGTGTGTCTTGGAGTCACGTCAGCCAAGCAAACAGATTGGGAACATATTTGTACTCCCCACAGAAGCCAACCCAGCCAGAGGAGAGCAAGCTGGGCTCTTTTCTGCTCCTCGCCCCCGTGCCAAGTTTCCAGCTCGGCTTGAAACCTGTGGCCGAGCCCCCCTTTGGCAGGGGCCAGGGGAGAGGACAGGCAGGGTCAGGAAATACTCGGCTCCCAGCTCAGGCTTGCAGAAGTTGGCAGCTGGCTCCAGGGGAGGGGAGCCTGGCTGAGCTCAATCCTGCACCTCTGAAGGCCCCCACGGGATGAAATCTGGCTTTGCCCTTCTCCCACCTTCGCTTAAATAAATGGAGCCGAGAACAGCCGTCACCTGGATGACCCACAGATGCTGCGTTCGGGCTTGTCCCAGCGGCCAGAGCTGCCTTCAAAATGCTTCCCCGAGCCCAGCGGGAATCCCAGGAGCCCAGGATTTCTCTGTTGACCTTCACATACGTGTTCCAACACGTGGGCACTTAACCTTTGAGGCTCCTTTCGAAAATCCCAGCGACGGGCGGCGTTTCACGGCTGAGTATGTTTCCCCTAACATCTGCCCCCTGTATCCGATGCTTGCCAGAGCATCTCTCTCTCTCCTGGCCGGGCTCCCAGCCCAAGGACAGACAATACAATAGCCATTTGAATGCAGTCTCTGCTTCCCCTCCCAAACGGCCTGGGGGGGAGATGGCACATCAGAGCCAAGGCAGCTTGCCAGCCAGCGACAAGTCTCTCCAGATCACCGCCTGCCTGTTCCTCCCCTCCCAGTGAAGCTGGACCACTGGCTACAGTTGTTAATGGGCACTCGGGCCAGCCCTGCTGGGCAAATCCTGGCAGCGTCCAGCTAGCCATACCGAGGAGGTCTTTTCTCAGCTGGAGCCAGCCTGATCCCTCTCCCAACGCTGTGAAAATTGACTGACCTCTTGGATTCCCAACTCTGCTGGTCAGAGCCCTGCTTAATGGACCTCTCCTGTCCCTCTCTGCCCTGCCAGCTCACCTAGAAACACACCGGCCACCTCTTGGGCTTCCCCTTGCTCGCTCTTAATAGCATCTGGCTGCAATTAGCGGATTCAGGCAGCGCGTGGGGCACGGAGAGGAGAGGTTCCACCTGCAGGAGGTTCGGCAAGGGTTCAGCGAGAGCTGGCTTGGGTTCTCCAAGAACCATTGTTCCATCTTTCTAGAAATAGCCCTGCTCCTGAAGGACCATTGTTCCATCTTCCTAGAAATAGCTCGGCTTCTCGCATCCTGGAGCCGTTCAGCCTATTTGGCACCATTTCTCTTGCTTCAGAGACAACAACAGGGAGTGAGAAAAACCTGTCTAGACACCCATCACCTTCCACGGACTCCCAGTGCCACATCAAAGCACCACTTCAAACAAACCTGCAAAGTGGCCAAGTAATAACCCCCCCCATGCTCTCCTGTACCTGCTCCAGCCAGAGGCAGTCAGACCCATCCCACCCCACTCCAGAAGCTCATCTTTAATCCAGGCCCTTCAGACAGCAGGAAGAGGTAGGATGACAAATCTAGTAAAATCTTATTACAGGAACAGCCACAGAAGTTACCTGGCCTCGGGATGCTCAAGAAGGGGCTGTGTCCCATCTGCTCAGCATCCAGGTACAAGCAGAAATCAAGAGATCAGAGTATCTTCCCATGGTATCCAAGGACATGTAGGTCCCCGAGGACCACAAACAGCTTGTCCAGAGCAGGACAAAGCCACAGGAGCTCAGGTAAATGCTGGAGATACCTTGAAACCAAGGAAGCTGGAGAGTTTTTTAGGTCACTTGAGCACAAGTTACTTGAAGTCACTGCTTTGGGGGGAGCGCCTGGCACTAGCATCAAGCACCGACCCCGTGCAGCCACCACAAGAGCAACATCTAGCTCATTATTTTAATAAGGGTCCTTTGAAATACCTTCTGTGTGAGCGACAGCTAAGAAAATCCAGTCTGGCTTTATTCTGTCTCAGGCAGAAACAGCCTTTATTTAGCAAACTGCTGCTAACAGCTCTGTCTCATTAGTCAGTGTTTAGGGAACCAGGCTGCAATTGTTCTGAAGTCTGGCATGGCAGAAAGCCTTGGTAATGAGGTCTACAGGAGACGATTCCTCCTGACAGGCCCACAATGACCTAGAAATCCTACTTAATTCCCTGTCAGCGAAAAATGCTGAGTAACAGCGAGGTGGAGAGGGGCTCGGGGGCTGATCCGAGAGGGCAGGCTCCAGCCTCTGTCGCACTTTGGGCTGTCCTGCAAGAGCTCTCGGGTGGAAGAGCCGGGACCGCTCAGCTCTGCAGCATCTCCCCAGATAAAGCAGAGGGGGGCAGATAACCAGGGGGTTGTTCTGGGGAGGTCTGTAGCATCATCTCGCCACCATCCAGAGTGCTGGGAGCAGAAGTCTCTGTTTAACACAATGGTAGAGACCGAGGGGCCGTGGTTTGACACTGCAAGAGGGGAGATGGAGATGAGATGTGGGGAAGAACTTCTTTGGTGTGAGGGTGGT
>JAOXJM010000010.1:3137111-3147385 GCA_026413425.1 Tringa solitaria | reverse complement strand
GGATGCCATTGGCCTTCTTGGCCACCAGGGCCCATTGCTGGCTCATGGGCATCCTCTTGTCCACCAGGACTCCCAGGTCTTTGTCCTCAGAGCTGCTCTCCAGCAGGTCACCCCCACCCTGTCCTGGTGCAGGGGGTTATTCCCCCCCCCCAGGTGCAGCACCCTGCACTTGCCTTTATTGAAGTTCATCAGGTTCTTCTCTGCCCAGCTCTCCAGCCTGTCCAGGTCCCGTTGGATGGTGGCACAGCCCTCCAGGTAGCTTGTCCCTGAGCATCCCCGGCAGGAGATGTGCCCGCCCTGA
This sequence comes from Tringa solitaria, assembly GCA_026413425.1. Classification (NCBI taxonomy): domain Eukaryota; kingdom Metazoa; phylum Chordata; class Aves; order Charadriiformes; family Scolopacidae; genus Tringa; species Tringa solitaria. The sequence continues at coordinate 3,147,084 of JAOXJM010000010.1, read as the reverse complement.
GCCCCACCGCCCTCCTTGAGGGTGGTTCCCTTTCGTAGGGGGGACGCTTTCAGCCTGGTGTGTTTCCAGATTCTCTGGATGTTTGACTTTTGAAGTTTGAAAAGCGGCGTTTTGCATTTTAAAACAGGAAAGAGGAACGTCACTGTGCAGTAAGCCCAACTGGAACGGGTTCTTTTTCCTTGCAAAGATTGCTGGAAAGGGGAAGGAAAAGCTGAGATGGTTTGGCTTTTCACTTGGAAACGGGTAGAACTGGTCTTTGATGGTTTTCTGGCCGGCTGCGTGGGTGATGCTGACCGCATCCCCGGCCGGCAGCGGGACCTCCCCCTACATCTCCCGCCTTTCCCCCGGGGCCGAACCCAAAAACCTAAAACCCCCTCTGGATGTGGGAATGGTGGGGAAACGGGAGCGGGGTGGCTTTGAGAAGCAGATCCCACCACCTTCCTCGCCTTCCCCGCAGCCATTTGTCGCTGGGGGGCCGGCAGCGCCCGTGCCCACCCCGTCGCAGAAGGCTGGAGCCGGCATTTGAATAATGAATTCTGTTTAAGACTGAAAAGCTCGGAGATCCATCTGTAACAAGACTCGAAATAATTACAGCTGATGATTGCCTGGTACCTCAGCCAGAAAAAAAAAAAAAAAGAAAACAGAACAGATTTTGGCCGCCAGCAATTACAAGCAGCACCCGCTCGAGCACAGGGAGAACTTTCCGAGCGAATTCATGAATACATTTGCCTGGATTGGGAGCGATGGGGATGGGGGTTTGGGGTGCAGGACCACAGGGTGGGGGTGGTTCTGGGTTCACACGGCTCCCAGACCCCTTCTCTGGGGGGGGCTGGTGGCACGGGCGTCCCTTTTGGGGTGTGCGTGGCATCCCCTGCCCCTCTGCAGCATCCTTTGGGGTTGGGAGGAGCAGGGCATCCCTACCTGGACCGGTGCGTGCGTGGGGCTGTTAAAACACCCCAGGATGGGAATTGATGGGCGAGTGGGGAAACAGGAGGAAAAGAGGGAAAAGCATGGTCGGGATGAGGCTATTCCTGGGACCAGTGATGCGCCCAGAGGTGGCAGGAAGGGTGAGGAATTTAGGACCCGACTCTGCCAAAAACTCTTTTTCCCCTCTCCTTTGGTTTTGCCTTGCGGCTTCACGGGCAAGAGCTGAGGGGGAGAAGGAGGGTTTCTCCACCCGCCGCGGCGGTGATGCCCTTCGGTGGCTGCCGAAAACATGCGTGCTGTCCCCAGCAGCCCCGCACATCTCCCGGGCTCAGGTTTGCTTCCCGGATAATGGGGATAATTTATCAAATAGTGAATAAACGCGCTTTCCTTCTTCCTCTTTCCTCTTCCACGTATCATTTCAACCGGCTGAAAATTGTCAAATGAGACTATTTTCTTTGACTGTTCCATTTAGGAGCAGGGGGAGCCGGAGGCTTTGATAATTGGGCCGCGGGCTCCGCCGGTGTCTCGTAAAATAAGCAGCGAGTAAAAACGTTAGCGCCCGCGCTTTGAGGAATGGCCTCGTGGGTGAAGCGTGGGCTTTTTCTCCCGAGGTCGGGTGCTGGTGGTTTTTAAAACTCTTGTTTTCTCTGCCCCCTAGAGCCTGGCTGGGGCTGACGTGGGGAAACCTTGGCCGCCGGCGTCGGGAGCCGCTGGGGGACTGTGAGTACGTTGCGCTATCGCTTCTCCCCGTCCGCCGAAATTGCGTGTGCTTTGAATTGTCCCAGCGTAATGCCTCTGTATTCATCATCGCTGCCTTATCTTGTTCGGCTCCAATCTACAAGGATCTGCTTAGTTCTCCTCTCTGCACCTTAAATTCTCCTTTATCTCTACCGGTGTCACCGCCTGTGCCTGCAGACTGGAAGACATACGCGGGGACTCCCTGCTCTGTCCCCATCCCTGGCTTTTGCAGGGGGTGTTGTAGGTTCTGGCTGGACTGGCCCAGCGTTGGCTTTAAGGAGGACGTGATGGTCCCTTCTGCGGGGGTGCTTTCGCCCTGGAGCCGTCCTTGTGGCCGTGTGTGATCCCCGGTGGGAGGGATGCTCCCGGTGGGAAGGATGGTGCCAGCCTTCGGGGGTGGCAGAGCGAGAGCCTGGCGTCAAAAGAAAGGGTGCGACGGGGGGGAGCTGGGTGCTACGTGGAGCTTTTTTCCTTCCCCATCCATTTCTGGCGATGAGTCCACCCGGGAGGAGGAAGGACGAAGGGCTCTTGAAGCTCAGAGACCTGGTGCATCCCTGGGTATCTGGGGCGGAAAGCGTGTGGCCGCGTCCTGGGATGCTTTTCCTCGGGGAATCTGTTGCACTTGTACTTCCCATCCAAGCTAAGGTGAATGCATAACCAGAAAGCGTTTTTATTTTATGCCCAAGCAGCCTTCCAGTCCCGAGGTTTTGCTGCTCCTTCCTTATGCTTTGAGCTGATCTCATTGCCGATGGTTTTTTTTCCGCTCCTTTATTTCTGCGGGTATTAAGACGGGAGGCATTAAGGTGTTGGTATTAAGATGGGAGTATTTCTTCTTCAGTGAGCCGAGTGATTTCTTCCCTTTAGCGCTGGAGCTGGTTAAATAAAACAGGGCTGCAGAATAACTGGCGACTCTGGGTGCTGGGTTTGTTTTATGCCTAAAATACCCCATTCTGGCTCTCTGCACCATCCTGTTTGGGGATGAAAGGCGGAGCTCTGAACGGATGCAGTTCCCTGAGCCTCTCCCTAGAAATCCCTATTTAAACCCTGCTCCTTCCCACGATGCAGGAGCTGTTTGGGCAATAGGGAGCGTGCGGCGTCGCTGAACAGGGACCCGAATAAAGGGAACAGCTGGTTAATCAGTTCAAGTGGCTGGGAACCAGTTTACCGTGTATTAAGTATTCTTTGATTCCCTTTAATTGGGACGTCGCAGAGACCCTGACGTCCGGTAATAAGGACAGTGGGAAGCTGATCAGACGGCTCGTTAACACTCAATTAACGTCGCTCTGTACGGCGCAGCAGTAACTTTTAAAAAATGTATATATGTGTGTGTGTGTGTGCACAGCCGAGGTGGAACGGAATCGCGACGGCAATTTCCCCAGCGCCTGGTCCCAGGTTGCCACGTGGCTGGTCGGTGCCTGCAATTGAAGTGGAATTAAAAGTCGAAGTGCAATTATTTTATTTTTTTTTTCTCTCTTAGGTGAGCTGCCGTCGCTTTACACAGTGCAGAATGAGTTCATTTTTAATTTATGGGCGCAATTAAAGCGCGCCGAGAATAAAATTCGTAAAGCTTTAGCTAACTGGCTGTGATTCTCCCAAAAACTCTTTTTGTTCCTCCCGATGCGGGCGACGGTGGGCGCCTGGTGTGCCTGGAATAATAATAATAGTTGGCTATTCCCCCTTGCCCTCTTCCTTGTCAATCCTACGCCGGCTTTATTAATCTTACCTGGCCGTGCCCTTGCGCTGCCCGCCTTTGCACCCGCGGTCCTAGAGGGGCTCAGCGAGAGGTTTAAATGTTGAGTTTTGGCTGGGTGAATTTCTGCCCCGTGGTGTTGGTTGAGATGCAGAAAGAGGGCAGGGGATGCCAGAAGCCATCCTTGGGGGAATTATCACCTCCGCTTGGCACGTGTGGCACCTGAGGGGCAGAGGGGCAAAGGGATGTCTCCCCGGGCATCTCGGGGATGAGACCGGTGGCTGTGGCCATACTGGGAGCCCTGGGAGGTTGGATGGAGAAGCGTTGGCTGACGAAGGAAGGAGGGAGCAGGGCTCGTGTGGGTTCCTCCAGCTCTTAGAACAGGCGTCTTGGTCTGTAGCAGGGTCCGTGTTCGGCTTCCCCCTCTCCCAGTTGCTTTCCCGTCGTTTCCTCCCCGGCCAGACCGCGTCCACGCTTGGCATAGCATGGCTGGAGGGGTAATTGCCGTCTCTTCATTTCCCTAATGAGCTCCGGGGCCTGCTAATGAGCCTATTGCTCCGTGGCAAAGCGGGTCCAACAGAGAAGCTCTGCTCTGAGGGGGGTGGGGGGCACAGCTTTGATCAGGGGATGCTGCCTGGTCGGAGGGGGACGATTCCCCACCGGCCGCTTTGTAACTCAGCTCCTTCCAACTATTCACTGCGGATTCATTTAAGGGTCTGATTCCCCCCCCTGCTCCTACCTTCTTTTCTTTCAATTTTTTTTTTTTTTTTATTATTTTATTTTATTACATCTGCACACTCAGTCATGCAAAAAATGACACGATTTCAGAGATTGAGCTGACTCCGGTCTGGGATCGCGAGGGCTGCTTAGTAGCGCCATCACCATTCAATTAGCTGGGGTGCACACGAGAGATGTGCTGGAATAACACAGCCTTTTAGCTGAAAAACCACTCTTGTCCTGCCCTGGGGGGGGACAACTCCGTGGGGAGCACTTGCTGCTCCTCAACCTTCGTTCTCCACCCACGGTGATGGGGAGGTCGGGTCCGGTTTGAGCACGTTGGGAGATGCAGGAGGCAGGGATTGAAGCTTCTGCTGGTTTCCGACCAGGCACTTGGTTTTGCAAAACCCAGGGGGGGAATGAAGCCGTTCGGAGCATCTTCATCCTCCCAGGGGACAAAGCAGCCCCCCTGGAGCAACGTTCTCCAATGCGTCCGTGCTGGAGAAGCCCTGGCACTCGCTCCTTCATCATCCTCAGCTCTTCGGTGTGCCCTGGGGATGCTGAGGTGTGGGGAGGGCCCCGAGCCCTGTCGAAGACTCCTTCCTTCCACCCCCCAGCCTTTATCTTCATCTTCCTCCTGCCTTGTTTGCGGGTGGGCTGCTCGAGGCGGGGGTGAGATTAAACACATGGCTGGAGCCAGCTTGGGGAGGCGGCGTGAGATTTTCCTTGCAGTTTATAGACTATTAAAAAAAAAAAAAAAAAATACCACCCCGCCTTTCCAACACTTTTTACCCCCCCCTCCCCAACTTTGCTGCCAAAACCCTCGATTCTGCTGGTAAAACGTGGCTTGCAGGTGCCTGGTGCTCAGCACGCGTGCCGGTCCCGGGACCGAAGCAGAGCATCATCTCCTTCCCCAGGCAGCCAAAACACCACGGCAGCTTTGCCAATCACGATCCTAAAAGCTCATATTTTTAGGATGGCGATGACTGAGAGCGAATCTGTGGCTTGGCAAGGAGGGGCAGAGGGCAACAGAAGAAGTTCTTAATTTCCCTTCCACCTCTGCCCTTGCGTAGGAGCTGATAAAAAAAAGCCAAAGGCAGGTCTCTGCTCTGCCAGGAGATCGGACTCCACTCCGGCTTTGCCTGGGAGCCTTGTGGATAAAATATTAAGCAGCGGGGCTGGAGCGGTGCGGGTACAGCAGGCGCAATCAGATGAGCAGCTAAAGGTCTGGCATCCTTTGGGGACACGTGTGATTGATCAGCCCTTGCGAAAATAAATAAACCCTTGCCCCATGTGGCAATTTTAAATTTTTAATAAATCTGTACGTATGGCGGAGGGCGAGTCGTCACCCTGCACTCTCTGCCGGTGGTTCTCTGGGTGAATTCATCGCGCTCTCCCTTTCGGAAGGACTTGAGGTCCCCACTGATGGGGTGGTTAAGAATTCCCATCCCATCTTTATCTCGCCCAGGTGTGACAGGGAGCTGGGCTGGGTACCAGCCTGGGTACCAGCCCGGCTGGGGATGCTCTGACTCCGAATGGGAAAAGAAGGGAACCCCAAAACGTGGTGTGTTGTGGTTTGGGCTGGGCTGGCCACTAACCAGGACAATGGTGAGGGGTGTGAGGGGTCAGTGCAGCCCAGAAAAGCTCATCGGTCCCTGCTGGGGACCTCTTCTCCTCCTCTGTGAGCGTGGAAGTGGAGGCAGAAGGATCCAGGTGCAGTTGAGTTGCTCATCTGGGAAACACAGGACGTGTATGAAGGTGAAATGTGCCTTTCCCGTGGCTTCCCATAGGGCTGCTGCCTTGCTGTAGGCACCACGGAGGGTTCAGGGAGGGGTTGTGGGGTGGCAGGGCTCTCCTAGCCTTGCCAAAGCTTTGCAAAAGGCTTTTTGGTGCTTTTGTGCCGTTTTTGTGCCATGCAGCTGTACAGTGGCATCCCCCTCTGCCCCACGTGAACGTAGCTCTGGAGTCGAAGCTCACCGGTGACGCTGCGGCCATCCCACCCCTAAGCATGCAGAGGGTCTGTCACCTTGCCTAGACTTTCCAAGCCGAGGGTATGGAAGCCCTTCCTAGGGCAGAGGATGAGGTTTCCCAGGTCCCCCCATCTCTGCCTGGCTCTGGCAGCATCCAGATGGGAGAACATCTGCACTGAGATGCCAGGGCTCTCGTCTTGGGACGTGTGTGGTCTCCCTGGTGAGAGATGCTGTTGAGGAGCATATCCCGGCTTGGAGATGCAAAGCCCTTTGCTGAGCAGGGAGGTGAATCTGAGCTCAGAAAGGTTTGGGGGGTTTTATTTTCACCATTGCCGTGGGAAAGCCTGTACAACCTCCAGAGCCATGGTAACGTGGATGCTGTCATTTCCCTGTGCTCAGCAGCGCTGACACGTCTCCACATGTCATCTGCACAGGGCTCCTGCTGGAAGCTCTGGGTGGTTGCAATTAGCTTGTACTTAAGCCCAGATAGTTACTACTGATTTTTTTTTTTATATTTTATTTTCATATGGTGTGTATAACACAGCCATCAGTATTTTTAAAACTTGAGCTGGCAGCAAATTCTCTCGGTGCTGGGAGCCTCTGGAGGAGGAGGTATGTGCCTGGTGCCTCGCTGATGCTCTCAGCTGGCTGATGCCCTCAGCAGAGGATGGCAGTGGCTGTAGATACTCAGTGCAGGCAAGGAGAAGGCAGGAGGAGGTACCCAGGGTTGGCTGGACGTGAGCTTGGGGGGGAGGAACCTTCTCCTGGTCCCTTTATAATGTGCCTGTCACTGTGCTCTGGGTACCAGTGATGGATTCGGGAATTGTGGGTGGGAGCAGAAGCTCTCTGGAGGGCAGCGAGCGAGCTGGAATCACTTCTATCACGTGAAGGAGTCTGATGGATCCAGGGGGGAGAGAGCGGTGATGCTTGGAGGTATGGCCTGGCATCCAGCACTGATGGGCAGGCAGGGAGAGACCTCTGCTTTGCAGAAGGTCCGTCCTTCTGCCGTGGTGTGAACCGTGCGTGGCTCAAACACATCTCTCACCAACAGCAAATAGAGCCCGAGGCTGTTTGCAGGAGATGCAGCGAGCCACCCTGGGGACAGGGGACAGCATGCACAGCGCGGTGACAGGCAGAGGGAGCCCCAGGCTAGAAAGGAAGGAGAAGGAGCAGGGAAAGGTGTCCAAGCCGTCCAGGAGATGTGCGGGAGCAGAGGGGCTCTACTCTCACCCCGTTGTGGTGGTCCCAGCCTGGCAGAGCTGTGATATCTTACTAAAAGCAAACACCTCCTCCCCCTCCAGGAACTGGGAGCGATCACTGGAGCTGCAGGATGCTCTTTAAAGCCTGATGTTGGGGGGAGAGAGGGTGGAAGAAGGCGAGGATGAAGGTCCAAATAGAGTTCAAGCAGGTTTGCCTTGGGCATCCTGGCAGGCACGCAGCCTGCGGGTCTCCTCCGAGGTGGGAGGATGCTGACACCCAGTTGTCATCTATTTTTGTGTCTTGATGGCATCTTTAACCTTCTGGAGGCCGGGAAAGCTGGTCAGCCCGTGCTGGCAGCGCCGGTGGGGATGGCTGAGTGTGCTTCACCTGCGTTAGGTCACGTATGGTTGAGTTTATTTTCCCCCTGCAAGCCCTGGTACTGTTCTCTCTGCCCCCTCCTCTGCTCCAGCCAAATGAGATGTGACCCCCCCCTCCAGGAGCCAGGGGACTTACTTGTCCTGGGGGGAATTTGGCCCTCGTGTGCATTGCCAACCTTCCCGCTGGTTTTTTTAAATATTCTTACCAGCAGAGCCCAGATCTGGCTGCCAGATTCCTCCCTCAGGTTTAAATGAGGGATTGCATCCCTCCTGTGCTCTGTTTGTTGTTTCAATTTCTCTGATCACCAGCAAAGATGGTTTGGGTTTTTTTTGTTTTTGTTTTTTTTTTTGAGGCATCCTGTTTCTTGAAGATAATATTCCTCCTTGAGCAGTCCTGCTTGGGTTTAAATAGTTGAGGTGTTGCCAGCGGGTGTGTGGGGGGGTAGAGTTTGCTGAGCTGCTCCATGGTGAAGGTGTGGGGGACCCCAAAATGCAGCTCCTGAGAGGGAAAGGACCTTCACGGGGATGGTGTGTGGAGGTGAGGAGGTGGAGCAGAGCTGCTCCCGAAGAGGATGACTAGGGGAAGGCGATGGGGAGGAAGGCAGCCCTCCATCATCCCAGCCCCATGGAGGAGGCGAGTGATTCCCCCATGGTTTCTCCCAGCTCTTTTAGGTGTCACTGTGGTTTTGGGCAGGTTTTTGCTCTTCTCCAGCCCCCTGGAAGCTGCTGCCCGAATTCTCTCACCCCCATATGGCCAAAATCATGGTGTGAGAGGCATCTGATGCTCTCTTTGCTCCTCTCAGCATCCTTCCTCTCGTGACTGTATGTAAAAGCTGCTTTCATCTCCTGCCTCCTTTAGCATTCTCCCTCCCATTCTTTTTTTTTTTTTTCCCATAAAGAGCAAAATTTTTGGAAATGAAGTGAGACTGAGGGAGAAAAAAAGGAAGCCCAGATGCAAGTTTTTTGCTCATGAAAGGGAAAGCATGGAATACAACAAATTAAATAGCCACCCGGTGAGAAAAAAGGGATTGAAGTGAAAAATGGAGAGGGGGGGATCAAACCCAGATGAAAAAAAAAAAAAAAAAAAAAAGGCAGGCTGGCGCTGGAAGATGCCAGACAGGCCTGGGAATAGAGGCATAGCATGGTGGTAAAATAATTGTGCCCCTTCAGCTGAAGTCCACCACTTGCTTTCTGCCTCGCTAACCCAAGCCTGCCATCCTCCGTTAGCTCCCGCAATATTTTATCTGCCAGCTCGGGCTCCGTTTCACCGGCGATGGAGAGGACTAGATTAATTAGGAGAGATCTCTTTTACGCAGCCAGCCTGGCTCTGCGGGGGGAAGGCTGGGAACTATTTAAAGGGATGAAGATGTACTGCGGCAGCTGCCACCTCTCTGCCTGGTAACGTGCTCACTCACCTACTTGAAAATTCATCTCCTTTTGCCCTCTGCCAGTAATTCCCCAGCAAATAAAAGCAAAACGAGCTCCGGGCAGGGTGTGTGGCTGGGCTGGGGTGTTGGGTGGGAGCCGGGGAGCAAGATTTTTCCTGGATGAAGCTTGGGACCTTGCATAAGTCCGGCGTGTTCCTCTTGGTTGTTATTTCTCCATCCATGGGAATGGGGCTGAGGGTTTCCCCGTGTCCGGGACGGACCCAGCCGTCTTGGGGATGGGGTGGTGGGAGCGTGGCTTCCCTGTTTTTCGGCTAATTAAGGCCCAGCCTTGCCTCCAGGTGACACAGGTAATGAATCCTCCGCGGGGTGCCTGCTGGCTTTAATAAGCTGGAGTGAACCAAGGAAGAGAATGAACCTGGCAGGGATTAGCTGGCTCTGCGGCGGGATGCTGGGGATGTCTCCTCCCGGGCCGTGCTGGGAATCTTAACGCCTCTCCCCTGCTCTTCGTAAGGCACCCAGGGGCTTAAAACACCCCCCCCTGAGAGGCAGGGGTGGGAAAGGGGGCAGCCCCCTTTTGCTTGCACGCTGGAGGATGCTCTCCTGCCTCTTGAACCCCTGAACGTGGGGAGAGGAGCGATGCCGGTGGGCTGAGTTCGGCATCCCCCCCAGATGTGCGGCATCCCGGCCAGGGGTGGCTTCTCTTCCCATCAAGCCTCCCTCCTCCGGAGAAGGAGAGGAGCAGGTAGGATTTCAGGAGCCCCGTCTGTGTGTGGTGGGGAGGTGTTTCAGGCCGTGCAGAGGTCCGGTTTTGGCCAGGGCTCCTGAAGCCTGGTTGATCACAGCGCTCGGAGCCGAGAGAGCCTCGCGCTTGGAAACCCTGCAATTACGGTGCAATTTGGTTGAGGTCTTCTGGCTTTTTATTTTCAGCAAATGGCTTCGGAATGCAGCCCCCCCCCCCCCCGGGGG
>JAOXJM010000010.1:3114251-3126056 GCA_026413425.1 Tringa solitaria | reverse complement strand
CCCTGGGGCGGGTTGCGGGATGAATTGCTTTTTATTTGTGTATGTGTGTGCCCACGGAGAGCTCGGGATCTCATCTGGCTTTTAAGTGTATACTTCTGTTATCTAGCAGGTGTTGTAGGTGGATGTGTAAATTAGTATACGTCTGTTTACATAGAAATGAATGTATAGTATAAAAACAATTTACTTGTAAAAGACTCAGCCTGCCTCCAGAATATGTTTGAATCTTAACACAAGACAAAGTAATTTAATCCCCCCAAACCCATACGTTGTTTTTTTCCAGCAAATTTTACCTTCATCAAAAGATAAATCAATTTGTAGCAGCTATTGGCAGCTATTTAAGCTGGCGAATTGAACATCTTAATTAGGGGAAGTATATTAAAGGATCTGAGAGATGCTAACCCCTTCGGTGCCTCCTCTTGGGTCTTCCACCCTATAGCAGTGTCTGGGGCTCCGTCGATCACCTCGGATTTGCTTGTGTTTGCTGCTGCTTTTATCTGATACCGCATGGCGAGGGTGGCCCTGGTGATGGCCCAGGACCAATCTGTCCTCTAAAACCTGGTCTGGCTGGTTCAGGGACTCAAAACTTTATCCTCATGCAAAAATCTGATTTTTTTTTTCTTTGTTTTTTGTTTAAATCAAAGCAATAATATTTTTCTTATTATTGGGGGGGCACCCAGCGTCTGTGAGTATCCCTGTCTTGACCCCCCTGGCAGCGGCTGCCCGGAGCCCGAGATGTAGACATGGGCTCGTGGTTTGCACCACACCCAAATAAATGGAATAGAAATAGAATTTCCCAAACGGCCCTTCCCGTTCGGCTCCGTTCATACGTGGTGGTTGCACTTTGAAGTAGAGGAGGAGGAGGAGGAGGATGGGGAAAGGCACCGGATAGAAGCGCCCGTGAGTCAGGCTGAATCTGCTGTTGTGCCGGCTTCTCCCCCATTAACAAATGCCGCGGACGAGTGTGTGGGGAGGTGGGTATCCCCTCGTTCCTAAATGACAGCTTGTTTCAGAGCTAAATTCATTAGTAACGCTGCTCTGACGAAGGCTCCCAGCCTTCCAGTCTCGCCTCTCTTGAGAGCTTCTGCCTGGCATCCCGGTCTCTCCTGGAGATCCCAGGGTGGCTGCTCTTGATCTTTCCAGTGCTAAGATGAGGATGGCCTCTTTCCTGGACCCGTGTTGGTGGGAGAAAGTAGGGTTTTTTAGGCACCAGCATCTAAAAATTGCATTTTTGAAAGGGGTTACAGCATACTTGGGCTTCCCAAACCCGACCTCTCTCCAGGGCTTTTCCTTGGGCTGGATGTGGTGGATCTAGGATACCTGGAGATGAGCAGGCTCCGGGCTGGCTTTGGCAAATAAGATCTTTTTCTTGCAAAGGCTGAGAATTCACAGAGCTGAACTCTGCTTTTAGCGTGTGGGATGGTGGTGGGTTACAACAAAAACCCCAATGTTTAGTTAATTTAAGCTTTGGCTTGAGGTGCTCAGATAGAATAGGGTTGATATCAGGATAGTGTCACTTAAAAAGAAGAGTATTGTCAGTGCAGACCAAAGCTTTCTCCATCTGTTCCTGTAGCTGTGAAGAGCCAATATTAGATATCTCCACTGCAGTCTGGGAATCCTTAAGTGAGCGCTCATGGCAAAAGCTTCACGTGGGAAGATTCTTCCCTCTTTTGCCTTGCCAGAGGTTAGCTCACACCCAAACCATCCTGGCTTTCCAAAACTAATTGATCCTGGGGATGTCGAGTACTCCTTTTAACATCCTCCTCTTCTCCCTGGGCTCAAGGAGAAGGTGAAACATCCGCTGGAGAATCTTGAAAATCTCCTGAGAACCCGAGAAGGGCTTCACTTGCTCTTGGAGCTCCTCAGGAATGACAGACCTTGAGGTTTGTCTTCTCCCACCCCATGGTGTTTTTTTTTTTTGTTTTTTGCTCCACAGCAGCAGAGACGGCAAAGTTTTACTGCTGAGCAAAACGATGAAACTTAGAAAATGAGAGGAGGTCTTGTGACAGGCTAACACCTCAGATTGCTTCGAACTTGATAATAAAATATATACATATATACACAATTTTATTTTTTGATTGCAGATGGCTTATTTCACGGTAGCATGTGCGTATCCGTATCCGTGTGCCACACGTGTGTGTGTGCACGTGTGTGTGTGTACATGCACAGTTATTCTTGCCTCAGCACAACGATTTCCTAACGATCTCTTACCCATCCAAGACAGATTGCTTTTCATGGTTCAGCGGTCGCAGCTCAGGCATCCATTTTAATCAATAAAACAGTCAAAAGAGAGAATAGATTTACTTGTTTCTGGTTTTTTACATTTAATTGAAAATTTTCGAGTGATTACAAACATAGATATTGTATAGATTGCAGAGTTTAGAAGACAATGAGCGCCAAAAGAAAAATCTCCCTGTGGCTTTGCCTCTCCTCCCATCGCGACGCACAATGGATGTCGGTGGTTTGCGCCTGGCCGTGTCCTTTCTTCTCCTTTCTCATGCCTTGTAAAAAAATGGGATGGATTTAATGGGGTTTCACCTGCACTGGTCTGTGATGAACACCGTCAAATCCTCTTACCTGTGACGGGGGAAACTCTTCCCCATCATATATATATATATATATAAAAAAAAAATCTCAGTGAAACCCAGAGATGCCGTCATCCCATGAGCCAGCTGGTCATTAAACATGTATGAACAGACCATAAAACCTCTCCAGATCACACACAAAAAGGTTTAATTGTACTGAGAGCTGGCTGAAAAGCAGTTTCAGACAGCTTTCGGTCATTGATAGGGGAAAATATATATTTTTTTTTCCCTTGTCTTTTCAGCAATCCTTCCAGCCTGCGCCTCTGAGATGTCAAACCCAAACCCCTTCTTCAGAGGGGAGCCAGGGGAGTAAATAATTGGTGAAGAAGAGGGCAGCGGGAGGAATGGGGATGCAAATGCCAAAGATATTTGCTATTGCCTGAATGTGGATGCTGCTGTGGTATTTATCCCTTGCTAGTGGGTAGGTTAACCCTTCCCCACTGCCAGGTTGTTGCTTTTAATTATTTAATCTGTTCACTCTTGTCAATGCACCTGGAGAGATGTGTGTGTCTAAAGATGCACGTGGGATTCTCCCAGCATCTAAAGATGCTAGGATTCTACATATATAATAAATTTCTTGCAATTAGAAGAAATATGTCCACGGAGCAACATCGGTCTGGTTTGTTGTGTGGCCTTGGGGAACAGATTTTCTGGACCCCCGTGGTTTCCTAGCTTGTGGTGCCTGAGAAACTTTGCCTTTCTTCTGGGGGTGGGGGGTTCTTTGGGAAAAATAAAGAGCCATCTTGCCTCTACTGTTGTAAATTTAATAAACCTGGAAGCAGCACAGCAGCCGAACATAGAAGAGTCATAGGCTGTTAACTCGACTGCGGGAAAACTTTAAAAATAGTCGTCGAGACCCCCGCGCTCTCTGCGAGATGAGATCTGCTTTCTCTTTAAGTTGTTTTTAATAGCTGGAATTAACTGAGGATTGGTGTTTACCAGTTAATAGGTTTGCGAGCGAGCTGCCTGGTTGGTGCCCATGGTGATATCATTTACTCTGGTATTCATGCGATAACCTCTCCAGCGCGCGGGTCTCCTCGCAAATTAAAGTTGAACCTTGTGTGCCGGGTGCGCTCCTTCTCCCCGCCGGAGAATTTCCTCGATACTTTTATTGTCATCTCTGATTTACTCAAGCTTCGTCGCCTGCTGGAAGCATATTTGTTCCAGCGTGGGCCAAGATGTGACTCCGGAGGAGCGGCTGTCATCCTCGATCTAGTCAAGGGCAGCCGTGCCCCGGTCTCGCTGGCGGCTCGCAATAAGCGTGGCTCCAAACTCAGGCTGAGGATCTTAGGAAGGAGATGCCAACTTGACATCCCCCCCCCTCTCTAAAAGCTGGTGATAGGAAGGTTTGGGGAGTCCTTTGGAGAAAAAGAATGGGTCTCGGGGTGGTTTTGTTCACATGATACGGTATTTTTATCCTGGTTATCCCCTGGTGTGAGCCGGAGAACCCTAGTACAATGAGGGGTGATGTGCAAACACCTCCAGTAAAAAACAGTTCCAACTTGACATCCCTCCCCAAAAGCAGGTGATGGGAAGGTTTGGGGTGTCCCTCAGGGAAGAAGAATGGGTTTCTGCGTCTTTTTGTTCACATAATATGTCATTTTTGCCTTGCTCGTCCCTGGTGTGATGGTGTGAGCCGGAGAACCCTGGTGTGAAGAGGGGTGATGTGCAGACACCTACAGTAAAAACAATCCCAACTTGATACCCCCCCTGGAAAAGCTGGTGATAGGAAGGTTTGGGGAGTCCTTTGGAGAAGAAAAATAGGTCTTGGGGTGGTTTTATTCACATGATATGGCATTTTTGTCCTGCTTTTCCCTGGTGTGATGGTGTGAGCCGGAGATCCCTGTTGCGGTGAGGGGTAATGTGCAAACTCCTCCAGTAAAAACAACTTTGCAGCCACCAAAAACATTTAGAGATTCGTGGCAGTTTCCTCTTTTGGCAGCATTTTGACCCTCCTTCCCCGCAGCATTTTTTACAGATTAGTTTCCCCCCCCATATATCCCTCCCCAGAAGGAAACAAATATTTTGAGGAAGAACAGATCCTTTTTTTGTGATTCTCTTTTCAAACACAAAATCAAATTTTCCTTGAGGAAAGAGCTTCAAATGGAAAACTCTGCCCAGCTCAAATTAGGGGGGGGACACGACTTAATTTACTATAGTAAAACACTTTGAGAGCTGCAGATGAAAACTGCAATTTAAGTGCCTAATATTATAATTATATACTGATGCGTTTTATTAATGGGATTGAATGCTCATAGCTTTGTAGTAATGAGCTTTTTTGAAGATCCGTATAATAGAGTTTTCTGATGGTAAGGACCCTGGCGTGCTGTTCCCTCTAAAAAGCACCTCGAAACTCATGGAATACCCGGGGACAGGGTTAAGTTGTTGGTTTGAATAGTAATTAGTCACCCATCTCCTGGAGGAGCCCTTCTTGGAGGGGAGGAGGAACCCGAACCTCCTGCTTGAGGATGATCTGAAATCTTCCTGTGGTGGGACGAGTGACTCTCGAGCAAATGAAGTGTTTTGGGAACCCTGGAGATGAAAGGTATCACGTTGACAAATTAGCACTTAGCAGATTGCTAGTGTTAAAGATCTGTGGGTTTGAACAGTGTCTACATTTCGTCTGTTCTAACCCGGAGGAAGAAATAATTTTCCCCTCCTCTAACACCTTTGTGTGTGCACTCCTGATAATGAATGGGAACCAAAAAAAAAAAAAAAAGTATCCAAACCTTGAGTGTTTTCATGGGCTGGGGTCAGTTAAAATGGTGCACTTTTACAGCTTGCATATTCCATCTGAAAACCCCCTAATCAAGATTGGGAAATGAAGAAAGACTTCGAGACAGATTTCAATTTTAAAGACAGTGTTGAAATGGGCTATTTTGATGATTTAATTTTTGTTCCCTTATCATCAGTTTGACACAACTGACTTTCCTGTGAATAAATTTTGACTTGGATAAATCAACATATAGTATTAATTATATTAATAGACACATTAATTCTATAACTGTTAGTGCATAAGAATTTGAGACTTTCGAAGACTGAACAGGGAGAGCATTGAAAATGAAGTAGCAAATCCTAGAGCTGTTACAGTGTGGACTGGCTATTTCTTATGAGGTATCTTTTGACAAGAGAAAAGTAATTTTTCAAAAGACCCTACAATGTTCTTTACAAATCTTGCTTTTCTCTAAACGCTTCCCTTTTATGCAAGAGCGTAATTAGCTTTTGTTAAGCTTTGTATGGGCAGTTTTCTTTTCATTTTGCACTTCCTTTGGAAATTGTGGCTGCTTTTCTGAAATAGCTGGAAGTTTTGTTTATTCCTATGGCGTCCCGAATTTTCGCGAAGAGGAAATTTCGTGTTTGGCCTCCCCTCACTAGTTAGACACCCTCGATGCATTTATTTAGGGAGTGCAAAGCCAGGCTAGTGTTCGCCCTTCTCCCTTCGTTAATTAACCCAATATGTACAGTCATATTTTATTTGGCAGCCTGGCTTGAGAGCCCAGCTGCTGGGAGATGAGCCATGAGAGGAGGAACAGAAGCTTTGTGTTGAGTTAATACGTGGCTCTTTGTAGCGTGTTGATGTTCCCTGGAGCATCTGCTCCTTGGCACTCGCCTGGGCATCTCAACCTGGATCTTTCCAGGAGCGATGGAAAAAGGTCTAAGGAAGGAGAAGTGGGGAAATGGGGATGCAAATGAGAAAACGGGGTGGGCTTTCACCGCAGTTCTGAGTGGCTGCTGGTAGTTGCTCCTGCAGATGGTGTCGCCATCAAGGAGCAAAATCTTTGGAACCTCTTCAGGGCAAAACCTCTTTCCCTCCTCCCAAGGCCAGGAAGCCATGTCTGGCTTTCAGCATCATCCTTAGTCACCCGTGGGAAGCTGGACTTCAGGTGGGTGGGACGGCAGGAGATGAGAAGATCCCTGTCCCATGCGTTCACCGTCCTCGCCTGCATCCCTTCTGCTCTTCTCATTGATGGCCACTGTCAGTAATGAGATGGGAAGACTGGGCAAGGAGACAGCTCCAGTGCCACCCTGTCCACCCCCACATTATCCTGACTTATTACATTGTAATAAATTGAACCATTCCACTTCATTATTTCATATTTGAGGAGATTTATAGATTGTCCTGGTGGCTGAAGAGGCAGTGATTAAAGGAGCAGTGTGCTAATGAATGAGCCTCAGCACAAAGCCTTTTTAATTAATGCACAGCCCAGGGGCTGTAACCGACTTGCTGATAACAAGCCTGGCCCATTCAGGACATGAACTGACAACTTTGCACAAAATGAAGGCTTATGTGGAGACATGGGTACAGTATTGAAACGGCAATTAAGGCTAATAAAACGATTCGTCTGCCTCTCCGTCGCGGCGGTGCTGGCCCTCCTTCGGCATGCCCGGCCCTCGGAAGTAATGGCAGGTGGAGATTTCATTTGGCTCTTCCAACCTTTCTTCGGTGATTTAATTTACGGGCTGGCGGCTGCATCTGTTCCTTCGTGTGGCTCTTTCAGTCATGTTAGAAAGAGATTTTCACTCCAGGCTTTTCTGAACTCGCCTGAAATTTCCCTGACTCAGATGGTTTTGCCTGGTGTTTTCCACTGTGTTTTTTTTTTTTTTTACTATTATTTTTTAAAAAACTTCTTTAATGGAGTGTCTTGCTGGGAGAGAAGGTGGCCAACTTGTTGGCAATTGTTGTCTATCCTTCCATCTATCCATCCTCAGTCCATCCCTCCAAACATCTGTCCTCTATCCATCGATCCCTCCAACCATCCGTCCTCCATCCATCCGTCCTCCATCCACCCCTCCAACCATCTGTCTTCCATCCACCCCTCCAACCATCTGACCTCCCTCCAACCATCCTCTATCCATCTGTTCCTCCAACCATCCATCCTCTATCCATCCATCCCTCCAGCCATCCCTCCATCTCTCCATCCCTCTGTCTATCCATCCAGGGTGGCCTCAAACCCGCCTGTGCTTTTTGATGGGTTTCATGCACCCTTTCTGGTTTTGGTGTCAATACATGGTGTTAAACAGGCTCCCTGCTTTGAAAATAAGTCTTTGAAAAAGTGCATTAAGGGACAAATTGAGGCTTAAATAAACAATTGGGATAAACTGGAAGTTCCCGTACAGCAGAGTGTTTTCCTTGGGAAATTATGGGCCAGATGAAGAGCAGAGGTAGATCATTTCTGCTCCACTGAATTGTAAGGAATTACCCTGATTTGTGCCAAATTCTGCATGGTGGCGCTTCGGTGAGTTTAAATGCCGTGTTCTGGGTCAATCTTGGAGCAAAACTCTTTTGGTGTATTCCGTAGCATGCAGCTATCATGGGCTGAACCAAACCAGGCAGCTCTGATGCTCTCTGGGGCTCAGCATCTCTGGGATATTTGGGAGTACCGTGTTCCTCTGAGCTTCCCCAGTGACCTGGGAGAGATGAGGGACCCAAAGCCTGTCACCGTCCCATCTTCTCAGGGTTCAGCTTGTCCATTTCACCTCACCAAATCCCTGACAGGTGGAAGTACTGTTTTTCAGTAAGGAAAGTGGGGAGAGGAGGTGGGAAACTTTTGAAACAAAATAAAAAAAAAAACCACAGCAAAAAAAATATAAATGATGCTGCCTGTGGCCTGCAGGTTTAATGATATTTACCCATTTGATTGATGAAGATGATGAACGAGGCTTCGTGGCCTGTTGAGGGTGAAAAGTCTAAGTACCAGGATGGGGAGTGAATCAATCACTTCTCGGGCTCCCCTGCCAGATGGGTTCATCAGTTAACTGCGGTTCCCAACAGGGTCGTACATTACCCCTGGCTGAGGGACGGCACGTCAGCTATGGCTGCTGACTCTTCTCCGCAGAGATCGATAACCCATGGCAAGTGGAAGCAACGCAGCCTAAATGAAACCACTAAAACTCCTCTCCAACTTTATTTTCGCTTTAGGTTTTGTTTGGTAACGTACGTGTCCCCATAACACGTCTAGGAAGGGTTGAACTAGAACACTGTGTTCTTCAGGGCCAGGGAGGAGACATTAACTGGAGAACATGGTGGAAAGTGCTGGTGGTTTGTTGGATGATAGTCTTCTCTGAGTGCTTGTAGTGACTCTGTTGGTTTTGGGTTTGTTTTTTTTTTGTGTGTATTTTTAATGGTCTTTACTTGGGATTTGAGGACTCATCAAGCCAAAAAGGTGGTTGTGAGGGATGGTTTTGTCCCTGCTTTGGGCAGAGGGATCTGGGGCTGAGGATGGGAGTTGTCTCACCTGAGCTCAAACACTGCAGTGTTGGACTCCTACAGTGAGTCCTCTGACTCATTCCTTTGCCATGATGAGACGTATCCTCTTCGTGCCAACAAAATGTTGCATGTTCTTTGGGTGTATCTTTATTATTTTGAGTAATATTTACCTTTCACTCAGCAGAAGGCAGTGAAGTATTTGAGGATGTGTTGGTAAACAGGGTTTGAAAAACAGTTGTGCAGAACCTTGTAACAAGCTCTGGACTTGGGATGTTCATCAAAAGTTTGGGGATTTTATATTTCCTGAGTTCCACCAACCTTGTAAGCAAAGCCAGTGTGATTTATGGCTTTGCGTTATGTTCCTGTGAAACTTGCAGGATTTTGATATAAAATTCTCCTGGCTTTAACTGTCAAGTTTCACCCGAGTCCTGCTTTGGAGACCATTATTCTTTATGTTGTCATTTCTCAAGAGCTTTTTACAGCAGGAGCTCGGCATTATATAGCACTTAGTAACGAGCGGGTTAGACTCTGGAGTAAAGAACATTCTGCTATGTTCAAACCTTTTATGGTGATCATTGTGAGCGTTGATGTCCAGGACAGATGTGCAGAGTGTTTTGCGACATATTTGTGTAGGGAAATGCCATTCTGCTCAAGTAGTTTCCCGTCTGTGATTGAGAGCTTAGAGGTGCTGGAGGATTTTCACACCATCTGAGTTCAGTTACCTAAAAAAATCCCAAATTGCGTCCATGGAGAAGGGGAGACTCCTGCCTTTGGTGCTGTGAGCTACCCTTGGGAAGAGTCTGGTCCATCTGTTGACTTGATCTGTTGACCTCCACAGTCTATAATCAGAACCCACTGGAGATCTGCCCTTAATTATCTGACCTTAATATTATAGGCTTAATATTTTGGTCAGATGGAGATACTGTCACATACAATGGTCCTTGCCAGGGGTGAAGAATGTGATGGGAAATAAAAGGAGGAGGATGTTGTGGTGATGCAGGAACGTAGGTCCTTGCAACATGCATGTCCAGACCCTGAGGTTTAAGAAGGGAGATGTCATGGGCCAGGTTTGTTTGCCATCACAGCACATGCAGAACCAGCACACTAAATTTTCATTGTGAAAGTAGTAGGAGCGGTGGCTTTCAGGTGGGGCTGGTGGATGGGGATGTCTCAGCACTGGGGTTTTTTTTTCTTTTTTCCCCCTGGTTGAGCTGCAGACTCCTTCTGTGACCTTGGGGATGTCTTCAGATCTTTCTTCACCTCTTGTATCTGCGCAGTCTGCTTAGACTGCGCTTTCTAGGGCAGGGAGTGTCTCTTAGAACACGTACTTAGTCCAGGTTTGCCTCTCGTTTGATGCTTCTGGGCACTGCTTTTGATACTGATAACAATCCTGATAGTGAGAGACCACAGACAAAGGAGTGATTTCCAGGAAAAATAGAGCAGTGGTGCTCTCCTGTATTGGTAGTTCAGGGGTAAGGAATATAGATGAGTTTTAACGAGGAATAATAAGAGCTAGAGAGCTGTGGAGCGCAGTCCCAGTGTGACCTAATAGCAGTTCTGTGATGAAAAAAAGCTTTCCAGACTTCCCTGCGTGCTTTTTCTTGGGAGGGATGAGAGGAAGGGGAAGCACAAATCCTTCCTGGGAAGGTCTACATGAATTCAGAGGGACAGTGCCTGCAGCAGAGCTCAGCCTGGGCTTGGTGTGGGTTGTGAGATGGGCCCCGAGTCCCAGGCAGGGGTAGAGGAATTGGGAAGAACTCCGCCTCCCCCAGTAAATCAATGCCGAGCCTAACTGGCAAATATCTTGTGAATTAGAGCTATTTCAGGTTGGAATTGCTGGCTAAACTCCACGACTTAAATTCAGCCCAATGCAGTCATTAGAGAGGGGCTTAAACTCATTATCTCCTTTTCATTAGCATTAACCATTAACTCTGGATAGCCGTGTTATTGATATAAATGTCTTTGAAACCTTCCGAGCTCTTGGCTGCAACGGATTTCATAGGCTGGTTGGGGAAAGTGTTTCTTTTCATCAGTTTTGAATTTGTCACTATTTCAGTGGAATCAAAGGGGACTTCTCGTGTTGCAAGGCAGGGAGGACAGAAATACCAGATGTACTTTGTCTCTCTCATTCATTAATTCATATACATTTATCATAAGGCTTCCTATTTGTCTCCATTTTAAGACAAATAATCTCAGCCCTTCCAATCCCTTGTCATATGGAGACAAGAATGATTTAAGGACCTGGAAAAGTTCCATGTGACAGGGGATACAGAGACTGGTATATTTAGTCCGGTCAGCTCATTTCCTGAAGGATGGAACAGAAGGTGGAGATGACCAGACTAAATAAGCTGGTTTCTCTGCAGGTATCCTGCTGGATAACACAGGGATGAGAGCATGGATAAACATCCGTCCACCCAATATTTCCTCCTGCTAACACATTTCTGGGCTGCGTTAGGTTTGACTTGAGCATGTAATAAGAAAAATTTGATGGGAGCTATCAGATTGGGACTACCTTGAGTCCCGAACCCAGAAATGGATGCTGAACATCTTTGAGTCATTTGTAACTCGGCTGAGGTTGTAGCTGTGGATTTGTTTAAGATCTGATCTAGATCTCCTGTAATTGCAAGGCGTCTTCTAGAGGATTTGGAAGAGCTAGGCTGCCTTCTTCATTTCCTCCTATTTTGAAGGTTATTCATCCCCGTTTTCCCCCAGAATATGATAGTCTTTGTTGTGAAACTCGGGAGGATCAGCGGAGGATCGTGTCTTCACTCTGGGAAGAGCAGCAGCTCTGTTTTAGGGCACTAATCCTATTGTAAATCCCAGCGCTTGGGTATCTCTAATAATAATTCCTGGCACTTCAACAGTGGTTTTCATGCATCTGTAAAGCAACAAGGGTAAACACCAAGCTAATCCTCCCGCTAGCCTGGGAGCAGCAAGGTGAACAACTAGTTCAACTCCTAGGAGTCCTGGTGGACAACAGGATGCCCATGAGCCAGCAATGGGCCCTTGTGGCCA
>JAOXJM010000010.1:3006659-3021659 GCA_026413425.1 Tringa solitaria | reverse complement strand
TATGGTTGGAAGTTGAATTATCAACTGTGTAGTGGCCACGGAGGAGGTAAGAGGAATATTCAGCCCCGGTGCACATTACTGCCTTGGAGTTTGGAGCAGGGGGGCTTTGCAGTCCCGAGGACAAGGTTGGTTGGGGTTTCTCTGACCTTGAACGTGCTGCTCCCATCCTGCCCGATGCCCTCGTGAGGTTTCTGGAAGAGAGGAGCAGCTGAGCTGGAGAAGTTAATTCAAGGAGATTCCTGCTTCTTGTCCTCATGCAGGCAAGGGGGTCACCCTTGTTATTAAAGTTACGTTTATTGATAGCTCTTCAGGAGTCTGTGTAGAGTTAATAAGGGGTTAGCAGATGTTAGAAACATATTGCAGATATTAGGAGTAGATTGCTATAAATCCATCAGTAGATGATGCTACTGGTGGCCACGCGCCACGGTTATAAGCTGAGCACTGACTCATTGGCCAAGTATCCGGCAATCCATTAACTATTTGCCTCTATTACACCTTCTTTAACTCCCTGTTAACCAGCTGAGAGTCCCTCTCTGGGAAGGTTGGACTGAAATAACACGAAGCCCAAAAAAACATCTCTCAACGCCTCTACCCAAAATCTTGGGTAGTGAGTCATTTGTAAATCTGATTTGTGCCTTGAAACCCACTCAGAGCTCCCTCCTCAGCCCATCTCTCCCGTTTATTAAGCATCTTTGTGATAGAGGCGCAAAAAGGAGGTGATCAAAGGGAAGGAGGAGGATGGAGCGAGATCAAATACCCGATTTCTGAATGTTTTCCGCTAAGTGACAGCGAGGGAGCTGGAATGAACGGAGTGCCCAATATCGCCGCTTTCCACGGCCTTCTCTTCCAAATGTCACCCCGTAAAAATAAAGCTGGAGGGAAAGGGAAGAGCCAAGCAGCGCGAGGGACACATCAGAGCTTTGTGTCTTGCTAAATGACACGCGTCGAATGCTAGAGCAGTCTCGGTACCTTTTATAGGAGCTGCTCCTCTCGCGGCGCAGTTAATGAGTACCCAGTTTTCACTGCCTGCTGGGGAATGTCAGGTCTAAAATACAGCAAAGCCTGTCTCAGGCAGCCGCTCCAGGGAGCCACAAATACGGGCTGCTGCCAGAGATGGCTCAGAATTGCTCTCCGCGGCCCCCGTCTTCTGCTCTGACCAAGAAGCTCGTCTGCCTTGTGCCAAGTGGGGGAAGATGACAAAAGCGGCCTGGAGCCAGCTCTTGGCCAGTGACGTGCACGGGGACTGAGTCCTTTGCTCGTCCAGGGAGGTATTTCTTCCTTTCTCTGGTTGCCTCTGGCTCTGTGGTGGTCCTCTTCCTCCACTCTAGCTGGAGTTCAGCGTAGGGGTGTCCCTCGCTGGTTTTCTTCTGCGTCGTTGGAAGGTCTTTAGGTATTTGAACAGCTCGGTTTAGCCTTGCTTTGGGGTTTGCAACAGGTTGGGAAACCAGGGAAAAACTGCTGAAAAATTATTACCTGGGTGGCTCATGAACATCTTGACCTTGCACTGATGTTTCTGATTTTCTTTAGTTCCTACCTCCTGGTCTCCAGCTAAAACTTCTGCTTCATTGTCATTCCTACCTTTGATTGATCTGGAGATGAGGTGATGTCACCCACGTGGTCCCATAACTTCTCAGGGCTTTTCTGGAGCCCACACTGCAGCTTGGTGGTGACCATGGGCTCCCTTGGGACTTTGAGCAACCTGCTCCAGCGGGAGGTGTCCCTGCCCATGGCAGGGGTGTTGGAAGTAGGTGATCTTTAAGGTCCCTTGCAACCCAAACCGTTCTATGACTCTATGATTACCTGCGGTGTGGCCGGTTGGGATTTGTTTGGAAAATTACTACATTGGGGTGATGATGAGTTGCTTGCAGCTTATGTGAAGTGTGATGAGTTGCAGGTCAGCTCCTCTCCTTCCCACCTCATGGAGGTAGAGGAAGGCAGCAGAGAAGAAGGTGCATGGAGAAGCCCACGGTGGGCTTAAACTCAGTTTCCATGCGAGAAACATCTTCATTTCACAGCTATTTTGGTTATCTTGCTTGGGGTCTTTAGAGTCTCTTGCGCCTTGGGGATGCGTTCTCCTGGACCTTGCACCTTCATTCAGGACTTTGGATGTCCTAGCAGAGGAGAAGACGTAGACGAGCGCTCATACATGGTGTTCAGTGATGTGTCCTGGTGGGATGGCACAGGCTGGGGAGTTTTCCCTGGCAGGAAAAGTCTAGGAAGCAACTGCTGACCCCCAGCAGTCGTAAAGCAGAGAAGGAAAGT
Source organism: Tringa solitaria (assembly GCA_026413425.1). Lineage (NCBI taxonomy): Eukaryota > Metazoa > Chordata > Aves > Charadriiformes > Scolopacidae > Tringa > Tringa solitaria. Next base: position 3,019,397 of record JAOXJM010000010.1, on the reverse strand, counting down.
TTGCCAAGTGTTGCCCATCCTTCATCCAGCGGGAGATGAGGTTTCCTCTGGCCTGGCTGCCGGTCCCTCTGCGTTTCTGCTGAATAATGGAGGCAGCGTGGGGGAGCGTGGGTGGGTGTAATGTGGCCTGTTACCATAGCATCTAAGTGCTTCTGCAACGCTAATGTCTCGGCGAAATGGGTCGGTGTTATTATTCCCATTAGAGAGATGGGAAACTGAGGTGTGGAGAACTCGGGAACCGACTTGGGCTTTGTGGTGCTCTCACTATTTTGGGAACACGGACCCCGGGTGGAAATGGCAGCTCTGAAGGAGGAGCTTGGGAGAGCTGGGTGTCAGTGGGGATCAGAAGACCCCCAGGGACACGCTTTTCCCATCTGAAAGACTCGCCGTCGTTCAAATAGGAACTTTTTCAGAAATATTTTTAATGGTTGCACTCGTTGGTAATAATCGCAATGGCTTTTTGAGCCGTGTTGCCCCTCTCGCGTTTACTTTGATTTGTTTATTTATTTATTTCGATAATCCCCACTTCACAGAAGGGATCTGCAGCTGGGAATTAGTGGTCTGTCAAGGCAATTTCTCACCCTCTTCACCCGGGGCATGTGGTTAGTTCATATTCGGGATACTTTAAAAAAGAATTGTCTGGAGGCCATAATTCATTTATTACTCACTTCAAAACACTCGTGTATGACTTTGCCTCTTCTGAGTTTTCTCGAGTCTTAAGCAGTTGACATTTACTGGAATTATTTTGTCCTTAATTACCTCTATTTTTGATGAAAGAGAATTAAGGCGTAATCAACATCCCCGAAGTATCTGGAGTCAGACAATTGCAGAATGGGTTCATTCTCAGCAATACTATGGATCATGAGGACAGCTTTATTTTTTTTTTTTTTTAAAATCTACTTGGTTTTTTTTTTTATTGTTTATTTATACAGAGCTCATTGTGTATTTTACTTTAGCATTTTGAATATATTTCATCTCTTTCTCTACTGCTGGTGTCTGGAATGAGCAGGGATGTTTGTATTGAATTTCATGCTCACTTATGCCCTGGCGTAGTTTTTGCTTAAGAGTCTGACATAGCTTTAAGAACCATGGATGGTTAAATACTGTGTTTCCAATTTTAGTTGGGTTTTTTTATTATTATTTTGAGCCATTTCCAGTCACCGTAGCGTGCTGCCAGCTTATTGCACAGGCGCTATTTAAAATACCCGTGTCTTGTTAAAAATAATAAAGGTTTAAAGTGTTATTCTCTCGGAGTATCTTTTGCTGGTAATGGCCTTTCTGCTTCTGCAGGTGAAGGAAAAGAGGCGGTTGTTCTTTATTACTGGAGGAGCCTAACGAAGCCGCGTTTGCCCATGTCAAGTTGCTTGCGAGCTGCTTGACCTCCTATTTGCTTTTAATTTCTGCGAGCTGGTGCTAAATCAGCCTGACGTTTGATCTTGCCTTTTGTGACCGTCACCAAAAGATTTGGTCCTTATGAGCGTGAGGGGAAACTCCTTAAGAGCGTATTCGAGTTTGCCAAGTGCGTAGGTAGTTGTTTGGGGATATAAATGGGACAAATTACGGAGTAAGGGCTGTGGGGAGAGGAGAGGAGAGATGCTGGTGCCTCACCTGGAGAAATGTAGGGAGCAGGAAGGGAAAACACGGCCTTTAGAGCAAGATTTCACCTGGTGGGATTCCACAGTTATTCTTGCTCCGTGGTTTCAGCGCCGATTACGGGTTTACAAGATTTATTCTTCTCCCTAAGTGCTGGGGCTGCAAAATCAAGCTGCATTCACCCGGCTTCTTAGCTCATCACTAATAATAAAGATCCTTCAATGGGACTCGAGTTGACAGTTGTGCTGAGGACAGTCGTTGCGGGAGCCGGCGCCAAGAGCGAGAACACGTTATTGTTTGGTGTGAACCATTGTACCGACATAACACCGCTCCTTCAGAGGCTCTTAAAACGCTGCTCAGTTGTTAAAGCTTCTCGATATCTCTGTCAGGGAGCTGGCATTCAAGATTTCCTGCTGTGGGGGAAACAGAGGAAAAGTCTGGGGGGGGGATGAAAAGGGAGATGGAAAATGGAGATCCTCCAAATTCTGCATTGGAGACGTGGTCCATAGGAGACATGGTTCATAACTCCAGTGTGGGAAGCATCTCACTTCCCCTCTTTTGGATGATTGCTGCAGAAATGTTAGTTTTATAAGCACTTGTAGGCTATGGTGTATGGGTGCTGTGATGGGAGCTGGGTGGAAATGGCTTTTTTCTTGGTGGCCGAGTGGCGTGCGTAACTTGCTCTGTTGTTCTCCAACTGCTGGAAACCAGCCTTTGACCTTCAAGGAATTTTTTCTGAGCATTTAAAAAAGCCTGATATTCTGCACTTGCGAAATAGTGGGCAAAAGGCATTGAATGGAAAGCTCACTCCATTATATTTATTGATATCTCTCTCTATATATAAAGATATATATAAATTATATCTATATAAATATATAGATATATAGAAATTATATATAGATATATATAGGTTTTTTTATATATATATAAAAAACCGCTGCAGAAGGCAAAGCCACAACTGGTCCTTTTAGTAGGTGTTTATGGTTGGGTTCTGCTGTATTGTTTGTCTTTCTATCTCTGAGGAGTGTTTTGAAGACACGGTTGTCCAAGCAACTTGTCCTTGCATAAACAACCCAGGGACCAGCTTGGTTCATCTCGATGTGGTCACTTGGCTGGACTTTGGGGAAGCTGCTCACTGCTCAGGGTTGCTCATGATGGGTTTGCCTGAGTCTAGTGCTTTCTTGCTTGGGTGGGTGGAGAGGAGCTCCTTTGGAGGCAAGTTCTGCTTGTTTTGCAGCATCAAGAGAAAGGGACCAAGAAAAGACAGAGTTGCAATAAGAGATAGGGCTGGGAAGAAAAATTCCTGACCTCTTCTATTGTGGAGATGACTGAGGTATAAAATTGGATCCGTATTTAAGTCCGAGGGAGAATTGCTTTCCAGGGATAAGGGCCACGCTCTGGCCAGCACCTACTGAAGTGCTGCCGTGTCCCTTAATTGGGCTGTTAAAGCGTTAGGGAGCAAAAATGTGGTAATGACCTTCCTTGAAACAAAGCTGGAGAGAAGAGGAAAGCTGTGGAAGTGTTTTAGCAATCTGTGACCCAGTGCTTAGCACCGGGCTCTTGGCTGTGGGGAAGATGAGGGTGATATCTGTCTCCAAAGAGATAGCAGCGTTGTGGAAACACAGCAAAGTAAATCACCGCTCCCCAAGCAGAGCCAGCCCGTATAAATCAACAATAATATCTCAGCCCTCGCTGAGTGCACGTCTGAGACACTGTACACAGCTCCAGTCACCGTGTTACAAAGAAGGAAATTACAGCATAAGAGAAGGTGAGAATTAGGGCAACAGGACCAGAGCTCTGTGAATATCGTGGGCTTTTTTTTTTTTTCATAGCACTTCTGAACAATTGGGGTCAGATTGTTTTTGATTTTTCCTATAAAATCAAAGTAACACTCGAAATGAAATATCAGACAGTGGGAAAAAAAAAAACCACCAAAATGTTTTGAGAAAAATCACGCCCTTCTCCAGTTATGGTTTTTATTTTTCTGGAAGCCAAAAATACATTCAAGAAGATTGGCATGAATTCTCTCAGACACTCAGCAGAACAAGGTGTGAATTTCTGGTGGAGCCAGTTCTCATTGTCTTGGACTCCAAAATAGATTGGAAAAAGGGTGATGGGTGGAGGATGAAAGGGACCTAAACCTTCTCTGTGTAAGATGAGAAGAGAGAGAGCAGAGCTGCTGGATGCTGTGACAGAGGAGAGTAGGGCTGGTGAGAGCAGAGTCTTCAGAAGAAGAGCTTGTTTGGGCTGTAAGGACAAGACAGGGGGAAGGAGAATGTTAGAAGCTGTTTTGAGGAGTTGTACACAAATATATGCACTTAGGTGGCCATGACTTAAGATGAGTATTTCTGAGGAAGGCTAGCTTGCCCCTGGGGTTTTGCCTAGAGGAGAATGATCACAGAATCACAGAATTTTTGGGGTTGGCAGGGACCTCTGGAGATGATCTCGTCCAACGCCCTACCAAGGCAGGGTCACCCAGAGCAGGTTGCACAGGAACGTGTCCAGGAGGGTTTAGAATATCTCCAGAGAAGGAGAGTCACCTTCCAGAGTGGTTGAGTCACCATCCCTGGATGTGTTTAAGAGCCGTCTAGATGCGGTATTGGGGGATATGGTGTAGGGGAGAACTTTGTAGAGTAGGGTGGATGGTTGGACCCGATGATCCCAAGGGTCTCTTCCAACCTAAATGATTCTGTGATTCAGAGACTCCACACCCTCTCTGGGCATCCTGTTCCAGGGCTCTGCCACCCTCACAGGAAAGAAGTTTTTCCTCATATTCAGGTGGAATTTCCTGTGTTCCAGTTTGTGCCTGTTGGCCCTTGTCTTGTCACCGTGCACCACTGGAAAGAGTCTGGCCCCATCCCCTTGCCACCCGCCCTTTAGATATTGCTCAGCATTGGTGAGGTTCCCTCTCAGTCTTCTCTTCTCCGGCTAAACAGCCCCAACTCTCTCAGCCTTTCCTCAGCAGAGAGAAGCTCCATTGCCTTGATCATCTTTGTAGCCTCTACTGGACTCTCTCCAGCAGTTTCCTGTCCTCCTTGAACTGGAGAGCCCAGGACTGGACCCCAGTGCTCCAGATGTGGCCTCACCAGGGCAGAGCAAAGGGGGAGGATGACCCCCCTCCACCTGGGAGGCCGTGATTCCCCTGGCCCTATTTCCTTTGGATGGCAGTGGTGGCAAAACCCAGACCCCGCAGGTCTTGGACGTGCCGCTTTCACCGTCTCTTAACGGCGAAGGTGGGAAACGCAATATTGCTGAGCGATACGTTCATAATAAGACTCCTTTATTAATGCTCTGTAATGACCTTGCCGGGGCACAGTTGAGTGCCTTGTCATCCGTCCTGATCTTATTAGAGGCGTCGGCGGGATCCGGCGTGCCCGACTAGGAGTTACTCTTTTTCTCAGCTGCCATCAATATTGGGCGCTGCAATCGTGGAGTCATGATGGGCTTGTTCCCAAGGGCCTTGAATCCGTCTCAAACCCTCTTCGTGACTCGCTATTTGAAGAGTCGCATTTATAAGGGGGGAAAAAAAAATAGGCAGTCACAGTAGACCAACAGTGTCTTTCCTATCAACAGCAGAGATAAAATACCCTTTCTCCTTCCTTTTGCTGGTGCCAGGCGAGGCAAGAAATCCTGTTGATTCATGGGCTTGGGGTGGCCATTGTCTCCAAAGCCTACTAATCACAGGCATTAACGGAGCCAACTGGAGAAGTGGGTCAGGGCTCGGCTTGAGTTAGAAGGAGCGGGTGTCACCGGAAAGAAAAATGAGTGGAAAGCTCGGAGATGATGTCGGAGCGGGGGGATTTCTGCAGTCAGAGGCTGGGAGAGAGCTGAGAGGAGCAAAGCTCTGGTATCTCCACGGCAGATACGAGCAAACATCTTGTGCCGTTGTAAATGGGCGAAATTGAATTGCTTGCTTGCTTGTAAATTTAAAAAGATAGCGTGTTTCTATCAATAACGGGAGGCTTAAATAATAGACTTTGGTCTGACTACCAATCTCCTCTCCCCGTTTAGGGAGAAAGTCTCCGAGCAGCGGGGAAAGTCTCCACGCGGCAGCTTGTAGCTCTATCTATCACGCACCTTATCAGGGGGTGTACTACAAGTTCTCCTACCAAGTCATCATCTTTTTCTTTGTCTCTTCATCCTCTTCTGTACTTGAACGTGTGGTTTCTATCATGCTGCTTGCAGGCGGGCAACGTGATGGCTCAGCCCAAACCGTTGCTGGGATTCAGCCGTTGGAAAGGAGCTGGAAGCAAAGTGTTTGTGCGTGAACGGCATCCACCCTGTGTGCATCCCAGCATGGTTATGGGAATTCTGGGGGTCTAGAAAGAGCCAAATCCTTCTCTTTTTAGACACTCTTGTGTTTGGTAGTGTCCCCAAGCGTTTTACCTGGCTGAATGGTGGCTTTCCCCATCTCTTCTGGGGATGGGAGGTTGGACTCGGGACCGTTGCGGTGCAGGTAACCCATATGGTGGGACCTTGGTTGGGCCTTTGCAAACTGGGGGATGCCAAGCGGGAGCTCTCCCGTTGCCTCCTCAAGCTGAGCCGGTTTGTGCCCCGCTGCCACCCTTTTAAAAGAAGCACGAATTGGGAATTAGTGCGGCGCAGTGGAAGGGACAGGCAAAACAAGTCCGAGGCTGCGAACAACAAATTATTCTTGAATCAAACATCTCATTAATGGCTGCAGTGTCGCCACTCTGCTTTGCATAATTAAGTTTCATGGGGCGTTACAATTAACAGTTGTGCCGCAACGTAGGTAGGAACAATCTCCCGTTTATTTACCCTGGCTGTATCTGAAAGTGCTGTGTGGTGAATAAGACGCATTTACAAGTAGATTAGGGTGCATTCTGGGTCATAAATTGAGTAAGGCTGTAATTGCTTTCCAACAAAGGAGAGCTGCAAATAAGACAGGCCGCCTCTTTTTTTTTTTTTTTTTTTTCCCTTTTCCCCTCCCAAAACCCCTTTTTTCCTGCTGATGTGTGTCTGAAAATCCTCATCCCCAGCTAAATAACACAGTTACGGCATTGAAAACCTTGTAGAAGCTTTTTCAAGTTGACAGCTCCTACTCTGTAATATTTCAAGGCATATTTTCCCCCTTCTTCTTCTTCTTCCTTCTTGAGACTCCACTGCAGAGACTTGTTTTAAAACCGCATATTGTGGCTTTGTGTGTTATCAGTCAAATATCCGCATGTGCATCCATGATGGGGAGGAGGGAGAGGGGAGATGCTTGGGTTTCAGGCACTTGGAATTAACTGGGAAAGAAGCCAAAATGTCATTAGAAGCACTCGGATACGGCAGAATGCAAACCACCTCCAGTCTATATTCAGATACGAAGGCAGGCCCAGGAATTAAACATTTATCGAGGCAGGGGGATTAAAGCCTGACCACAAATACTCTTCTTGGTGAAGGGCTTTCCCTGCAAGGAAGGAAGGATCTGGAGAGTTCGCAATACCTCTTGCGTGCTGTTGAGGAGCAAGAGAAGCTCTCACCGCCTAGAAACTCTCTAGGCCAAATGAGCTTTTCTTGCTTCAAATATTTCTTAATCGTAGTTTCTTATAGGATTACGAAGAGGCTGGTGGAGAATGTTTAAAAAAAAAAAAAAAGAAAGGTTTTTTTCAGCCTCATGAGTATTTCTCGGGTGGCTGGTAAGACTTGGAGCTGGAGTAGCTCAAAAGGGAGAGAAAGATGCAGCTCCCGACCAATTCTCCTCCTTGTTATGCACTTAAGGAAAAGCTGCCATTTCCTGCTAAAAACCCATTTGTCTTGCAAATTTCTATAATGAGCAGATTTTGGAATAAATACCATGTAATCTGCAGTGACAGTTCTCTCATTTCTTTTTTATTAGTTCAATCTTCTCAGCATCTGAAACACGTAGCAGTGGAGTCTCAGAAGAGGTTTAGGCAGCTCTGTGGGAGTTTTTTTTAACACCTTGGCACACAACTCTGCCAATCGCTCTCCCATTGCATCCCTTCCCTCCCCTCTCCGTTACCTTCCATTTATTTATTCAATTGTACGTTTTAGCAGCATCTGTCCATAGCCCCAGGCACCCTTTAAGTAATTTAGAGTACACGTAGTTGTGCATTAGCGAGACATGCCCCGTCATGTCATCCTCAATCCCTACAACAGCCTATGGAGCTACAGCTGGATGGGTCCAGCCGCTGTCTCACTCGGTTTTCCATGTTCCCAGATGCCTGGGTCAAAAATGGAAGGGCTTCCCGTGTATCCCGAAGGGTTATCTTAATATTTATCCTGCCTACGAGGCAGATTTTTTGATGGGGCTTGGCAAAGGTGGGAATTCTCTTTGTCCTAGAGAAGGTCAAGCTGGTCTTTCTGAAAGCAAAGAGTGAAGAGGGTGTTGTGTTTGTCCCATGGTTGTGGTCTTGGCCGGTGGGCTGGAGCTTGGGTAGGATGTCCCCATCTGGAGGATGTCCTCGTCTAGAGCTCGGGAAATGGATCCCGCTCGTGGCTGTGGGTGCAAGTCCTTCTCTGCAGGTGGTGGGGTGAGTTGAGCAGTTGCTTCCCAGGGAGCGGGGGCACCAGGGCTGGTGTTGGAAATGCTTGATGGGCTTTGAGAGTGTAGAGATGGGAAAGCATGGTAGACCTTGGCCTAGGATGTGCAGTATTGCTGTCAGGAAAAAAAAACCAAACCCACCAAACTATATAAGAAAAAGCAAGAAGCAACTCTCTGTGTTGATTCAAGTTTTGGGATGGGAAGAGGCAGCTCTTGCCTCTGAAGCTGCATCCTCCTTTCCTGTGGGTCTGAACAGGGCTGGTGGAAAAAACAGCTAAATGAGACTGTGAGAAATAAATAAGAAAACAAACAACCCGCAGGATGGCCTCTGTCACCGTGTGCCACTCAAGCTGCCCTTTACCAAAGTGTATTTAAAATTTGAGTTTTTCCCTTTGTGTTTCCTCCAGTCTACAAGTGAAGTACAAAATCCATCGCTTTTAAAACGTGTGGTGTTACAATACTTGATGTTCTCTAACCTTTATTTTTCTTTCTTGTGTTTTTTTTTTTTTCCTCATAGGTAAGTGGCATTTGCTTAATGTTGAACTACTTGAAGGTCCAGAGTGGGGGTTGTAAAACATCCTTGCCCGGTTCGAGGTTCCTTGGTAGGTAACTCAGATATTTTTTTTTTTCCCTTTTTTTTTTTTTCCTCCTGCATCTCCAACCCAAGCTGTTTCCTCTCTCTTCTGATGTGTCTGAAGCGGGTTGATACGGCACGGGGAGAGGGCGGAGAAGGTGTGCGAGCTTCATTTCCAGTTCACTGCTTTGAGGAGTTGAGTTGCCATTTGGATTGGCAGCGCCGAGCCGATTTGGGTTGAGCGTCGCCACGCGGGAAAGCCCGAGGTTCAAAATCCTGCCCCCCAAAAAGGTGGTGCTGAGACACGCCGTGCTCCATCCAGCCACCTTTTTGGGTTTTTTGTGGTTTTTTTTTTTTGCAGCAGAGCTGCAAACTGTCACGGAGCCTGTTGCTGGTGTAGAAATGCAAAGGGGTTTGTTCCGTGCCAAAGCCGGGGTGGGTTCCCTGGAGGAGGCCTTGAGTGAAGTTTTGCAAAGCTTTGGAGCTGTGTTTCCAGGAAAACGATGCTTAAACTCGCTCTCACCTCCCTCTGACCTTTTAAAGCCTCTGCAAAAACAACTATCCCGTGCGGAGCTTTCAAATATTTCCGTTGTACGGTGATTTGCGCGGTCAGAGCGGTTTTCTCCCTCAAGCCCTTTTAGCCCCAAACCCCACGCGAGCTGGTATTTTCTTTGCTCGTAGCACACCCCTTGTTTGATACCGAGCCCCAAACAGCCTGGGTGAGATGTCCCCATCCCGGCTGGTGCCCGGGGCCGGGAGCTCCGTGCTGAGCAAGGTCTCGCCGTGTCGTATAACTCTCAGCAGCTCATTCCCAGCGTGTCACTTTTTCTCAGGTGGCCGTATTATCTCGCCCCGGCAGATGCAGCCAGGCAGAAATACAAGGCTATTTTGCCATGCAGTTTATTAAGACGTGTTTTTTAGAGGCGGTTTTGGGGAGGGAGGAGGAGGGGGGAGCACGGGCTGGAAATGTTAATCATCATCTTCGACGATGTATTGACCGTACCCCGCTGCCTCGGGGAAGGAGGGGAGCATGGGCTGGGATATCGGGGTGCTTCAGCCCTGCCTTTCCCCCCCCTGCACCGAGCAGAGCATCCCTCGCTGCCAGCAGAGGGAGGAGAAACTTTTTGCCTGTTTATTTTATTCATTTATTTTTTTTATTTTACTTTTTTGGGGGGGGGGTTGGTTTTTGGTATTTTTTTGGACCTGGTAGTTGTCTCGCTGGGGGAAGGGAGTCATCTGGCTTCTGAGGAAACAAATGATAGTGCACGAGTACCGGGCTGCCTTCTCCTGCTCCGCCAGAAAAGGTGTCATTATTTTTCCCCTTTTGTTTTAGACTTCTGTGAACCAAAAGGGCTCGAGGATTTTAATGGTCTATCTCAAAGATTGAGAGGCCCTTTATGTGTCAAGCCACAATCCCATCCTAGGCTGCGCTGGCCTCTGTTTGATTTTATGAAGCTTATTTTGGATAGATGGTATTTTTATAGCTCCTGCCTTGCTTCACCGATAGCCATATTGATGTAGCGCTACAGGACAGGGCTAATAAATAGTTTATAAAACTGTAGGTTCATTCTCCCAGGTGATCTACAGCTGCATCTGAGCAGACTGCAAATCACCGTCCCGGTGACGCCGAGCCTCCGTGCCACCACGGCCCCGGGCAGACCCATGGCACTCCACGGGGAGGGAGGGATGACAGCAAAGCAGAGCTTTTTCTCGGCAAAACTTGCTCTTTTCGGTGATGTTTTGCCCCATTAGGGGATCGTGGAGCTCAGCGTTGGGTTAGAGCAGGTTGTCCCGGTCACCCGGCAGGAGAAGGTCTGCTCTCAGCCCTGCCCGTGGGCTCTGTGGGGATGTCCTTTAGTGTAACCATCCGTTTCTCTTAACCTTGGATGGCTCCTGTCCCAGGACATACTCCCCACCTCTCAGAGACATGAGCATTTCATCCACGTTTTGCATGGAAAGCTGTTGTCGGGTAGATTCTCTCTCTCCTTTAGGAAAGGTGTGACCACTTGGTGACACGGTGTCTGAGAAGGCTTGGTCCCAACCTTGACCAGCTGGATGTGGTTCCCAGCCTTTTCCAGAGTCCATCTCTGGACACATCCTCTCTCTGGCCCATGGGTATACCTACCATCCAGCCTTGAAAGCATCTGAGATACCTGCGTTTGATGTAGGGAGTGTTTGTGTGCAGATTTGGGTTTTATGGGCTGTGTGACCGATGGGATCTGCTGAAGGGCTTCTCGTCTGTGACCATGGTGTCCATGGGGGTTGTACCCATGGGGTTGACAGGAGCCAGCTCAGATCCAAGCGGAGCCCTTTCAAAGATCCCACCCTGTTATTTTTACTCCTAAAGGTTTATTTAGAGAGTTGCCTTTTAAATGCCAAGGTCTGGTGTGTGCTTGGCTTGTTCTTCGTTCTCCATAGCTGGCTTTTTGCTTCTCCCCCTGAGCTGTGTGTGTGTGAAAACCCACGGCTGCCTGCTTGGATCAAAGGCTACGTCACGTTGCTTCCTTTGGGGTATTAGAAATACGAGCCTCCCTCCTTTCTCCCACTTTTCAATCTGATGACACTTAGGATTGAAGAGTCAATGAGGCTTTCTCTTCGTGGATGGCGGCATAACCTGTAATGGGATCTTAAAAGGGACATGAGGCATCTTTATTAGTCTGTCTGTGTTGAAGCTGGGTTTGGTTTCTAGAAACACAGGGGTTGATTAAAGTGTGTTTGTGAAGAAGCAGGGACAGCTCGTGACCGTGAGATGTACCCAGACGTGTATATATTGATTTTTGCCATGCCAGGAATGCCGTGCATCCCCTTCAGGGTCTGTGCTCCCTTTGAAGGGGTCTCTGGGCATTAACCAGCAGGAAGACTTGTCCTGTCATCACCGAGGACTTCGTTCCTTTGCAAATAGCTCAGAAGAAAGAAAAAAGCAAACCCAGCCCACAGCCTTCCCCGCACCCACCGTCCACACCCTGCTAGCACTTGGCAAATGAGAAAATATTCAAGCCATGTTTTTTTCATTGCTGTGCTCAGTTACCACGTTGTCCTTTTCTTTGGAGAGGAAAGGCAGTTGGGGAGACATATGGAGGTGCTTGTTCTTCTGGTTGCTGTGGGTGTTGCCTGTGGTGTCCTCAAAATTGTGGCTCTGGGTGCCTGGTTTTGGCTTGGTCCCCTCAGCTTCCACTGACCATGGGTGTTAGGTCCATATTGCTGGTGCTCTCCCTCTTCAAGAGGCGTCTTTTACTGCTTTAGGATATTTTCCCCCTGCGAGCTGTACAATTTGAAGGTTAATTTGGCTGTTACTTCATTATTGCTACTGCCATGATGTTAATTACAAGGGCTTATTACAACCACTGCAGTGATTGATAGTTCTTCAGGTGCATCATTGCCACAAGGGGGTGGGGGTTCAGCCTGGCTTAGGGGCACCCAAGCTCTGTTTTATCCAGGGTGAGCCGAAGGCACCCAAAACCTCCAAAAAAAAAAAAAAAGTGGATTTAGGGTGCGTGGGAATGGCTAAGCAAGAACAGGAGCGACTCCACAGAGGTGATGTATCCAAAACTGGGACCTCCTCGAGGACCTCTTGAAGGGAGTCTTGGGCTCTGGAGGAATAACTGGCTCTAAGGGATGAGTGGGTGATACTGATACAGCCGTTCTGGAAGCACATATCGAGTTTGATGCCGGTTTGCGTTAAGAAAAGGTGGGAAAAGACCCACGGGGGCTGTTGTGTCTTTTAATTTGTTCCCTGAACCAGTCTAGGCCAAATTAGCGTGTTGGCGGAGGGAACCTTAGGCTGTCCCTGCTTGTTTTGTTCCTTGTTATAACTACTTTACGGTGAAATTTAAAAGGCTCGAGTCTCCAGATAGCTCAGCTGAATGTTTTCTTCTTTAGTGCTGGGCATGAAAGAGAAGTGCAGCCCTTCTTCCAGCTCCGCCGTGGAGTTCAATGAGAGAGAGAGATTTGGAGTCGATGCATTTATTAGTAACATCAGGGCAGAGGAATGTGCACAGATACCGTTGCCAGCTCCAGGCTTTAAACTGGCTGGCTTTTTTTTGCTTTTTTTTGCTTCCCCCCC
>JAOXJM010000010.1:2978740-2989776 GCA_026413425.1 Tringa solitaria | reverse complement strand
GACAAGATGATCTTGAAGGTCCCTTCCAACCTAGAAGATTCTGTGATTCTGTATCCCTGAGCATCCGTGTTGGGTGAGTTACCGAGTGTCCCTAGCGATCACCGTCACCAGATGTTTTAGACCTCTTGAGATGGCAGGGCTCCATTTCTTTTAGGCCTCATTTTCATAAGGAGCATTTGTATTTTGCAAAGTTAACTTCCCCTCCTTAAATTCAGCTCTTCCCTGGGGCCTCACTCTGCTGTTGTACTTTTGTGTATTCCCGCGGTGGGGCACTGGGATGCACTGGGAGCATCCCGGGAGCATCCAGCCACACTCAGCAGCTCAGGTTTGGGCACCCATGTGCTGGTTTTCCCAAGATGAAAGCTGTGGGAATGCCTAATTTATCCTAATTTAACCTGAGTGGTTTTGGCTGCAAATTTGGGGCGTTTGGCTTTGCGGAGGTGATAAAAATCTCAGATTTCACACGTGAAGGTTTCACTCAGCTGAAAATCCCTGTTGAATGATGAACGTGGGGCCAGACCCCCTCGTTTAGATCAGCGGTTCGGAAAAAACAAGGTGAACTCTGAGCCTGTGAAGAAAACCTGGTCGGGGGATAAGAGAGGAGGGGGAGAGCTGAGTTAATGGAAGAGAGATATCTCCAGCCTGGAAATGGATGAAGGGAAAAGGGAACGTATCGTGCCTCGTCCTCCTGGGATTAATTTTGAATATCAAACGCTTGATCTCCAGCCGTTCCTCAGGCAGCCGGTCATGTTTCTGTGAGAATGTGTGCTGAAAAGAATTTTTCTGATGCTTTAAAACAGAGGAAAGCAAAGTAAATGACCTTATCCTGCTTTGCATTATGTCACACTCGATGATATTCCTTTGCAGCACTTGCAGATAGCTTGACACATCGAGGCAGACAGCCCCTTATTATTAAATCTGTTTGCAAATGTGCTCGGCTTGCCCTTCACATCCACCCCTGGTTATGAGCGGTGGCAGACCGTGGCTGCGCATCGCGGGTCCCCGTAAACACGCTGCCCCCCCCTTCTCCCCGCCTCCCCAGTGAGCTTGTCAACACTTTAAGGAATTAATCAAGTGTCCTACTGGAAAAGGGACTTCTTCCCCCTGGTAGTGGGATGGGTGGGAGGGTTCCCCTAAGGCCTTCTTCCCGTGGATCCTCCTCACCCTCCCGCAGCTGGGATGCTGACCTTATAAATCTGCCCGTGCAGCCATCCTGGAAATGGAATAACCTCTAAGGGGAATAACCCGGTCCCTTTTCAGCTGTGTCATGTCTCCCTCCGGGTCAGATGAGGCCAGCAAGGCTTTATTTTTTGCCGTCCATCAAAGCTGAGTCAATAGTGCCTCACGCTGCTGAGCCCTGCTATTGCCACCGAGGCGAGGAACGTCCTTCCCCGCGAAAGGCCACGTTGTTCACTCCGATTTATGTCTTTTCCCAAGTAAATCCATTGCACGAAGCCCCTCTGTCGCTGTCAGCATCGCTTGCCTCCAGCAGCCATCGTCGTGGGGATGCTCCTGATGCTTCCTCGCGAGCTTAAAGGGAAAAAGTCCTCCCAAGAGACAACTAAGAGAAAATCTTATTTCCCAACTCCAGGCCATCGATAATTGGCCTCGGACCTCTACGAGGAGCTGTTGTTAAATAAACACAAAAACTGTGCAAAACCACAAATGGTTTGGGACTCCTAGGGGTTTTGCTTTGGCCTCCATCCGGATCCTGGTAGATTTTTATCCTACAAGCAGGTCTCTGGGTTTCAGTATTCGTGCTACTGCAAAACCTGATGATATCTGGTAGCCCGTGGCAAAGGCTTCCTGGGCAACTTGGGCATTTCTGCTGAGACGTAGCCTGTCACTTCCAAATTTGTTGGCTCTGTCAGTGAATATGTGCTTTTCATTAGGGGAGGAGGAATAAAAGGCACCACTTCACCTTGGTTTTTGTTCTGCGATCTGGTTTTCTCCTTTATCGTCCTCCTCTTGAACGAACCTCTCACAGATTTTTCATTTGGCACAGAAATATGTTTAGGATCAGATTTTGTTGTTGTTTCTTCCTGTCCCTTTTACATAGATCTGTCTGTCCAATGCTGAAGGAGATATTGCAGGTTGAGATTCTTGTTTTCTTCCATTCGAGCATCACAATATTTTCAGTTATTGTTCCCTCTCCCTTTCTCACTATGTCTTGCTTTCTTGCTACCGCTGTCTGTTGATCAGATGTTTTTGTTAAGTTGTCCAGAGTGATGTGTAGGGTTTTTTTTGCCTTTCCCTGAGTGGTTACAATTAAGTTAGAATCCATCAATGTGTATGAATTGTTGGAAATGTTGCTTTTGATAGGCATTACCTTGTACTTGTCTGTATTAAATTTCAGCTGTCATTGTTTTCTTAATTGCCTGTGTTAGATAACGTTGAATTTCCCACAGTCCTCTCTTCCTGACTAAAATGAATAGCATTTGTATCACAAACGCTTCAAACTTGACACCTTTTTTTTCCCCCGTGCCATTTAAAACTTCACCCGGGCTTGGCTGATTTAATCTGCTATCAATTTCTCCTCGTTTTAATCATCGCTTTCTTTCCTTTCCATCTCTCTGTCCATTTGCTGCTCTGCTCTCATTGTCTGCTTGCCTCAGTGGGGTGTTTTTGCCGTGGTAGGAGGTGTCATGCACACCTTGGATTTATCTGGGATGGGTGAGGAATGCTCCAGTTTCCACTCCCCAGGCGGTGCAAACCCTGCAGGAGCTCTGGGACATGGATTTGGGTTGTCAAACCAGGAATTTTCTCAGCCCTGGTGGTTCAAATCTGGGATCTGCTTGGTCTAGGGGTGGGAGAGCCGTGACTCAGGAGATCTTGGTTTTTTATTTTTCACTCTCCCACGTCCCCGCTTGGGATGGCTTTTGACAAGCTGCTGCTCTTCTCCAGCTGCCGTCTGGTTTGTGTACTTTGCGCTCCAAATTCCCTTGTTCAAATGACATCCCTTCACAAGGCGTCTGCGGGAAGATGGTTTTCATCTCCGTAGCCTGCTGCTTCTTCAGGGGGACTGGTTATTATTAATTAAGACATTTTTGAAGGCCCAATAAATTATACCTGCTTTTCTTGAAGGTATTGTTGCCTTCCTCAAAGAACTCTTAATAGATTAGAGAGGTGTGACTTTATTTTCTAAAAGCCATGCTGTTTGCCATGTCATGTTCATCTCGGTAGTTTATTACAACTTTCAAACCACTAATTTAACAAGTTTACGTAATGCTGAAATAAGCCTTTGAAGTCTGGAATTATCTGTTCGCTACCAGAGCAAGGAGCGATCATTTCTATGCCAGCAAAAATTATCGAGCGAAATTGTGTGGTAATTTTAGTCTTAATTTAGTTTTCAATCTATGTGAAAGTTTCCTGGGTATTTTGAAGTGACATGAAAGGATCTGCTCTCTTCTGCGTTGCCCAAAATCCTCTCCTGCAGCAAATGAAACCATTTGGTAACGTGGCCTTTAGGAGGAACCTGTTGTAGCTTTTCTCCCTTGGTAACACCTCTTTGAGGAGGAGGAACTGGACGGCACGTTAGCTCTTGGCAGACCAGACCTTCAGAAGGGGCTGGAGGACCATAAAGAGGTGGAGAGACCTCTGGCAATTGCTCTTGAGGTGGATGGAAAGGCATGGGGAGAGTTTATGGCCCCATCTGCAGGAGGAAGGGCTTGATGGTTCAACAAAGCTCAGTTGAATCCTTCCTAGTCAGGGTAGATCCAAAGTTAATCACTAGGAGGTTTGTCGGTATTTTTTATTGCCGCATTTATATTTTATGGAACCATCTGGTCCCATTAAAGCTTTGAAAGTCAGCTCAGGTTGGATGGAGTTTCCCAGGAGCTGAGAAGAGGAGGAGCAGGAGTAGGTGAGGTGTGTGGATGAAGCGTGTCGAGCACTGATAAGCCCGACAGACCATCAGGGTGGGAGGAATGATAGAGATTTTGAGAGCAGCGTTTAAATCCTGGGTGGTAACGTGGCTCCGTGCTGTGTCTCCCCTGAAGGTAACTGGTTTTCTATCTGTAATGTTCCTCTCCAGTGAAACACCATGAGTGTCTTCTCCTCTGGGGTTCCTCAGAGAGAAGGAGACCTTGGTAACTTCATGAAAGCAGTGATGACAACCTAAAAAATGGCTAAACCAGAAGGCAAGTGCCTTTCCCAGGCAGGGGATGAGTTGCTCGGGGACATTAATGTCTCCACCTGGGTCCCATCGATGGCCCTGGACTGGTGGGATGCACGAGGTCCAGCTACCTTATTTCCCACCTTGCTTTTGTGAAGGAGAGGAGAGGAGCTGCAGCCCTAGAGCAGACAGACTAGCCACTCGGCTTGTCCTTCTTGTGCTTCGGTGATGCTGGCGATGCCAGCCTTGACAGCAGAGAAGCTGCTGAGTTATGGAAGCTTGGAGCTTTCCCCTTCTTCTTTTGGTATTTGCTTCCTTGGCCAAGGCTCTTGGAGTCTTCCAGTCCATTCCCCATCCCGCACGTTGCCTTTTCAGGGCTCTGGCCTGGAAAAAAGTGAGTGGAGGGGCGTGAGTGGACTAAATTGCCTTCTGCTTGATGGCTCTGGCGGCTTTCCCAGAGCTGGCCTGGCTCACACCGAGCTCCGGTGGCCATCCCGGTGTCCCTGTGTTTGGCTGGGTCACTGTCCCCCTGTGCCGACTTGGGATGCGAGCGGTTATCGTGCGAATTGTCTGCTTTTCAGCTTGTTCCCAACACCCTGGGGCGGTGGGAAGGGAATCGGTGGGGATTCTGTTTTTAAGCCAGCACCTCAGGTGTCACGGTAATTCCACAATAGAAACATTTTTCTTCCAGCTGCAAACAAAACTTGCTCTTCCTAGCTGGATCCGGCGCTCCCCTGCGGATTCGAAAGGCACAAAACAAAACTTTTATTGATTTCTTCCAGAGAATAGCTCGCGTTTCCTCTGTATGTGCTCTGGCAAACCCCTGTGATTTATTATTATTATTTATTTTTTTTCAAACACCCCTAACCCGAGTCCACCACTTGTTCCTGCACGAGGATCTTGCAGCACCAGGGGTGTCTGAGAAGCCCCTTGAGATGCAGATGAAGGTCCCTGCGAGGGAGCCAGCCAGTTCCTTGGCAGAAGGAGATTTTTACAAACCAAGGGCACCTCCTCTTTGCAGTAAGTGATGTTTCGTGGCGATAACTTGGCCTGGCTTATCTTGGTCACGATTTTCCCCTCTTGCCCCCGAGTACCGCTGATAACTCTGTGGCTTTGGGGCGGCCGCTCTTGAGCGGGGCTGTCTGTGTTAGATTTGAGTGAATAATTCAATTTATTCATTGAATTTCACCAGTCTCAAGCTTGGGGTATGTCTGCTGGGCAAGCTGCTAGTGCCTTCAATTTCTTAGTTGTGGAGCCATACGCTAATATGCATTGAAACTTAGATATTGGAAAGCATTTATAATTCAGAAAGCGGGGCTGGTTGGCGAGTTTCGGGTGGCAGGTGTGGGCTGGTGCCCTCCCCCTGATAGGGCTGAGGTTTTGGGGGAAAACCTGGCCGTTTGAAGGCTTTATTTACCCAAGGTTTTGCTGGAGGTGTTGGAAATGGGGCTGCTTCTGCAGCCCTGCTCTCTGTCGAGCGTGCGAGGGGCTCTGGGAAGAAGATGGGCTAAAGATGTTTATAGCCTGAAACCAGCCCATGCACAGGGCTTTTCATTCACCCTCTGCTCCTCAAAGGCCGGGGGAATTGGAGCTCCTGTTATTATTTAAGTGGCTTTCCAGCTGCTCCTTCTCATCCTGTCATCTCCCTGCTCGTCTTTGATTAATGACCAGAATGTCCGTTCCGGCGCTTCCCTCTCTCCTTCACTGAATTCCCCTTCTTTTTTCTCTTTTTTTTTTCCCTCTTTCCCCTCTATTATTTTTTTTTTTTGCCTCTCACACAAACTGCTGATCTAAATGTTCAAAATAAATTATGCTGAATAATGGATGAAGACAGCTGCATAATTTATGGTGCCAGAGGGTGAGGTGAAGCCGTGTGTGCTCTTCCTCCGCTTCTTGTCCCCTGTGCCATCTCGGGTCCTTTCTCCGAGCCAACCGAGGAGGCAGTGGCACCAGGTTTGCTGGAAAACCTAGAGGGTGGCAGCTCTTTAGATCCTATTTTTACTCCAAAATGGGATTTAACATCGCAGAATTGTGCACACAGGGACGTTGTGACCATTGGAGGTGCTAGATGCTGATGTTTAACCCACCAAGGTGGCCCCTGCTTGCTGGGGCAGAGATAATGGGGATTAATTAGCCTGTGATGCTCCCTTCCTTCAGCCTTTCTGGAGCAGGATTGTGCTGCTGGAAGAGGTGTTAAAATCAGGTGGCAGGAGTGGGCTTCTCGGTTTTGGGGTCTTGCTTTGCCCTGAGTGTCACCATGAGAAAGTTTTCCCGGAGTCCTGGTGTCAGCTGGCAAGGTTCATTTTGGTGAGTTGAGGCAATTTCTGCTGACTTTTATATTATATTCAGAATTTCTCTCCATAAGGATATCAGATGTAATTATAATATGTTGAAATGAAGCACTTCAACCTTATCAAAAATAACATTTTGATAATTTTTTCACTGCAAATGTCAACACAATCAATAGGTTCTTGCAAATGTTTTGATTTCATTAAATTCAGCAGATTGTTCTGCTGGCGTGTTTTAACCCCCACTAAATATCCTTTTTTCCCATATTGGGATGAACTTAGATAATAAGGTTACCTTTTACAAAGCCACATGGTAATGAAGTAGAGCTTTTTAGCAACAGCCCTCTGCGTTCCTTAGTGAAAAGGATAAAAGAGTGGTGGAGATGACAGAGACAGTGAGGGGAAAGCAAAAAGGATAGATGGAGAGACATCATTTTTCTCTATCCCAGTTTATTATCCCATCCATTTGCCTCTGTCTTTTTCTGATGTCTTGTCCATCAGCCGCTAAAACCTAATTCCATAAGAAATAAATACAACTTGAGTAAATTAAGTGAAAAGGCTGCAGAGAACCCAATTATTCTCTGTCCCCCGGACGCTGGGGAACGGAGTTCATTTCCCTGTAATGAACCAGGCGGTGAGTGACAGCCCGGCAAAATGAGCAGTGGCTCGGAGCTGCCTTCATCCAGGGGCAAACGGGGGGATCAGGGAGCAGTTTGGAAGGGTCGTGTCCGTGTGGATGGAGGTGCAGGGATGCGGGGTCTTCCCATCGGTTGGTCTTCCCATGGGATGGTCTTCACTCCAGCTTGTGGAGGCGCACGTTGCATCCCTGGCCGGTTTCCCAAGAGAGATAATTTTTATTATGGAAACAACTTGTTAATAAAAATCAGGGCAGTAGAGATGGGTGAAGGTGTCCAAGAGTTTCTCTTTGGCCTCTTGTGTGAAGGTCTGGGCTTCCAGGCTGGTGTTGAGCCATCTCCTATGAGGAGGGAGGCTTTAGAGGACCGCTCTGGGTGAGGAGTGCCCCTCCCAGCCTGCGGGGAGGCACCCAAAAAGATGTAAAAACAAAGGTTTATGAGAGTTAGAAAGTGGTTTGGCCAAGGAATTGACCTGGGACACGGGAACTCGGCCCCTGCTCTGTCGCAGCCTTGACTGCGTGACCTTCAGCAAATTGTTCTACAGTCTGCTTCTCTCCTCCCCAGCAGCGCGTCGCATTGCTCGCTCTTCTTCTCTCGTTGCAGGCAGGTTTGGTAAAGAGATTTTGTTCCTCTGTGTGTGTATTGAACTTTGCACAAAAGCCTCTCGTTCCAGCTGGTGCCGTAATACCCGTAAGTGTGTTTTGGAAGGAAAAGGAGCCTACAGGAAATAAGGCAGGAGGGAACCCACGCTGAAACCTTCTGCTTGGTTTTTTGGTATGCGTGTGTGCACATGCAGCATGGATGTATGGGCTTTTTATACATGTTGTATGTGTGTTCAGAGAAGGGCAGTGATGCTGGTGAGGGGTCTGGAGAACTTATGTGGGAGCTGGGAGTGTTCAGCCTGGAGAAAAGGAGGCTGGGGGGAGACCTTCTCGCTCTTCTCCAACTCCCTGAAAGGAGGGTGTAACCAGTCAGTCTCTTCTCCCAAGGAACAAGGCCATGGGACAAGAGGAAACAGCCTCAAGTTGCACCAGGGGAGGTTTAGGATGGATATTAGGAAAAATTTCTTCACCAAAAGGGTTGTCAAGCTTTGGAACAGGCTGCCCAGGGAAGGAGTTGAGGTACTTAAAAGACCTGTAGATGTGGTGCTGAGGGACATGGGTTAGTGATGGACTTGGCAGTGCTGGGTGAACAGTTGGACTTGATGATCTTAAAGGTCTCTTCCAACCGAAGTGATTCTGTGATTCCGTATCAGCTTTGTGAATGTTCCTCCGGCTCCATAGGATACTGGACTCTGTGGGCTATTACCCTACGAGTCCCTGTGGCCCAAACCCGGTCCCTGCTGTGTCCTTGTGTAAGACAGGGACGCTGCGGCGAGTCTGAGCCAACACGTCGTGGCGCATCGAGTAATAACTGCGCGAGAGAAGGAACTTGCGGCGCTTTATTATGCGTAATATCCAGCCGGTGAAAGACAGCTGCTGCTGCTCTATGGAGTGTTACAGCCCCGTAATCGATATCGGGGAGGAGGAACCGGTGGGCAACCTGTTCCCTATTATGGGCACTTAGGCAACGCTTGGGTTGACAAAGAACCTTGTACCAACTGCGGGCAGCACATGTTCAACACGCTCCTCATCTATCAGGGAGCGATCCAGGCGAACGCCCAGATGCTCTTGACAGTTAACTTTGGGGAGGAGCAGGTGATAAAGCAGCTTTTTTTCAAGGGGGCGAGCCCCCTTTTTCCTTTGGCTACTCAGTTGTAGAATCATAGAATTACCCCCTTTGCTTGACCCTCGCGACCCAGGGCAGGGAGAGACTGATGAGTATAATGCCATTAAGTCAGTAAATACCAACCAAGCAGGCGACTGGGGTGGTGTGATCCGCTGTCGGGTGTGAAGGATGGGGAGCCAGGACTGCTGGGTGATTTTTTCCAGCGCTGCCACTGATTCGTTTTGACTTTGAGCAAGTCATTTAATCGCTCGGTAATTAATCCTATTCATACAGCTAAATTGAGTACCGCTAGGTACACGAGCTCTCGCCGCAGGCACACCGTGGCCATTCAGAAAAATCACAGCAACACCTATAATAGAAGAGAAGGTGTTTGATTTCAAAGCGTCCCGTCCTGCCACTCGAATCCTTCCCATCACGTACCTACAAAGGGCTCGCGGAAGGTCTGGAACAGCTTTACTTCCTTACTGGGGGGAGGAGTGATGCCCACTGGCCAGAGCTGGCAAATCCATCGCCTACCTTGGCAAATGAGTGTTAATGGAGTTTGCAGGGAGCCTGGAAAGGGATGGTATTAGGAAACGGTAGAGAATCCCCGGCTATTTTAGAGTGGATCTTCTTCCCAACCCTTTGGTTTGAAGCTGGCACACCAGCCTCAGGGCCCCCCCCCGTGCTGGGGGCTGAGGGCAACCTCCCGCTCTCCTAATCCTCCCACCGTTTAACCAAGGAGCTGCTGGAGTCAATCAGAGGGAGGTGTTTGCAAGCCGGGGGTTTTTATTAGCTCAGTACAAACCACAGCAGAGCATTTATTGATTCCGGTGATCCATTGCCACCCGGAACATCATTTGTAAACTTTTGGGGAAGTGGGAGGGGTAGCAACTCCTGTTGTATCATCCCAGTGGCTTGGGCATTCGAATTCTCTCTACCACGTGGAGTATCTACTCTCTAAGACTTGATTCTGGGCTCTGCTGGTGGGTTGGGAAGGGCCTGGCGAGCAGAGAGCGGATACAAATAGCCACAAGCCTGGTCATTGCCACGGCCCCCCAGCCACGTGGGTTTGCCGTGGGGCTGGAGGCCGTCCTCACACTGCTCAACCTCGGCGTTACATGGGAAAATGGAAGACCTTTTTCATTTCTGCCTGCCCTGCCTTGAACTAGCGCTGTCTGGAGATGCTATTTTGCACTCACGATGAGTAAAATTAAAGATTTTTGGACCTTTAGCCGCAGGGCTTTGCTCAAATCCCCCTGTACTTATTCTTGCTCCTGGCAGACCCTTGTAATTGTACCGTGTCTCTCCATATATTTATTTTATATCAACCTGCTACCGAGTGGACCGTTTTGTTGAGCGAAGCTGCTCTTTGGTAGTCCACTAAGCATGTTTCATTGCCCAGATGTGGCACCACTTCCCCGTCGGGGAAGAGTTTCCCCTCTGTGGACGTAGCTGAGGGATGTGAGCGTTTGGGTGGCAATCTCTGCAGTCCCACATACAGACAAGAAGCGACTTCAGGGAAGCTGGGAATAACCGTCTTGTTCCTTTAGCTTTTGAAAATGACAGATCTCTGTTGCTTGGAGGAGTTTCTCGGCTAAATAACGGCAGTAGATCCACGGGGTGCTCTGGGGGAGCAACGGGCTTAATACAAAGTCAGGAGAGTTTAACTGGGATTTACAAACCCGGCCAGGGCTTGTGGGTGCGCGCGTCATTTGAACGGGATTTTAATTCCCCAGTCCTCCCAGCTTAGGAAGTTGTCTTCTGTGTTGTTTGGGTTTTTTTGTTTGTTTTTTTTTTTTCCAAAAGAACATTTTTACAAAACCCGGGAAAACCACCAGTCAATGCGCTTTGCCAGAATAACAGTGAATTTTGGCTGACTGGCTTGTGACTTATTAGCAGCTGTGGGAGGTTGTGGCTTAATCGAGAATGCAGTTGTGAAATAAAGCTCTAGCCATCCCCTTCCATGCAACTTTTACCTATGATAGAGATGTCAGTTTGCCCAGTGTGATTTAAGAACCTGTAAATCCATGTGTATTCTTTTTTTTCTTGCTACATCTGACTAGTAAAAGTGTTTAGGTGGAGGCACAATATGTACTTTTAGTGAAACAAAACCGCATTTAGGAGGAGGAGTTAGGAAAAGGAAAGGAAGAAAGGGAAAGCCAAGGTGGTACCAGCAGTGCAGCCTGTGGATTGGCTTTGCTAGAGGAAATAATTGTCCAACTCAGGTGGAGGGGGGTCATCCTGCCCCTCTGCTCTGCCCTGGGGAGGCCCCATCTGGAGCACTGGGTC
>JAOXJM010000010.1:2959709-2978640 GCA_026413425.1 Tringa solitaria | reverse complement strand
TGGCCCTGCTCTGGCAGGGGGTTGGACTGGATGATCTCCAGAGGTCCCTTCCAACTCCATATCATTCTGTGATTCTGTAACTCGTCCTTTTTATACACACATCAACTTCCCTTCCCCTCCAGGCCCCCAGGACCACGCTTCTAGGTCATTCCCATAGTCTTTTCTTCAAATAGACTTTCCTCTGCCTCCTACCTCTCCCTCGGTTGGGGACGGTGATATCTGGCGGAGTAATTGCTCCGGGGACAACGCCGGACTCCAAGATGGACTGGGAGCCAGATGAGACTGTCCTTGCCTCTGGTCCTGGCCCTCCACGAGGGAAATTTTAAGCGTGTCGGAGCGATGGCTTTGCAGAAATTCCCAGCTGAGGGGCCGCGTGTTTGGGCTGGCTGGCTGGCTGGTGGGGAATTCATTAGGAACTTTTGTGTTTGCAGCTGTCTCTCGGATTATATCTTTATTGATCCTGCCTGCCCATGGCCAATGGGAAATATGTGGAAATGATGAAGCTCTTCTGAAGGAGGGGGGGGAGTTCATAATCTTGCTCAAACAAAGGCAGGCCCCCGGAGGGCAGGGTGAATGGCCTGTGTGTAGCCTATTTGGAGACGATATGGCTATCACATCTTGTTCCCCTTGTTTTACTGGGATAACATTCAATAACCCCTGCCAGCAGCAGCTTCCCATAAGGGCTGCTGAGACAGCTAATCACTTGCCCCACTTACTCCAAATGAGAAATACAAGTCAAATGAAAACCCCTCTGAGGCTGGGAAGATCAGTGGGACCAGCGCCGGTTTTAGGGCTCTCCAGCAGTACCCGAAAGACTTGGTGTCTCGAGGAGGTCACGGAGATGGAGGTTGGCTGTAGCCCCAGCTCTGCCATGGCTTTGCTGCTTGACCGTGGGCAAGTCGCTTCACTTTGAGCGAAAGGCTGTGGGCGCTGGCTAGCGGGGTGAGAAGAAGGCAAGTTGAAGCCAGAGTTTCTGCTCTTTAGCTGTCAGCGATGGGTGGCCCTTGCATCCCGGGGACGTGGAGGATGAGGCAGTGGCTTTGTGGAGTGCGAGGGGTTATTTGGGCTCTGCTGCCCTCCCCGGTGGGGCTGGCAGCCCTGGGTGAGGCTCAGCATCCTCCGCAGG
Source organism: Tringa solitaria (assembly GCA_026413425.1). Taxonomy (NCBI): domain Eukaryota; kingdom Metazoa; phylum Chordata; class Aves; order Charadriiformes; family Scolopacidae; genus Tringa; species Tringa solitaria. Next base: position 2,977,514 of record JAOXJM010000010.1, on the reverse strand, counting down.
GAAGCTTTTCCACAGCCCATGGTGCTTTGAGAGCGGGTGGCCGGACCTCGGCAGGAGGTGACAGCTTTTGTTTGCCATTAGCCCGGGCTGGATTTGTGCAGGCACCCCGGAGAGGTACAGCCCCGGCGAGCCCCGTATTGAGGCAGCCTGACAGCACCTTCCTCTTCGTATACCCCAGCGAGGAGACAACTTGCCAGACAACCACGCTTAGCCCCTGCCAAAGCCGAGCGCCGGAGAAGTCCCTGATGTATTTAGAGAAACACACTTGTCTTGCCGTGTCTGCTTTGGAGAAACCTTGCTAATCCTTCCTGAAAAGCCCAAAGGGGGATCCGAAGCAGCTTTTCATTAGCCAGACAAGCCCTACGAGCTCCCCAGCAAAATACCTACACCGGGAGGGATGCTGCCGTCTGCCTCCCTGCTGAGTGGTGGGGGATGCAGCCTTTGCCGGGAGCATCCTACACGCGGGGAGAGGGATACAGGTCCCAGCATCACACTGGGAAGCTGCTGGGAGCTTTGCATTACAGTGAGGGCTGAGAAAAAGTGAGGTTCTTCCCTGGGGCTGCGGCTTCTTTTGGGTATCCCCTGGGGTTGTGGCTTCTTTTGGGCATCCCCTGGGGCTCCAGCTTCTTTCGGGCATCCCCTGGGGCTGCGGCTTCTTTTGGGCATCCCTTGGGGTTGCAGACCTCAGCGATAGGTACCTGCTTTTATTTTTTCACCACCCCCCCCGGAGCCTCTCCAGGCTCATTCCTGGCCTTCCTAATGATGGATAACCCTTGGAGCTGCCCGCGGGCAGGGCTGCCTGGCGTCTTTCTCTAAGCGTGTGTGAACCAGCTATCCCTGACGCAGCGCCTTTACGGCAGAACGACCGTATCCATCGGATGGGGCTGTACTGTTTCTTGCTGAGCCAGTACAGCTCGTACAGGAACTGCCTGTAAACAAGCCCAAAGTGCGTGGAAAGCACTTATTTAGGCTTCCTACTGCATTAGCGAAGGGCTGGGAATTCGTTTCTCAGCGAGGGCAAGCCGAGGCGATGTTGATGGTGGTGTATATCAGTTATATATATATTTTTATATATATATATATATATGTATATCTCCTCGGGACCCAGAGCAGATGAGTACGAGCTGCGAGGCCATTAACAAGGCTGTGGACATGTAAATACTCAGCTGCTTTCTTGCCTTCGTACAGTCCCCGAGCTGCTGTCCCTGCTTTCCCCTCGTCTCTCCTACCTGATAGACCCTTGAGCTGCGGCGGGTTAGATCGCAGCCCGCTCGGGATCGGGTTAATAGGTGATGCTAACAGGTTGTCAGCTCCCTGCCTGCAAAAGGATGCATTTCCCAGGCTAAATCCAGGTGGACGTGACTTGCATGTCCGCGGTTCCCCTCTTAACTTGCCAGACTTGCAGTAGCTGGGAGAGTGTGCTCTGGTGATATCTGCAGGCATGGCAGAAAATCATTTCCAGTGGTGGAAAGTGACTTTGCTGTATGGATAAAATCTCGTGAAATTACTCTGGGGTAAGAACAATTTGTTTCAGTCTCCATCTCCCGAGATACTGATGTTGGAAAGGTCCGGATGTGCCAGACCTGCTCTCCCTGCACGCACCCATTTTAAACGCTGGGTTGATTTCTTTTTTTTTTTTAATATTTTTTTTTTTTCTGTTTTGCATGGACGTACTTGTGGCCTCAGGGACGAGAGTTCCACTAAAGCAGATAAAAGGGCTTTTAAATATGCAGGTTTGCTCTGCAGATGCGTGAGCGCCTGCTAAGGCATTCTGGTGTGATTAAAAAGAATAAATCCTTCCGAGGCCAGGAGAATACCTGGGTGAAATTAAACCCCTGCTGAAGAGCTGGTTGTATGTATGTACGTGCATAAATGTATGGATGTAGGCATGCATATAGGCATAGGTATATAGGTGTCAGCAGGCTTCAGACCTGAAAGTTGGGTGTGAAGGGGCTCTCCGAGGGCCCCCACTAACATGGGGAAATGAAGTCAAGAGCAGTATTAAGTTAGATGGCTTTCCTTCCCCTTCCAGGGCTGTTATTCTGATGCTGCTGGTATGTAATAAAAGACCTTTTACTGCTGGGGGAAATCAAATAATCCTACACAAACGCGAATGGGTCTGGGCTGTGATTATCCCGATGAAATTGGTGATTCAGCTCCGACTCTCTGTGTCTCCTCGCCTTTTCTGAAGGTGGGGTTTTTTTTTTGCCAGTCCCCGGATTGATAGATTGACACCTGAGTGCCTTTGTTGTCGGGAGCTTGCCATTACAGGTCTGTGCATCGCTTAGAATTTAGACTAACCGGTGCTTTTCTGGCTGGGGGGGATATTTTGGGCAAGATTTATGAATTTTCTGAGATGGACCCAAGTAGTAGTGATAATGAAGTTTCTGGAATGGTAAAAAGTATTTCTGTTGAAGAATAGGAAAATATTAGGAACCTTGGCATCTCTCCCACTCGGGAGGCAGCCTTGGTGATGGAGAAGTATTTGGAGAACATGCCACAGGGTGGTGCTTCCTATATTCTGTTGTGCCTCCTCTTTTAGACCCTCTCCTGGCTTGGCAGGGCTGAAAAGGTTGACTGTAAAGGAGAGAAGAATGACTTTTTCTGGGCTAAGGGAGCTCCACCCGTCCTTCCTCCCTTCCCCATCAGCTCTGCCTGTGCCCATGGTCTTTGGTCTGGGCAGCATGAGGGATGCTGATGCTCGGGGGTGCTCAAGTGCCTTAGATGCTCTGGCAGCCCCCTATATCAGGGATACCGGTCCAGTTGGGTGTACCCAATGGCTCCTGGTACGAGGTACCTCAGAGAAAGGTATCATCATTTACCTGAGAAGGATTTTCTCTGCAAATCTCCAGTCGGTTAGTGATTGACTTCTGTGCCAAAGAGTAAGGGCTTGGATCCCCGCCGCGTTTTTATCTCTTCTGGTACAACGGTGAGCTTCCTTATGGGGTCTCCTCCATCTCTAATTCCTGTGAAAGCACTATTTCTGCTCCTCCGTCATCGCAGAGCTCAAACCAGCCTTGTCAGAGGCAAGAGGGATAAAAAGCCACAGACCTCTCTTGTTAGAGACACGCTTCCGTGGGTTTCCCGAGGGCCCGGGGACTGCGCTACCAACGCTCTCAGAGAAGCAAATGCACTTTGTGCAAACCGTTTAACCTCTCTGTGCCTCTGTTTACCCTTTTAAAAAGGTGTAATTCCCGCCGAGATGCCGCGAGGATCAATTGCTGTTTCTGTACTCTGAGATCCCTGGATAAAAGGGTAGAGAATTATCCTGTCAGTCTGCCTCAAATATTGTTTTCATTAAGATTAACACTCTTCAGTAAACAGAACCGTTAAAGCTGTATTCGGTGTTTAATAAGTAATATGTAGTTGATATCCATCTCGTTGTCTTTTTGCAGCGAGCTGTTGGGCAACGCGCGGTGACGGGCCCGTTGAAGTGAAGCATCCTGCTCTAATTGCTCTTCACCACGTATTTGATTAGCAGTACTTAGGGTTATGCGCGGATGATGGGGTGGACCTCATCAGAATTCCTCCGTCTGGAGGGCACGGAACAGGAGAACAGCATAAACAACTCTAGACACTATTGAGGCCAGGTTCTGGCTCCTAAATCTGGAGGGGGGCAGCTCAGGGGTGATGGGCAGAGGGCTGATGAATCCTCCTGCACATGACATCTCTAAAAAAACCCATAAAAATCAGGTCCTGTAGGTAGTTGCCTGTAGGTGGTATCTGCACATGCTTGGCACGTAGTTAGGAAATCAAGGCTGCTTTAAATGGAGTGTTTTTGCTCCCGGGCTCCAGCAGAAGTGAAGGGAGAGTCAAGTGGAGCCAAAGTCCTTCTCCCTTGGTTTTGAACTCTGTGGGGATGGCAGGGTTCACGAGGGGAAGATTTCTTGGTCTGTTGCGTCAACTACTCTTTAAATTTACCTTGGGTTTTGCCAGCTCACGTGCTCCCAAACCCTCCCGGGCCAGGACCTCTCAAATATTCCTCCTCCTCACTTATGGAGTGCGTCACAGAGCCTTGACCATGTGAATAGGTCTCTGTCTCTTCCCGTATCTGGGTTTTTCTTGCCTGGATTTGGCTGGCAAAAGCTCCGAAGCATTTACCAGTGCTGGAGAAAAACAGACTTAAAAGCTGACAGCCAGAACTGGGGTCCTCAGCTGGGTCAAGTGCAAGTGCACGGAGCTGTGCTGATTTACGCTGGCTGAGGTTCTGGCCCATAATCTTTTGTGATCCATCATAAATACCGCGTTGATTTAAAATGAAGAGGTCTGCCTCAAAGTTGGCTGGGCTTTCGGTATAAATCTCCCAACCTTTGGGAACCTGCTTCCATTTCGTCCTTGCTGCCATAACTCCGGGTTAACACTGATGGAAGGGATTTTCCTTCACATTTTTTTTTGTGTGGGAATTTCCTTCCCACAATTTTGCTCAAACGTGGAGGCTTTTCCTTTCCGGTGGGCTGGACGGGGAGGCAAGCAGACCCACGCCTCGGGCTCCTGGCTACCACAGCCAGCTTGCTGATGCCGGTTGATAGCAGTTTCCCTCACCTCTGGAAAAAAATCAGTGCCAGCACTCGGTGACCGGTTGTGCCCATTCACAGTTATTGATGGTAGCTGTTCGGTGCTGATATCTTTGTGTCCAAGCCTGGGGTGCGATGGGGACGTTACGGCTGTGACCTGCAGCATGGACGGAGTTATCTGCCTTGGCAACTGGGACGGCTTTTAGCCGAGACTGACATTTGAATAATATATAGGAAAGCCAGTTGAGTTTCTGAGAAATTACCTCACTCTGAGAGCGTGCCCTGACCCTGTACGGGAGCAATAGACCTGTCTCTGTCTTGAGTATTGGGTGGCATTCCCAATCTGTACGCCGGAGGCTGATGGAGGTGGCTGTGTCCTTTGGCTCGTGGCGGAGCGGCGGAGAGCGTCTCGGCTGCACATCAAGGCAGGCGTGAAATGACAGTGCCTGTAAGCCTTTGGCTGCGGGTTCCTTCCCCGGGGAGGTATGTGCTGAGAGATCACTGACTCCCGAGTACTGCTCTCCGCTAAGTCCCAAGGAAATCCCATTCTGCCCACCAGCCGGCCTGCGGGATTTCTACCAGCCTGGAAATAATGGGAGAGTAACACCAATTAAGAGGACAGGCTCAGCCCCGTCTCCTGCTGCTCGGCGGAGGAGATCAAGGCAGGTTTGTCGCCGTTTGAAGACTGGCCTTTGAGAAAATTGCCGGTGAAGATGTTCTGAAATTGCTCCAAACCTTGGAAGTTGCTGCTGCGACGAATACAAATGGGTTGAGTGGAGTTTCACCTGAAGAGGAGCCGGTGGGGAGCCTTCCCCGCTGCCGGGCGAGGGGCGATGGAGGTGGCTCACCGTGGGGTGTCGGTGGGAGCCGAGTCCCAGGGTGGCGTGTAGGAGAGGGCTGAAGCTGGTGGGAATGAAGGCAAAGAGGGAAAAGGTTGAAGCAGGAGGACATGGGACCCGAGCAGCAAAAGCGAGGCTGTTCTTTGCCTTGAGCTGGGGGTGACAAGAGCTAAGGTTTCCCCCATGGATGGCCATCTTCTGGAGTAGGATGAGGGCTGAGGAAGGCAGATGGGGGGGTGCAGCTGCATCTTCATTAACTACATGCTCAGGCAGCCTTGTCCCTGGTCGTAGTAGAACATAGACCCAGTGTTTAGCCGGGTGTCGTGCAGCTTTGTCTCTCTGGGGGCAGAGGAGGAGAGATGTAAGAAACATCTCCATCACGTTGGTTCCTATTTAGTGAAGGTCTGTGAGTGTGTTTTGGCTTTTGGGTGACAGCAGAGTGTGGCAGCCTGACACAGGGTCCCCAGCTGGGCCTCCCCATTGCTGTGTTGAGGGATGGAGCACGTGGGTGAAACCACGTTTTTTTGGTCCTAAACACAAAGACCCAGCAGGCACAGCTGTCCCCGGGCCACCAACCTATCTTGCCACCTTCTTCATGGCAAGAGCTGCAAGGTGCCAGCAAGGAGCTGCTTGGGCAACATGTCAACCTGCAGCCCCCGCTGTTTCCAGCCTTCTGGTCCTTGGACGGAGATGTCCAGAGCTCCTGGGGTTCAGCGGGCGTGTTTTTAACCATCTGCTTTCTGCCACCGTGGTGTCAGGGCACCTTGATCTTTCAGAGCCCCTTGATCTTGCAGCACTTCAGCAAACTCCTGCCAGCCCCACGGGGAGTGCTAAGCTCAAATCCTCCAACCTGAGACCTGGCACTGATCTCTGCCAGGTTTTGGCTGCTCTGCAACAAGGCATTGCATCTCACGGGCAGCTTTATCTCTGAGCTCCCTTTGATGCAAACCAAGCCGTACCGGGTTAAGCCATCTGAGTGCCCGTGTTAACTCCTGGCCCCGGGCTTTGGCAGCGGGGAACGCTCACGGAGGGCGAGAACCGTGTCCATCACTTGCCCGAAAAGGATGCGGTGCCTGGGCTGCCTGCACCTCTGACCCCGTGATTTATTTAAACCCTCGTTACGGAGTTCACCCCGCCATAAACCAAGCCCAAAAGATGGCTCCGGCGATCTGCAGGGCTGAATTAAACATGTGCTGTTGCTTCTTGCGGGCTCTGGCTGATTTTGTGCAGGGAGGGAGGGAGGGAGAGCTCAAACAGATGGCCCAAGTACCAATCTCACCGTCTCTTACCTCCTTAGGAAATAAATGAGCGGTGCAGAGAGAAATTGGGGCTGTGTAATGTGCTCTCAGGGTGTGCACTTTCCAGGCAACGCTGGTCCGAGGCTGCTGGGGTCAGTGTGGATGTTACTCTTGTACCCTCTTGTCTTGAGATACCAGTTAATATATTCAGCTCTTGATCAGACTCTCATTATTGGGAGATTCAGCAGGGACACCAAGCATGGGCTTTATTGGGCTTTATTTTATTTTTTATTTTTTTCCCTGCTCCATGTTCATTTAGTTTGGTAATTTCTTTCCCTCAGGAAACTCAGGCTCAGATGCAGCATCTGGGTTTTCAATGAAGTCCATCTTTATTTTATGGTTGCAACAGGCATTTGGGTTTCCAGCTGTGGAAAAACAACCACCCTCTCCTTCCCCATTTTAAGGGATGGGTTTTCTTCGTATTGTGGTGCTGTCGATGAGAGTGTTACACGGGAAAAGGCTAAGATCCAAGATTTAATCTCTGCCGTGTTAGGAAGGTGTTAGGAGAAGTTTCTTCTATCAAAGAGGTCCATCTCCCGAGGAAGCTGGTGGCCCTGCCATCCCACTGGTCTGGGGGTAGCAGATGGATGCAGCCACCATGGTCTGTGGGCTTCAGCCTAGGTCAAGTCCCACGGGGACCTGCTCTGGCCGGGCAACGATGGTCAACAGAGCCTGGCTAGATATCTGCTTGGCCAACCATCTCACCTGGAGCCTGCTGGCTTGTCCGGCCTGGGGCTGCGGAGGAGAGTGGGAGGCAGAGGTGATGCAGGGAGAGGGACAGCAGCCGCTTGATGGAACGGAAAATGCTGACATAAATTAATCAAACGAGGCATCTCGCAAGATTGAATTAGATCCTGATTTATGACTGCGGTGCTGCTGCTTCTGCAGTTCCTGTGCTCCCTGCTTATCCCTCACCCCCTGATTTATGGGGAGGCTACCGCTGAGAAGGGACCCCTACGGAAAGAGCGGATGGATGGATGGATGGTGTTCCTGGCTGGGCTAATACCAGCCATCACATCATGTTGTTCCTCAGGACTTCACCTGTTCAACTGATGTATAAGCTCAATTTCTAGGCTTTTTGGATGTGTTGCCTAGCTCTTGGAAGACTGATGCCTAAAACAGGAGAGAGCCTTTAGTCCTGCATCTTGCTCATCCTCTGGCTCCTCAGTGCCACCAAGAAGGCCCCTACGAGCACCATCCTGTGACCAGTTGCTGCAGAAAGGTCTTTCCAACCCTTTCAGGTTGGGCTGGTTTGTGAGAGAGACTCTCTTCCAAGAGATGTTTCTACTCTCCGGGAGCCAAATCCCTTCATTTCTATTCCACTCTGAGAGCTCCTGTAGCTGCTGGTTTCCTTATCGTGCCCTGTAGAGGAGAGCATGATTTGTCTGGACATGTCCAATACGTTTGCACACTGTACAAGGTCATCAGAGCATGAAGTGACTTCTCATCCTTTACATTCGCAGAGGAGCCAGGGAAGCTTGAAGGAGCGTGATGCCAAGGTGGCTTCAAAGATATTTATGGGGACCTGGCCCTCCATGAGGAGGGAGCAAGAGAAGATAAAGGGGATTAGGTGAAAATGGAGCCGTTTGGCAATGGACAAGATCAGAGCAGAAAGTTGGGGTGTAGTTATTGATGGGGAAGGTTGTGGATGGCGTGGAAAATAGAAACGTGTAGTTCGTGTGGAATGAGTTAGAGGAGGAGGAGCCTCATGAGAAATGTGGAGGGTCCATGGAGCAGGTGAGGAGGACAGGGCTTTGGAGAGAAAAGAGTAAGGTGCAACCTACCTGAGGGCTGTCTTGTTTGCCTAGTGTCCATGTAGGATCCCTTCAGCTTCTTGAATTCCATGTAGGAAAAGCATTTTCCAAAGAGCCAGCCCCTTCCCTGGCAGTGAGCGTCCCTCGGTACGGTGGCTGGGGTGGGGAACAGGAGGACTGGGCTTCAGCAGGAGAGCAGGAGCCCCCAGCCTTGTTTGCAGCCATGTTCCCTGGGTACCTGGCAGCAGAGATGAAGAATAGAAACAGATCTTCTGTCTTCCTGCAGCGTATTGATTTTTTGCTCCCTGCTCCGGCCTTTTGCTCGTCCTTTTCAGCAGCTTGGCGGTGGAATGAAATATAAGGTTTGAAAAACTAAAAATACAAAAAGTGACAGCTTCATTGCTCCGAGTGATGGTATTTCGAGGGGAAGCGTGACCTGAGGAAAGCGGAGACGATGCCGACCTGGCCTGCCTCCGCTCGCTTGGCGAGGGAGGGGGCAGTGAAAGGAAGGGGGCTCGGGGCTGGGGCGCCGAGTCGTGTCCCTGCCGTGCTCGGGGGCGGCCCCACTCCTTCTGCAGAGGCAGCTGTGGGTTGCTTTGGAGGTTTGGCAATGGGAATGCGGTTCCAGGGGGTGGGATGTCCTATTCTTGTCCCTGCCACGCGTTTGTGTGGGACGCATCAGCTTGCAGTGCCCCTTTGTCCCCCTTGTGACAAGTGAAGGTGGCCCTCTGGGTGATGGGAGCTGGGGTAGACCTGATGCCCTGTTGCTGTATGTCTGGCACGGCCGGCCCTGGAGCATGATTTTAAGGCTATTTTCAGGCTTCTGGGTGGTTACCAATTAGCAGCTGCCGCAGCTCGCTGCGACGCAGCAGCCTGCCTTTGGTCGGAGAGTGCCCAGCAGGGTTTAAATTACTTGTCATTTGCCTTGTTTTGCTTGGCCATTTGAATGGTTGACTCTCTCCTAATTGGCGTCGTAACCACTGGGGTGATACGCTCAGAGGTTCTTGATTGGATTCCTACTTTTTGGGGACTGGGAGCAGGGGGAGGAGGAAGCCTGGCAGATGCTGCAGAAATTAAGCAATGGAATTTAATTCCTCTGTGCCGTTTTGAGAGACAGGCAGTGCAAAAATACAAAATCCCTTGGGTTTTCCACATGGGGATGAATTCAGCGTGGGGGTTTGGATGGTGCAGGGGGTGGTTTAGGCATTAGGAAGCTTCATGGAAAGGTGGAGGAGCCATGCACTTGGCATGTTTGGGTTGTGCCAGCAGAGATGGGGAATTTTGGAAGGTCTTTTAGGGTGGTAGATGACTTAATCTGTGCACGCTTTAGCAAGGAGTTACACGGCCCAGAATTAAGCACAAAAGCTGCCCCCGTGCCGTAGCGAGCATCCCGAGGACTGCCCATACAGGATGGCCAGCTCCAGCCACAGGCTACCAGCCTCCTAACTCTGGATTTTGCTGGTGGGCTCACAAACCTGAGGGGTTCAGGATCCTCAGGAGTTTCTGTGCCCCTGCCGCGGAGCCGAGCTCGGCGGTGCAATATTCCTCTTATTAAATCCGATGGCGATGAATGGGACATGACACCTGCGTATATGATTCAAATCGAGTCATCCCATTACACGGCGTAAATCAATAAACAAAATGTAGCCGCTGACAGCGTTTACAGTTCCCCCTATTACTGCCAACCAGCCCATTTTCTGTGCATGAAAGAGGCATTTACACCCCATTTAACTGTGCTTTGATGCGGGATCCGGTTCCCGGGAAGAGCGGAGGCTTTGACAGGTGACATTAGGGGAAGGGGAGATCTACAGCGTTCATTTGTAGAGAGCTGAGCCAAGGGTTGTGAGACATATTTTCACCCGTTTGGGCTGTCCATCACCCTAATTGATGATGTGCTGGTTGGGAAATAGGGCTTGGACAGGAGGTGGGGTGATGCCGAGGTGGCTGGGGTGCAGCTATGTTGGCATTTCCCGATGGATCACGTTCCCAAGAGAAAGGGAAATGTATTTCGCCTTCTGTCCTGGCTGGGGAAAGGTCTTTCTCTGGAGTTGGGTGACAGGGAAGAGAAGGACGAAGGAGAAGCAGGCTGGGACATGCACTGGGAGACATGGCTCTTGGAACACCTCAACTGTCCGACTTGATTTTATTTAATGGGCTTTGCAATCTGGTGATTAATCTGGTAATCAGAGGAAATGTTACAGTAACGGCTGGCAATAAAAATATAACCTAAAGTAGATAAAAACTCTCTTTTTCCTCTCTTTTTCTGTTTTTTTCTCGCTGAGAAATTGTCAGTTGACATCTCTCCCCTTTATGAGAGACGGCAGGAGGGAGAGGGAGATGCATGTGATGGGAAAAACCTGGTCCCTGCTGCATCTTGCCAGGGCTCAGAAAACTTCCCAGCTCCTCGATGGGGCTGAGCAGCTCCTCCACCCTGAATTTAGTCAATCAGCACTGATTTATACACATATTTTTTGAGGGGTAGGCATGGACAGGAATCAGATCAGCTGCCCTCCGAACTGAGAATTGATAGTTTTGTCTCGTTTCCTGGAACGCCACCAAATCTCTGAATTATTCCAAAAAGGACAAGAAAAGCTTCTCTTTCTCTCTGCCCGCCTTTGTTGTTGGTTGATTTTGTTGGTGTTTTGCCGCTGCAGTTGGCTTTGTGGATAAAAAGGGCAGTTTGTGACCGAGAGGGAGAGAGACGTGGTTAGAAAACAGCAAAGGGGAGCAGGGATTTTGCAAAATGTACCGCTTGAACATCGCTTTGGCAGGATGGGGACATAAATCCAGGCATGTTTTTCACATTTTCCTACAGATTTCCACCAAAAAAAAAAAAAAGTCCCCTAAGCCCCAAAACGCAGCTTGGCCAGAGTGAGTGCTGGTGTTGATTCTGGAGGAAGAGTATTCCCATATGCTTTGCTAAGTCCGGATCTGCTTCCAGTAAATATCCTCGGCTGCCGGTATTGAAGTTGGACTCTCTGCCAGTCATCCATTTATTTATCCTTTGCAGATCCCCCGGGGAGTGTCTGGGATGAGCTTAGTCCTTTCTTTCCTCATCTCCTTGAGCTTTTATCGTAACCCTTGTGGGAACGGTGGGGGCGAGGAGCCCCCTGTCCTCTGGTGCTGAGGGATGGAGGGGGTGGAGATGCCATTTCCATAGGGACTCGATGCCAGACCTGACGCTGGAGAGGGCAGGGAGCGGGCTGTGGAATGGGAAGCAGCTCCAAAACTCATGCAAGAAGCAGGAAAGGGGATGTTTCAACCCAGCTTCTCATTAGAAAGATTAAATACATCAAAATGGGTTGTTTCTTCGTATTAAAAGGGCCGTTTTTGATGTTTCCTTTCTAATTAGGAGCAAGTCGAGAAAGATTTGGCAATCTTTCATGTTGATCGCCTTTAGATCACCATCCCTGGAGGTATTGAAAAGGCAGGTGGACGTGGTGCTGCTGAGAGACGTGGTGGTTTGGGCAGTGTTGGGTTGATGGTTGGACGGGATGATCTTAAAGATCCCTTCCAACTTAGAATATTCTAGATGTCTTTCCCATCTTTCCTTGACTGTCACCTTTTGCTGCCGAATTCCCTGGACTGTGAAATGAAGCTTTTATTATCTTTCAAGAAAGGGGGAGGGAAGAAGGGGGGGACATACAGAAATTAAATTAGTGAAATTAAAAAGATGATGATGACGACGACGACTGTAACCTAACTTCAACCCTTTTCATTCCGCCTCACGTAGCGAGACAGCAGGCTATGTTCTGGGGCTTCTGCTTGGATTGCTGTAAAGAACCGAACTTTTACTTTCAAATTAACCTGTCAAATCATATATTTATAAAGGAATTGAAGGCAGGAGAATGAGGGTCCCGTATATTCCCACGCATCAATTAGGGGGAAAATTAATTACAATTTACTGGCATTACCACATTAGAGCTCCCTTGATTAGAGAGCAGATCGCTCTGTGCTCTGGAAAAAGTTAAAATTAGGGGGTGTAGAGGGAGGGAGGGAGGTCCTGGGGCTGGCTCTGAGAGCGGGCACCCCTTGAGAGCCAGCTTCTTGGGGTTGGTGTTGCCCTCAGAAGACCTGTTTTGGGGCCTGAGGCCGTTGGACGCTCACAATTGTTCTTAAAATTGTTCATTAGACCTTGACAGAGTGCATGGGTTGGGTTAGTGCCAGCACTGGGGCAGGGAAAGGCTGGTTCTCCTTGGCCTTGTTGGCTCCTCTCACCCCATCCTGGCACTGCATCCCTGGGCTGATGAGCTCTCGGCTTGAACCAGGGAGTCCCGGGTGGCCACGAGATCTTCTGTGTGTTTTATTCTGGGGGGTTACTGAATATTTAATGCGCCTAAATTAGTGCTGGAAGGAGTTCCCGGGCCGTGGTTCCCCTGGTGTCACCTGGGGAGATGGCTACAATGCTGCTTTGCGATGGGAAAGCCAATATCATCGCCGGGCCATTAGCAATTTGCTGCCGCAATTAGAAGTTTTGTGGCCTGGGATGAGGACAGGGGGCAAGGCAAGGCACAGTGAAAAGGATGGTTCAACCCAATCCCGCTTGATTTTGCATCCTCGGGCAGCTTTATGCCATGGAGGGGGGAAGGTTGGGGAGGTCTTTGGTCTGGGAGGGAGAGGAGGCACATATTGTGCTGCAGGGAGAGGGAAGGAAGGATTTCCCGAGACTTTGAGCAATTTTTGGGAACAGATGAACCTGGCACGCGGCCACCTTCCAAAGCCTGTTGTGGTTTTTTGGGTTTTGTTGTTTTTTTTTTTTTTAATATTCCTGGCACTAGCCATGAGCGAAGATGAAGTTCATAGGCTCGGGAAGCCCGGATCGGGATGTCGAATCTCAGGGCTGGAGATGCCCCTGAGATGCAGAGTTGGCATCCCTGGGAGCGAAGGGCAGCCCACACAGGGCTCTGTGTGGCTGTTTGATGTCAGATGGAAGCGTCCCCCATGTGAGAGTGCCTGTTTCCAGGCAGCTGGGACAGGGATATTTAATATTTGGCCTGGGAAGGTGAGATCAGGTGCTCGGAGAAATGGTCCAGCTACTGGGACCGGTCCCAGACAGCTCATTTTCTGCCCCCTACCCCTTGTAGAATGAGGGTTGCTTTATGGCCGTGGTGTGCCACCTCTTATCAAGGACATTGCAGACATGGCACGAGGTGCCAGGGATGGCCCGGGGCTGCTCTCTGGCTCCCTGTCTGCCCTTGATGGTGGGCACGATCCAGCCTCCGAGCTGCTGCCGTGCTTGGAGCCGCACCAGCTAGGGAGGTGGGACCTGCCTGGGATGGATTTAGTGGGAAAGGGGCTGCTTTTCGAAGATCCAGCTGTGGCATCTCCTGCTTTCCCAGTAAGAGCCTAAATCCCAGTCCTTGCAGGACAGCTGCTCCTAGAGTGAGCAAAATACTCACATGGGGTACTACCACAAAAAGGGGCTTCTTAAGCCTTTCCTCCCCTATTTCCTAATCCCAATTTTCCTTGTTTTCATACAATCATTTAGGTTGGAAAAGACCCTTGGGGTCATCGAGTCCAACCAACTCTACAAAGTTGACTCGAGTCCAACCAACTCTACAAAGTTCTCCCCTACACCATATCCCCCAACACCACATCTAAACAACTCTTAAACTCATCCAAGGATGGTGATTCAGTCCATCCCCATTCCTCCAGCAAGGGGAAGGGCAGTGCAGAAGACTGAGGTCATGAGCAAAATGGTTTGTGTCTGCTGTCCCATCCCTCGGCGTCGTGTGGTTGCCCGTGGGCTGCAGTCCCTCGGATGCGCCCTGTGGGTGGACCTTCCTTCCAGAAGGTCCTCTCCAGTGCACGCCGTGAGGGGTGCCAGGGGTTTGAAGCGTGCTGTGCCCTCCTCATGAGCTCTGTTGGCCAAACCAGGCATTTTGGGGATTGTCCCCTCCAGGAATCCATCACTCCACTCCCCTTTAGTGACCTGGTGAAACCTGCCGTGAAGCTGCCAGGAGAGCTCTTCCTGCAGCAGCTCCAGGCTGATTTTCACCAGGGAAGGATTTCTCCCTCCCAGGTGGGAGAGGCAGCGGGGTTAGGGACCCCGAAAGCGCGAACATTCCTCTGACAAGCTGTTTGAAGCCGAGTTGATCAGAGGAGGTGACAGCCCTGCCACATCTGGGAACAGCTTCTGTGTCCTCCTTGCTGACAGGAGGAGTTTGATTCCTTTAATATTTGATGTGTTCTGTCTTTTGCAATGTTTGTTTTTGCCATTGTGGGTTTTGGCTTGTTGGGTTTTTTTCCTTTTTTTTTTAATCTACACTGCTCCTCACAAGCAGCTTCCCATTTTCAGGGTGGATGGGAGCTCTCTGGAGAGGCCAGGGGAAAGCAGTGAGATGACAAATGTGACACTGAGTTGGCTGGAAACTCAACCTGTGAGGTTCTTTCTGTTTCTCCTCCATCCACCTTTCCGGCTGGAGTGAGGTGGTTGCATCCTTCCCATGTGTAAGAAGAGGCAAGGGACCACCCCTGCCCACGTGCCACCATGCCAGGGTGCAGGTGACCCCCATCCTACCTGTGTTCGTGGGGTTCCCACCCATGTGTGGCCACCCCTCAATGTCCATCCCTGGGAAACGTGGGGACTGAGCCGGCTCCGCTGCTGGGGAAGGGTCCAGCTGCCCCATAAGTCCCCTTGATGGGGAGGAGATGGGTGTTTTGCTGTTGTAGGAGGAGCCTCTGGCTGGGTGACAGCACACGATGTGACATTGCAAAGCCTTTGGTGACTCCTGGGCAGAGCTGGCATCGGGGATGTTGTCCCTCAAAGACTGGCACTTGCAAAACCTTTTTTTGTGGCTGGGATGCTAAGATGGCTTTTCATCCTCCTTCTCTGTCACTCTACTTGAAGAAAGGGGATGACAGCGGGGAGGTGACATCCTGGGAAACTCTTGGACCGTTTTCCAATGGTCCTTCAGACCCTTTTTCCCAGCCCAGGCTCTTGCTCCTGCAGGATAACGAGCTGTTGGCGGCTCCGTCGGAGCATCTCCAGCAGCTGGGTGCCCTTGGGGAAAGTGCTGGTGCAGAATTCCCACCCGTGGGACGCCGTGCTCCCGTGCCCGCCCCCTGCCATAGTCTTTGCTGCTGCAGGTGGGCAAAGCTCCCACCTGGAGAGAGCCAAATTTCCCACAGTCAGGATGACTTCAGCTCCCCTTCCCACCTTCCTGCCCTCTCCATGCCACATCCCTGCAGGAGGCAAATGTTCCTGCGGCTGGAAACGCTGAGCTGAGGCTGTCTCTGAAAGGAGGGGGCAGGGGAAGCGTGCGCTGAAGTTTTTCTGGTAGATTTTGGGAGTCTGTGTGCAGGGAAGAGGCAGCAGGAACAGGGTGGTCGGGGCTGTTGTGCTTCTCAGGTGGATGCCTGGTGCAGGACTGAGCTGGGGAAGGTGTTCCCCTTCGACGGGGAGCTTTTCTGCCTGTATTCCTGGTGGGAAGGCAGGAGCAAGACCCCGGGGATGATGAGCGAGGGCTCTCCCAGGCTCCGTGCTGGCAGGGTGAGTTCTTTTTCCATAAAAAAGGCTTCCTCCTGTTGACATAAATTTAAGTGGGTGCTGCAATTACTGCCGGCTCTGACATCTGAAATGAGCGGAGCCCACCCTTGCTGTAAGTCGTTGCCAAGCTGATTACAAGGCAGAGCAGGAAAAAGTCAAATTATCAAACAAAGCCAAAAGAGAAAATGGGGCAAAAAACACCCCCTTTGAGGTCAGGTGCGTGGCCAGGGCAGGATGGGAAGAAGGGCTGCCCTTATGCCCTTGCAAAGGGATGTTGTCCAGGCTCAGGTTGGAAGGTCCATTCACCCTGGGCATGGTGGGATGGAGAGGGCTCATCTCTGCAGGGTTTGGAGGATGTTGTCTAGGCTCATGTTGGAAGGTCCATCACCTCGGGCATGGTGGGATGGAGAGGGTTCACCTCTGCAGGGCTCAGAGATGTGGGTGCGGGCGTGAGAACAGGCCAAAGCAAAACAAATCAAGGACAGGCGTTTGCCTGGGCCAATTTCTTCTTAAAAGCTCTTTCCGGAGGAGTGGGGCTGTGACATGGGAGTTAGTTGGGCTGGAAGGAGATTACTGCTGCTTGGCTCCAGGTCAGTCACACAAATCCTGCTTTCTGGTGGCTTAGGGAAAGCTGGACATGATGCGCCCGACGGCAAAGCTGTGGCTTGAGCCTCCGGAGCGAAGGAGCACAATTTTCCCCCTTTCCTGCTCCAATTGCCTGAGCTGTTGGCCATCCCTGCCCGAGGATGGACAAACCCAACCTCCAGCTCCTACCCGCCGTCGGTGCTTTTCCTGCATTTCCTGGGGGATTTTCCTCCCACCCACCCCCTGGGAGGAAGAGGAGGAAGGAGAAGGCAGTGCCACACAGCCCTTTGAACCCACTCCATCTCCCCGCGTCCCCTGGGGACGCGTGGGCAGGGAGCAGCCCATCTCCCTGGGGGTTGCCGTCCGTCGCTCCTCTTCTGCTCTTCTCCTCTCCTCTCCTTCCTCCTTTTCCTCCCTCCCAAGGTGCAGCTCTACATCTGTCGGAGGCGGCGACGTGCCAGCTCGCTTAATTACAGTCTGCTTTACCTGAATCCCCCCGGGTAATCCCGCCTGGATAACGTTATCCTTCGCCGGCTGGCCTTAAAGAAGCCCGGGCGGTGGGAAGGCTGCCGAACCCCTCTTGCCTTTGGGGGAGGGGGGTGTAAAGTTGGGTTTTTTGATGCTCAGAGCTCCCCCAAGGAAACAGCAGGACGGTGGTAGTCATCCCTAAAAGCTTCAGACCCAGTCCCGTGCCCATTTATTGGCCGTTTGGCTCCGGGATGGGCCTGGTGTCCATCAGGGATGGTGGCAAACGCGGTGCTTGGGAGCGGAGCTGGGAGCCACCGGCATCGTAGGACGTGAATGAACGCACTTCAGAGCTGCTCTAATGCTTAAGTGGACAAGATAATGCGATACTTTTTTTTTTTTTTTTTTAATCTTATTGGCCCAACAGATAAGTTATTAATGCACGGGCTTTCAAGCGGCGTGTGTGATTTGCATGGATACAATGGAGCAAGATTTTCATTATTTGGCGGGGCGCCGCTCGATCAAGGGCTGCTGAAAGGAACTCGGGGCTGATTTTGTGCGCTATTTATCGTTCTTCGTTACCAGCCCTCCCGGGCGCTTTGTCCCGCCTCAGCTCACTGCTTCTCCGGCGTATCCATAGCAGAAGAGAAGCCTTTCACGTGCTCCTCGTCGGGTGATAAAGTTATCAACATTCATAAGTGACTTTGCTGCAGTCGTGGGCCCTGCTTCGGGCTTTGTTGGTGTGATTTGTGTTAACAAAAGCACTCATCTGCCGCGCTCCGGATGAGATGTGAGTCTGATGGCTCGAGAAAAGGAGCTTGGGAGGGGTTGGCCTGGGAGATCACAAAATCACAGAATCCC
>JAOXJM010000010.1:2893552-2908624 GCA_026413425.1 Tringa solitaria | reverse complement strand
AACAGCCTCAAGTTGTGCCAGGGGAGGTTTAGGATGGATATTAGGAAAAATTTCTACTGAAAGGATTATTAAGCATCGGAAGAGGCTGCTCAGGGAAGTGGTGGGGTTGCCGTCCCTGCTGGTATTTAAAAGCCGGGCAGATGTGGTGCTGCAGGACATGGTTTAGTGGTAACTGGGTAGTGTTGGGTTAATGGTTGGACTTGATGATCTGAAAGGTCTCTTCCAACCTAAATGCATCTCTGATTCCAGGGCAGCTCTCTGGCAGCCTGGGCATGTTGACTTGCACCCTGCGCAGCGTTTGGGCTTCCCCAAAAGACTCAGACCCAAAATAAAGGAGCCAACTGGTACAAATCACTGCATCTCCCCGTTGGAGCCGAGATGTTGATTGATGCCGGTGGGGCCATAGTTATCTTCCAACGTGGGAATTTGGGAATAACTCAGCCCTGAAGCACAGTTTCCCCTGCGGTGGTGGCCCTGGTGGGGCCGTGCAGAGGAGAGGCAGGGATGGGATCTGGTGTCTCTCCTGCCTGTTGCAGTTCCGACCGCTCTCTCCGTCCCCCAAGGAAACACGCCAGCTCCGCTGCGATTAATCTAATCGGCCACTGGATGTCAATGTTGCCTCGTCCAATTACGAGCAGGGAAAAGTGCCGGATCTTCGGAAAGGGGGAGAAAATGCTAGCGGAGGTTGGATGTTGTTTTCTTCCTTGAAGTTGGCTATTAAGCACCGTAGGGCCACGTAGGACGGGAACCCAGGAGGAACCAGTCCTTGCTCTTGTTTTGCTCAGCCAAAGGAGGGGTTTTGACCTAGTCCGTGTAAAGCCTTAAAACCCTTGATTTTGGGACCAAAATAATAAAAAAAAAGGCTTCAGAGGAATGGAGGAGCTGGATACAAAAGCGTATCCTCTTCTCGGAGTTGTCGTTGTTGGTTGGCACCGGGCCCGCGCGTGATGTTCGGGAGGACGGTGCTGCATCTCCCGTGGAGCTGCGCATGAGGAAGGTTTGAGGACCAGAAAATACGGCTCCAGAAGGGGGGGAGGGTGCCCAGCAGCCTGCAAAAAGCGGGTCTGGATTTAAACGTCGCAGCTTGGCCTCCTGTCTGTTATCCATCTTGGAGCCGGTGGCGGGGAAGCGCAGACAGCAGCTGCCTCCTGCCAAGATTCATGATCGAGAGTGCCTCTTCTTCCTCCCCCGCCACCACCCCCACCTTCTCCCTCCCTTCCACAAATATTTTAAATCCAGGCCCCGGGTTGGGAAGCAGGTGCAGCATCTGGTGTCTCCAGCTGATCCGCGTGCCCAGATGGGGTGTCTCTGGTGGGGGGAGACCAAGTCCAGAGCTTTGGTGCAGGTCTATAGCTATGGCCACCATGGGGTGAGATGCTGTTGGTCCTCTCCTACGTTCTCTATGGCGTGAAACCCCACGTAGACCTCACCCCAAAGAAGATCTGGGGTTGCAGAAGCCCTTTTCTTGGGTAGCACATACCTGGCAACGAGATCTTGGGGGCTTCTTGCCCTCCCTTGCACCTCTGTGGAAGTTAAAGGCCATCACTCCCCGGAGCTATCATCCCGCTGCTGTTCTTTTCTAGCAGTAAAAAGAAAGGAAAACGGACTCGTGGTTTCCATCCCTTTGGAATTATTCACCCCCCTTTCACATTGGGTTCATTTGGGCGCGTTAATATCTCAAATTTAATGATAAGTCTAACGGAATTCATTTATAAGATAAATAAGATGTTATTAGTACATTAGTAGCAAAAAATGTGCAAGGACACTGCTAATCTAAGGTGAAAATGCCTTCCTGAGTGAAATTTAATTAGCAGATTGTGTTCTATTAGTGACTTTTATGGGGAGTTCATGAAAATGAATACAAATATGATCCAGGCAGCCTCTCCTGCGAAGCGAGAGCCTTGCTAACCTATCCTCCCTCTCCCTGCCGCTGCCAGTGGAGGGGAAACACCGACGTGCGTCCTCTTCCCTTGCCAGAAGAGGACTTTTCTGGGGGCAGAAAGGCAGCCTGGTGGCCACCTTAGGGTTGTGGTTGGAGGGCAGCAAGTCTGGGTGTCGTGTAAATTCAGCGTGATCCTGGCAAGTCAAATGGGGTGGGGGTGTCGGAAAAGTCCCATCTTATTCCCTCTGCCTGAGCCAGCGGGTGGTGGGAGCTGTTTTTCCAGGATAAGAGCAGCGATGGTGGTGGAGATGGAATTTTCTCCCCAGCCAGATGTCCTGCAGCGGTCAGCACTGGTGGCAGAGGACGCCAGGGGTCCGTCAGCAGGGATTCAGCCTCACGCTGCCGTGTGCTGGCAGAGCTCTGCCTTCCTGCAAAAGCCTGTTGTAGCTGCAGGGGGATGGATCCCATCCAAGAACATCATACATCTTTTAAAGACTTATGGTCCCCAACCGAGCCAGAGGGTGTTGTGCAGCTGTGAGTGCCAGACCGTGCTGGAGTCACAGGCTGTAGAGATGTGTTTGGTGTCCCTTCTCCTCCCAACTCGCCTCCCAGAGCCATGTGAAGGAGCCGTGGAGGTGACATTGATGGGTCTTCCTGGGTTTTGGGCTGAACACCAGCACTTGGGGTGTTTCCAGAGCTAGAAAACATGTGGTTTCAGGACCTTAGAGGTGATTTAGGAAGGGAAAACATCTTGGCATCAGCAACAAAAAAAGGAAATCAATAAAAGGTGTCTCTGCTCTCAGTCTTTCCTGGGAAGACTGTCTTGCACACCCTGCTTTAGGAGTAGCTGTCACTGTGGCATAACCTTTTCCACCCCATCTGGGACCTTCTGGTCCCAGTCAATGTGTGGCGAAGGGAGACATCCCTTGGAGATGCCACCAGCCCCTCGCTCTTGGCACCAAAGTCCAGAGCGAGATTCCACCTCAGTTGAAACCTGTAGCCCAAACTTGCATTGACTTGGGGGTGGCTGGGAGATTGGACTCCGTCCGTACAGCAGGTTGCCCATGTGGTCCTTTTTCGAAAGTGCTTGTTGAGGGTGTTGGAGCTCCAGAGGAGCAGAGAGAGACTTTGTGAGCTGAGAAATACTTAACAGACCTGTCCCCTCCCTTGAATTGATGCAGAATGGATTTGGTGACCCCTGGCCAGGCTTTTGAGGCCAGGGAAGAGTCCTTTGGTCACCGGCTGCCCGTGTAGGAGGCATCTGGTGGTGGTTCGAAAGGTTCTTCCCTCCCATCTGCGGGCGCAGGATCCAGCTCTTGCTGATGTCTTTGCTGAACAGAGGCAGAACGGCGAAGCGAATGCATGGGGAGTCATTATTCATGCAGATGATCCTCACAATTCAATAGAGATAATTAGGAGAATGATGGAGGAAATTAGCACTTTCTGCGGGTTTATTAATATTAATAAAATGATTCCACGGTTAAAAATAATAATAATAATATTAATAAAATAAATAGAAAACGGGAGAGGAGCTGTTCCTGGCTACTAAATAACAGTTTGCTCCAGGCAGCGATCAACCAGTAGCTTGAATTAATCTTCAGAGACAGGTTTTTTGCCCTCTCTAAAGACAGTATCACAGAAGTCAGAATGGATTGAGGCATATCTGGGCTCATTTCTGGCTTCTCACTTTTGTCTTGCCCATTAGCAAGAGGAGCTGAAGCTCAGGAGATCCTTAAGGCCATGGGAAGTTGAGTGGCTTGTCTTTCGCCTGCGAACAGGCTTGAAAACGGGGTGTTTTCTGAGAAGTGATGCCTGTTGTCCTCCTGCTCCTTCACCCGCTTTGTAGTTGTCCTAGCAAGGAAAACACTCCCATAGCATTCCACCAGAGGCTTGGTGTAGTGTGGGTTCCTGGGTCTGAAGACCCATTTCCAGGTTGTCCTCTGGGTTGGGTTTCCCATCCCCTCTCGGATCGACCACAGCGGAGGACTGTGGACCTCTGCCACCGACCTCCAGCGTGGTGTGGGAGCTGGTTCGGCTGGTGTGCCGGGTGTGCTGGAGAATTTGGGGGAATCTATTTGCAGCCGGCGAGGAGATTATCAAATTAACGACGGCCCAGAATGTTGTTAATAAAAATACATGACAAAGGTATTTAAACATGTGAAAATTTAATTAGAATTTTTATTATTAAAAATCTTGCTAAAAGTGCTTTCTGAAGCCCTCTGCTTTCTTTGGAGATTGAGGCTTGTTCAGTTTCTTGCCTGCTAAGAGGAGGATTTGGGGTGAGGAAGGGAATAATTGGTACCAAGTGGCTTCTGCAGAGGGCACTGGGGCTTTTTGCCTCGGATCTTGGATGCAGGATTAGGCCTGGCTGTTCCCATGGGAATACCTGCCTGGACTTGATTCTTTTAGGGAGGCATGAATGGGGTTTTGCAGTCATGAGAGCACTGTTTGCTGGCTAGGAGGGACATCTGGAGAGGTTTGATGGTGGGTCAGGGGCTGTGATTTCCTCAGAGGCACCACCGGGAAGGGTAGGAAGGACCTAGGATGGGCTGTTGGACTTGTGACCCCTTCTCCGTCCATGGGAGGTGTGTGCACTGAAAAAACTTACTTGGGGAGCAAAGAAGAGGGGCTCTGAGGTCCCAAGCTGTGTGGGTCTGTGCCCGTTCCTCCTGGGCACACCTAGAATCTCTCTCTTTGGGGCAGCAGGGAGCAGCTCTGTTTGTTTTCACTCCACAGGGAGCTGTAAATACGCCGGTAGCAGCTCTCTCCTGTCTGACCCCATTGCGTTCCCCAGTTAGAGACACCAGTCTGGGGGGTGGTGCCAATTCCCAGAGCCTTCTCCATCCGTCTTTATTTAAATGGGAAAAGATCAGAGCGGTTGAACCCATTACTTTAATGATAGATTCCATTCTATTAAATGATAATTGCGAAAAATCAGTTTCTATAATTAAAAAAAAAACCCCTCACAGCTAGACATGGTGAACATGATGGTATTTTTGGCTTTCTGCTGGTGCTTTTAATGTGATTTCCATCTGATTGTGGAGGATCCTCACATCCTTTCTGGGTCAGGGGTTGGTGATGAGAGGATCCAGCTCCTGGATGGAGAGCGGGATGGGTGGTGAGAACGTCCAGCTTTGGGATGGAGAGCGGGATGACTTTCCCTCTCCCACCCTCTGGTGTCTCGGGAGCCATTCCTGGGGCTGTATATCCTGCGCTGAGGTGGCCAGTATTTCCATTCCAGAGGAATTTGCAGGGCTGGCAGTTTTAAGGGGGAAGGTGGAGGGAGGGGGGAAGCAACCCTATCTCCCAACTTGTAAATTAAGCAGATCTGGTCAGGAACTGTCACCGCAGGAGAAGAAATATGAAACCTCTGGGGTCGTGTATGCAGAGTAATTTTTCTGACTGTAACTCTACTTAAAAGTAAGGGTATGATGAAAATGCTTAGAGCATTTTAAACGGACCCAGCAGAGATCTGATTCAGCTCCGGCGAAGTCTGTACAGACGTTACTTGGGTGTTGGCTGACTCTAAACTTGCTAACACCAGATTTTAGTGCATGGCAGAGAAATAAATTGCTTCCTTCTCCTTATTAACTGAAAATATTCTTAGATGGAGAAGCAACAGTGGTGGGGTTTTTTTTTTTCTTTTTTTTTTTTTTAAATTTTGGTGAGTTGCAATGCGGGAGAGCGAGGAGGTTGGTGATGTTGAGCCGAGATACTGGGGTCCTTGCTCCCAGCCTTGATCCCAGGTCAAACTGGGCATGGGTCAGGTCTCCAAGTGATGGAAACTAACCCCCCAGAGGTCTTGCTGACCTTGAAAAGGCAGCCAGAAGGCAGACTGGCCACATAAGAGATGGCAGGATAAGGCTTATTTTAAGGAGATTTAAAAGGAAAAACAAGAATGGGACCTTCACAGAAGCTTAAAATGTAACCCAACAGGAGTGTGCCAGGCTACTGGGCTCACTGGGGTGATGGTGGACGGACCGAGGGGTGCGTTGCTCCTCACCCCATCTCTTGTGAGGTTCGTGGAGCCATTTGGGACACCGCAAAGTGCGGTCCTTCCCTCGTTGCTGCGAGGCAGAAGGAAGGCTTTGGGGCTCCCCTCCATCTCTGCGTGATCAGCTCTGCCTGGACCAGGCACATCATCCCGGGCAGCAAATGTAACGAGCAGATGGTGAGATGGGAGGAAACACGGACGGAGAGGAGAGTGAAAACCACCCCAGCTCTCCCCATCTCCCTTCCTGCCTCCCCTGGATCTCAGGGGTGTGAGATCTTCACCCCACGCCTCGGAAACAATATCTTGGAGGAGCCTTGATGCCATTTGTTTTCCCTTTAATTGGCTAGTGGGAAGAAAATAACGAAGGGAAGTCATGCAGGGGAAGTTCTCATCAGTGCTGTTTTTGGCAACAGAGTCACAACATCCTAAATTTATTTATTTAATTGCATTATTAAAAGTATAAATAAAAATAAATCCAGGAGAGCAGCCGGATCTATGCTTTGCATCTCTAAAATAGAACCATAAATGCCAGGGAGCACGGGGGGAATGATTTATTAGCCTGTTATCGTGAGTGACTGGGACGCTTTCGATGGAGTCCTTGCTAATTTCTAACAGCTGCATTAAATCACAGATGCTATCAGCTATTATAAAATAATCACCCAGCGGGTCTGCAAACCAGCACGAGCCCAGGGTCAGCGCCGGAGCCCTTCATTTGTTTCCCATCCCAGCCCCTCCGGTCCCTGCGAGGGTGGGAAATAAATAGGACTCGTAGCGGCCTCCTTTTATCATCCGGGAGCCGACGATAAATAAAAACCTCTATAAACCTTTTTCTGAAAGGAGTTCGGGCTGGAATTTGCCACGAGAGGAAACCTTGTTTTGTGCTTAAATACGGCCGTGCGATGTCAGGACTCCTGGGTCCTGTTTTTTGGCTGGAGAAGGAGCCGGCGTTGGCTGATTTATGGGGCAGAGGGAGGATTTCAGGGTTTCGGCCACGGACGGGGCTGGGTGGAAGGGCTAAGGTCCCCGTGGCAGTTTGGGGACGTCTGTCTCAGCTCCTCCGCCGCCGTGGCAGACGAGTCACTTAAATTTCCCTGCAGCTCGGCCGCCTTCCCCCACCTCGTTTGACAAATAACGCGTGTGTTTATGTGGCTGGGCTCCGGAGGGGGTTAATACTTGGCCTGGAAATCTCTTTAGAAGTGCCAATTTGTAGCGACAGAGAAACAACAAGGAACAAGAAGAGCCTGCGAGGGCCAGGAGAAGTGAGCGAGCGGCTGCTTTATCGGGATGGTGGCTTGCAGAGCCCAGGCGTAATAGAGGGGGTAGTTTTAAAGGGTGAAGGGGTGGGGGGCAGGAAAAAAAAACAACAAAAAAACCCACAAAAAAACCACAAATAAATAAAAATGAAGCAGTTAGGAAGAAAACGCCGCCCATCTGCACCGCTCGTGTCTGTCTCGGCGGTTTTGCTTTATGTTGGAACAGCTGCTTAACGGGAAAAATGCCGGCTTTAAGAACAAGGTGTGTGAGGAGATGCGGGTTGTGTAGCCCATCGGGCCATCGGAGACTGGTCCCTGGGCATGAAAAGCCCTGGGCAAGGTGGCCCTGGTGTCTTCCCCCCCCCTCTCCGCCATGTCGAGCCTGGGGACATCATTTTGGAACTGTTTTGGGGAACGGTCGTGGCTTTGCAGCGATGTGTCCTTGTTGGAATGGGTGGGGTGAAGAGGGGCTTTGCTCTCAATGTGGTAGAAGGAACCTCAGGGCGATTTGGTGGTGGAGGAACCAGCTCCTGGTGGCAACTTTAGCTGCTCCAAGGCTGCGTTCCGTGGGGAACGATGCCCATCGGAGGGACCTTGGGCTTCCAGGGTGGCCTCGGGCAGGTCTTGCGTTTCTCCGAAGATATTTGGGTTCCTTTGTCTTTTCCTGCCTCGTTATTCTCTCTGCAGAATGGGATGAGGGGCTTTGCAGGTTGTTTCCTGGCTGCGGCGCGGGAGATTGTCGGGTTGTCAGCAACCTGGAGATAGCGGGGATTGCTGACAGCGAGCAGAACTGAGTTTCTGTGAGCAGAAAACCTTGCTCAGCCTTTGAAACCGCAGTCAAACCCTTCCCCCAAGGTTACTCCTGCTCATAAAGCCTGCTCGGTTTTGTTTGCCGCAAAACCTAGATTTTAATCCCAGAGTGCAGGCTTTGAAGAGAATGGGGTTGGAGTCGGAAGGGGACGGCTGGGACCAGGTTGACTCTAAAAACTGAATTAAAAGTGACCCGGGAAGATGGAGATGTTCACATCCGTACCCCGGCTTTGCAACCTGCATATTTATCTCCTCGTGGCCGGTACCGCTGGGAATAAATCAGCAGCCAGACACGCAGGGAGCACGGATACACCAGCTCCGGGAGCTGGGGACCTGCACTGCCATTTACCCAGTTCAAATCAAGCTCCCAGGGAACTTCTCCAAGGCTCGTAGGAACCCAGCTCCTTCCCTCACCTAATGTTTTTTGGTTCCCCCCCCTGCTCTTCCTCGCTACAGCCCTCAGAAGTCAGAATTTCAAAGGTGAAAAAAATCATCGTCTGCGCTGGCCACAGAGAGGGAAGACTGGAAATGCTGAGAATTTTTATTTCTCCCGGGGCTTGCAGCCCAGAAAGCCCGGGTAGTTCAGACAGGCTGAGAATAAGTGTTTAGACCTTTATCTGCTTGACATGATGGGCAAACCTGCCATGGGGAGTGTGCAGGGGTGAGGATGAGGAAGGTGGTGCCATGGGGAACATGCAGGGTTGAGGACAGGGAAGGTGGTGCCATGGGGAGCATGCAGGGATGAAGATGAGGAGGTGGTGCCATGGGAAGTGTGCAGGGGTGAGGATGAGGAAGGTGGTGCCATGGGGAGCGTGCAAGGATGAGGATAGGGAAGATGCTGTCATGGTGACCATGAAGAGGCGAGGACAGGGAAGGTGGTGCCATGGGGAGCATGTAGGGTTGAGGATGGGGAAGGTGGTCCCATGGGGAGTGTGCAGGGGTGAGGATGAAGAAGATGGTGCCATGGGGAGCATGCAGGGATGAGGATGGGGAAGATGCTGTCATGGTGACCATGAAGAGATGAGGACAGGGGAGGTGGTGCCATGGGGAACGTGCATGGGTGAGGATGAGGAAGGTGGTACCATGGGGAGCATGCAGGGATGAGGAGGTGGTGCCATGGGGAACATGCAGGGTTGAGGATGGGGAAGGTGGTGCCATGGGGAGCATGAAAAGATAAGGACAGGGAAGCTGGTACTACAGTAAGCGTGCTGGGATGAGCATGAGGGAGGTGGTGCCATGGCAAGCAAGGATGGGGAAGGTGGTGCCATAGTGAGTGTGGAGGGACAAGGATGGGAATGTGCTGCCATGGCAAGCGTGTAGGGATGAAGATGGAGAATGGGGACCTTTTCCTCCCCAATTCTGCAGGGACCTCGCATGGGTCCCCTCTGCTCCCAGCCCTCCTGCCCCTTCCAGCAAGATGTTCTTGAGGCTTGTGCACATCGTTTGGTCACCTTGGGAGAGCGGGTGCATGTGTAGGCATGAAAATGAGTGTGTCGAGGCAGAGGAAGGCTGCTGGGCTCACCCGGGGTGGTGGGGGACAGGGTGAGGGATGTGTTGCTCCACGGTGAGATCCATGGGGGACCATCCTGCCCCATAGGAGAGGGGTGTTTTGGAAGGGATGAGGAGTCATCTCTAGGTAATCAGGCATGTTTTTCTCTTCTTCCTTCCCTCTTTATCTTTAAATCTTGCTGTCTTGACCACTCTACCAAAGTCTGAGGTCGATCCAGGCTGGCAAACCCTGTGTCGGAGCGGGGTTGTGCAAGGCACCAGGGCTCGTAGTTGTCAGTTGTGGCTACCTTGCACGGGGATGGCTTTGCTGCTCAGCCCATTGCTAGGGAGTCTCCTGGTCCTCCTACCCTCTAGGGCCAACCAGGAGGTTGTGTTGGCCCTGCCAGCCCCGAGGTGGGTGGCTCTGCTGTCATCTAGGTGTGAAAAATACCAACACACGCTGAGGAGGATGGGGAGATGTGATTTATTTTTTCTTTTTTCCTTTCTTTCACCTTCTGAATATGTGCTTGGGGGCACAGTTCTGAGCCTCCCAGGACAGCCAAGAGGGTGGTGTTTCCCTCATCCAGCGTCTAGTGTGGGTGGCACAACTGTTCCCTGATCATTTCTGATCATTTCTACGTCTCCATATTTTTTAAATAAGCCCAGAGGCTACGCGATGGCTTCCTATTTAGAAATAGGATAAACAGGGCTATGTGCTATCTATTTATTTGTTCTTTTATTCATTCAGTTAAGAGCTCGCAAAACACTTTGCAAGCATCTATGAAATGAGCCTTGTAATGCTCCCGGGAGAGGGAAGGAATGTTCCTTCTCCGCTTGGCGGGCGGTGGGGAAGCTGAGGGGCTCTGAGAGGTTCTCTCCTTGCCCACGGTCAGGGCGAGACCATGGTAGATGTAAATCTCCAGGGAGATTAAATCCCGGGTTCCCTTTTCCATTTCTAGTCTGTAATGGCTGGAAAGACTCCAAAAATGCACGTTTCATGCCCAGGTTCGGCAGTGCCGAGCCATCTGTGGTCAAGGGTCTCTTTTCTGGTGTTTCTCCTGCTCCTGGACTGATAGGAAAGGGGATGGTGCCTCCACACCTTGTGCCGGCGAGAGCTCATTAGGTGGTACATGAATATGGTATTAATGATGGAGAAAACGCATTGCACCCATTCCCATCTGCACATCTTCCTTTAACTCCTCCATCTCAGAGTTGCCTTCAGGCTTGTCCATGCTCCTGGCCCCTTGGGGTGGCCAGTGCCCTCAGCTGGAGACCACCATCCCGTGCATGGCCTCCTCCTCGTTGCTCCCCCTATCCCTCCCTGTCTTTGTGGTTCAGGTCCAGCTTGTGACACTCAAACATCTGCTGTGGCTTTTGCCAAACTTGGACCTTGGCGTCGGGCTCATTCGTAGGGTTTGGAGTCAACCTGCGATGTTCCACGCGTGGTGGGAACCCGAGGGCGTGTACGGCTTTCTCTAGGCTGGCAGACGATTTTGCACCCTCCCATGGGCTCCCATCCTCTGCTCTCAATTCGGTGCTATGGGGGGCGGCCAGTGAGGTGGCAATGGGGGCAAACGGGGCCATGGGGCTTGGCCAATGCTGTGAGCAGATGGGAGACTGTGGGGGTGTGCGGCGCCGCTGCCCTGTTCACAGCAGCTCGTCTGCCTCCGCTCTCCATAACCTACTTTCCCTGCCTTCCCTCGGAACAGGACTTTGGGCCGTGGGTGGATGGAGCGGTTCTTCTCCCTGCCCCCTCCAGCTCAGAGGGTTCAGAACCCATTGTCCCCCTTCTCCTGTCCCTTGTCTCCTGCAGCTCAGAGGTTCAGAACCCAATGTCCCCTTTCTCCTGTCCCTTATCCCTCTGTCCCCTGCAGTTCAGAGGGTTCAGATTCCCTTGTCCCCCTTCTCCTGTCCCTTGTCCCCTGCAGCTCAGAGGGTTCACATCCCCTTGTCCCCCTTCTCCTGTCCCTTGTCCCTCTGTCCCCTGCAGCTCAGAGGGTTCAGAACCCATTGTCCCCTTCTCCAGTCCCTTGTCCCTCTGTCCCCTGCAGCTCAGAGGGTTCACATCCCCTTGTCCCCCTTTCTCCTGTTCCTTGTCCCTCTGTCCCCTGCAGCTTAGAGGGTTCAGATTCCCTTGTTCCTCTTCTTCTGTCCCTCTGTCCCCTGCAGCTCAGAGGGTTCAGATTCCCTTGTCCCCCTTCTCCTGTCCCTTGTCCCCTGCAGCTCATAGGGTTCACGTCCTCTTGACCCCCTTCTCCTATCCCTTGTCCTTCTGTCCCCTGCAGCTCAGAGGGTTCACGTCCCCTTGTCCCCCTTCTCCTGTCCCTTGTCCCCTGAAGCTCAGAGGGTTCACGTCCCCTTGTCCCCCGTCCCTTGTCCCTCTGTCCCCTGCAGCTCAGAGGGTTCCGAGCAAGAAGGGGCATTTTACAACCTCAAACCTGCCCACCCTGCCCTTGTCTGGTGGGGGGACACGGGCTCTGTCCCCAGCACTCCCCCCCCCGCTACAGCCCTGTCCCCATGCACAGTGACTGTCCCCACCAGCCCCTAATGCACACGCAGGTGCCTGTACCCCATTTAGGTTCCCCCCGAGCCACCCCACTGTGGAAAACCCATGGAATTTTTTGGGGGGTGTTATCGAAGCAGGTTGGCTTTTAATTGTGCTCACTGTCCAAAGGGGGGGTTGGCCTCATCCTGCAGAAGTGGGGACAATTTGCCTTCTTCCCCTCCCCCAACTTCCCACAGGTGCCGTGGGGCTGGAGCAGCAAATTGTCTGCACCCTGTGATTAATTAGAAAACGGGGACTACCTGTGTCCTGTGCCCGCCCCCAAATAAGTATGCCATTAACAGCTGTGCCCTCACAGATGTGTAGCTTTCCAGACCTCACTTGCTTCTCCCCAGCGAGCAGGACAGTCTGTGGGTCCCCATGTCCCCCCCATCCTCCCCCTTGCAGTGGGGGGCACCGCAGACCCCCACCTTCGGATCTCCATCCACCCCGAGGAAGCCCAGCTGAAGGTACCCCCACACACACACCCTCCACTTTTTCTATCTCTAATGCTCCAATTCCCTCCTTTTTGGTCCCCAACCTGATTTTTCCCAGGGATGTGGGAATTTTGGGAACGGGGGGGGGTTCCTGGAAGCGGGGGTGCCGGCAAACACACTTGGCAGCCTTATTTTGTTGTGCTGTTTGGCAGTTCCGCTGGCAATTATATTTATTTTCTTTCTGCAAGACAAATGTCCTCCACGAAGCAGGCTGAACTTTGGTGCGTTTTGATATGGAAATGCTCTGGCATGGAAGCAAAATGTCGCATGTCTGTAAGGGCCCCCTTCCCTCGAGAGCGGGGTTTTTTTTTTAGGGAAAAAGACAGCATTGGGAGCTTGAAAACTTGCCCAAACGCACTAAATGCCAACAGGAGCGACCAACAACATCTTGGCGTCGCGAAGAAAAATCTTAACATTTTGCTTTCCCGAGGAGAAAAAAATAAATATATAAAATAATAAAAAAATAAGCCTGGATGGTTGTCAGGAATGCTGCTGGAAAATGAATGAAACCTTCACCTTTCAAGCTTTTTGGGGGGATGTTGGGATGGTTCCGCCGTCGCCAGGTGTCTCAGCCCCTTTGGTGTTTGGGTTTTTGGAGCTGGGTTGGGGTGGTTTTGGGTTTGGTTTTGGTTTTTTTAATCCTTTAATACTTGGTGTAATGAGGGAGGTGGTTTTTCTCTCAGGGAGGTGGGTGTCTTCAGAGCCTGCCTCCTCCTCTGATTTTTGAGTTGTTGGGTTTTAGGTGGGGGGGGGATTTTAGCTGTGTGCTGAGCACTGGGTGTGAATTAATCCCCTTAGGAGCCCCCCAAGCATCAACCCATAACGGAGTTGGGGTTGTGGGTCCTCCCGAACCTCCTCTGCCTCCCCCAGCCTGGGTTTGCACATCCTTGGATGGATTTTATGGAAGCGGGGGAGGATTTAGGTGTGTATTTAGGGCACGAGGGTGGTGTTGGAGGGGCAACCTGGGTATCCACAGCCCAGCCTTGGGGTGTTAGTGAGGAGCAGGAGGCTGGAGTTTGCATTTTTCCACCCAAACGAGCTCAAACACTGCGATCAATTTGAAGAATAGGCTGCTTTTTTCTTTTCTTTTTTTTTTTTTTTTTTTTTCACAATTACCTCAGCAGTTGGAGGTTTTTTGGGTTTGTTTTTTTTTTTTTTTGGCTAAATTCATGCGATAAAATGCATTAAATGTAACAGCATGGAAAATAAAAGTTCAGTTGGTGGGGAAAGCCTGATTTAGTGTGAAGATAAAACAAGATAAAACAACTGGAAAAATTAAGTGGGATAAATAAATTCTGGCGGAGAGAGGCCGGGGGTGGGAACAGAGTGTGCCAGTGGTCAATCCAGCTGTAAATTGCTTTTCCAAGGTTTTTCTCCTGGGAAAAAGGTGATGCTTTGCTGTGTGTGTGTGTGTGTGTGTCCCACCTCCTTTTCCATGCGCCGGTGGCTGCTTGGCTTTATCCCAGGATGGGGAGATGTGATTCTCCCTCCTGTGCGAATTCTCCTGGGGTTGTGCGGTCTTCTCTCTTTCGGGTGAAGAAATGAGAATATTCGGCAGCAAAGAGAGAGAGAGGGGGGGGAAAAAAAGCAAGAAGCAGAGCATCGGGGTGTGGGGGAAGAGGTGTCGGGATGGGTTGCCAAATGTGCCGGGTAAAAATTAGCAGCTGCAAGCGTGCAGAAGGAAAAGGTGGAGAAGAGAAAGGGGAGTAGGGACAGATGGAGAGAAGGAGGGGAGAGAAAGGAGGAGGTGGGAGAAAAGGGAGGGTGGGGATAATAGTGCAGAAAGATATTAGTTAAAAATCCCATAGCCCCGAGCCCAGGCGCCATCTGTACGTAGCAGGGCACCAACAAGGCACAGCTCTCTCTCTGCCACGGAGGTGTTACAGGTATTTTGGCCAGATAGCGCGGCCAAGATGCTCGGGATTGGGAATTTCACGTGCCCCGGGAGAGGGATGCCGGTAAAAGAGCCCCGTTTTGGGGCAACGTGGCCGAGCAGAGAGCTCTCTGTGAGCCGGGGACTGGGGAGGAGCCGGCGTCTTCAAAAAAGCTCTTCTGGGGTTTCCAGAGGGAGATCTGGAGAACTTCCACTTCCACCAGTGCCAGGGGCGAAGCCCTTCGAGCAAGGATTAGCTCTTTGATTAAACAATCCCATCTCCTCCAAGGACTCCTCTCCCCTTTGGCTCTGCTGGGGTGGTTTTATTTGTTGCTTTCCTGGGTGCAGCGTTAACCCCTTTGGTTGCCAACAAGGCTGAAAGGCTTAGAGACACCAAAGTGCACCTCGGGAAAAGAAAAACAAGCTTTTCCCTGTGATCTTTGCCATTTTCTGTGCCTGGTGGGGACTGTGTCGTCCTTTTTGATGAGAACACGGTGGTTGGTTGTGGCCACTATGGGAGAAGCTGCTGTCCTGGGGTGAAAGAAAAGAAAAACAAGCTATTCCCCATGATCTTTGCCCTAAAATTTGCAGTTTTCTCTGCCTGGTGGGGACTGTGTTGTCCCTTTTGACGAGGACACGGTGGTTGGTTGTGGCCACCACGGGAGAAGCTGCTGTCCCGGGGTGAAAGAAAAGAAAAACAAGCTATTCCCCATGATCTTTGCCCTAAAATTTG